>OY829505.1:6133118-6733118 GCA_963691665.1 Clepsis dumicolana | reverse complement strand
AAATCCGTTTATCAACGCAACACGACGAAAATCAGTAAGGGATATTGGATATGGATACCTATAAGAAAATAAAGATAATCTGTATTCTAGATAAACAGAACGTCAAAGCGCGGCCGAATCAAAAGTTTAATTTGATATTGCAATAATATAAAAAGCTGTGACATAAAAAAGAGTTAGGTCGCCTCTAACGGAGAAGTTTTGAGTAACCAACGACTTCGATCGGACTCATGATCCAATTAAAAGTTCAGCTTGCCTTTAGACTTGCCCCTTATTTCATACTAATCTACTAATAATATCGAATAACGTCTGTAATTATCTATTTTACCGATAATCTTTAACTTACTCTAATATGATACGGCTTAGGAGTGACATTGCTTCCGTGGCGTTGCTTAAAGTGGCGGTATGGGCTACAGAACTGTTAATTACTTGTAATTAATGAACCGGCACTATATTTATTTTTTCCGCTTAGAATACCCAAGTTAAGCACGCTTCGGTCGGCGCTTAAATATTTCCTTACACTTCCACATATTTCAGTCTATTCTGCACAATCCTCTTTCCTTTCAGAGATGTATCGATGAAGTACTTTTCACGTGCAAGCTTTTTTAACCCCCGACGAAAAAGAGGGGTGCTATAAGTTTGACATGTGTATCTGTGTATCTGTGTGTCTGTGTATCTGTCTGTGGCATCATGGCTCCCAAACGGGTGCACCGATTTCGATGCGGTTTTTTTAATCGAAAGCTAGCTTAATCGAGATGGTTCTTAGCTAAGTTTCACTAAAATCGGTTCACCCGTTTTTGAAATATTGAACTTTGAAATGACAACGTCGGGGGTATTTCAACTTTTCAGTTGGTTAGGTTATAAATCTACAAAAAATCAGAATTAGGTTCTCTTAGTCGACGCGTTTATTTCATTTTTTAACCGACTTCAAAAAAAGGAGGAGGTTCTACGTTCCACTGTATGTATTTTTTTTTGTACTTGTTCCAAACAAAATGAGCAATGTTCCAATAAAAAATACCTAATACTTTTTTCGAAAATCGAAAACCGATAGGTGTATGTTCTTTGATAATAGTATAGTGAAATTGGATCGGCCATTCAATTTCACCGGGCACTTTTCGGAATGAATCAAAATATTAGTATGCGCGTGCAAACAAATGGTTTTTATTGAAGCAGGTTGTAAATACCGGTGCGGTTTTTTAATCCGAGGTATCCGTGATACTTACGTACCTAGTAAAAGAGATTTCCGTTCATTTTGGGATATAACGAACTTTAAAAGAGAAAGCTTATAGTTACGAACATAGGTGGTACCTACTCGAAGTAAAAGTTCATACTATCAGCATAGTTCAAATTATACAGAGTGGTCGGTTATTCGAAGTGGCGATATTAAAGACAGCTTAATTGTTATGCAATCTGTAGGAAATTATACAATCGGGCAACCCTGCAAGCAACACTCTCTTAATTAAATTCTGGCTAGACGTTTATGTTAGCCGTTAACTGCTGAGCGAGTGAGTGTCAAAATAATACATATTATTTTATTATACGGTAGGTGTACAGTGTACACGTTGCAATATAGGTACTTATACACATTGTTCAGGGTAAAGGCAGCTATGGCCCAGCTCTATCAATTACCCCTTTTAAACCAGTTAGCGAGCACGATAAAAAAAAATAGGTGCTTTATGTTGAAAGCTGATGTGTTACAACTAGAAAACTATATCGTTGTATGATGATAGGGTATTGGGTTATATCCCATGAGATAAGATTATCGATTTGTATGAGATTTTAAGACAAAGATTACCGATCGAAGGAAATCTTTTTTGGGGGTGTTGTGGTGGTGTTTGTACAGTTAATTATTGAAGAAGGCATTTTGTTCTTAAAATCTGACGTCGCACGCGGAAAGCGGTCGGGAGGAAGCTCTTACATGAGTTTTCAGTCTTCATTTTATTAATATTGTTATCTCGATATTGTTGTGTGGTTACAACCTTAATATATAATGACCTGTCGATTTATGACGCTCTGCTAACCACCCAAAGTTTTTCATTTCGGGGGGGGGGGGGGGGGGGGGTTCCGCCCCAGGTGCTAAGCACCAAGGGGTAACAAATACTACTCTCTAGTACCTGCCTACAGGCAAAGAATGCGCGTAAAATCTCCCTCCTCTAGGTGTTTTATTTTAAGTAGGGGTCCTCAAATACAAAACCGCCCGGGGTGCCAATCTACCCTAAGCCGCCACTGCTGTAACTGCCCAAATCCCAGTTACTCATAAGGTATCCACCTTTATTTACAATGCCCTACCTTAATCAAGGCTTTCCTTATAGTTATGGTTCAATCTCGGGTTCATTAATAATAAAACAAAATCTATGGCAGCGTTCAAGCATCAAGGAGTTACAGTTTTTACTATTAAGGTTTGGTTATCTCAGGAACTGCTAATGCTATCGATTTGAAATTTCTAGTTGTTTTAGATAGTGCTTGCCCGCTTATTTAGCAAATAGAAAACAATTGGGAATGTGGGTTACCATGTAAGAAGGCTCAGTGTGCACATTAATGATATTTTTTTAAGCCGCGTAGTTTCTAAATAGCACTTTTTAGGATTCATAAAAAAAAATATTAGTATCGAACAGGGTGCTGTCCTCCTGTCCTATTCTATTAAAAAAAACTATAGGTACCTAAGTAAAGTAGCATAGGTAAATATTATTAGATGGTTTCTCGGAACCCGTGGTGCGCAACTCCGACACGCACTTGGCCGTTTTTTTTAAATGCAGCACACTCAAATGAATCATTTTCCTGGCATATCAAACAGTAAATAGAAATGGCATATTATTTGTTTTTATTTTTATGACCATGGATATAAAGTCCTTCATTCGGAATACTTAATAGAGAATAAGTAAGTACATAAAATCCACTAATTCTAAACAAAGACTTAACTAACAACACAAGTTTGAGTTACAAGTCCACTGAAATGGCATACATAGTGTGCCAGTGTACCCAGCCCTAATTTTGTGGCCGATTAATCCAATCTCCGGGGATATTCTAATTTTAATGTCGGGTGTGTTATTTGACCTGGCAATTTAACGGCGGCGTGAAATTAACAGACTTGATTCCATTAAAATTATTGGACAGTCTCTCTATTATTTATCAGTATTCACTCTCCCACTGCTCCCACTTGTATTTATTTTCTAGTATTACTATGTAACCATCGAGGCCCCTAATTAGGAAGCAGGAACAAACCCCGGAATTAAAATCAGCAACAATCACGCCGTCATGTCCGGAGCTGTCCCTTTTTTGGCTCACTTATTTCCAAATCGATTTTTATCGTTGAACCAGTTGGCAAATGAAAAACGCTAATGCCCCCTGAACATAAATTTAACATAGGTAAAAAACAAGAAAAACCAGTGAACCTGAACCACAAAATTGTTGTCATACCACGCACTTACGTACTTACTTACGAGTACATCAAAATGAACATTTATGGTGTACTGGCGTATGGCGTGATCATTGCATGTACTCTTTATTCTGTACTTATTTTATTTGATTATGCAAGCCCAGATACATAATAATAATAATAATAATAAAGAACAAAATAAAACTTCACCCCGTGTCGGAATATATCACGGTGCTACCCACGTTAGTCCGCGAGTAATGCGGGCTTACTCAAACCACGGCGTGGACCTTTGTCAACGCGTGTCACGTCACGGCCAGTGTTGCCACGGTAGTCGTTTTTGGCTAAATATTGCCAGTTTTTGATTTCACTTACCTGCCAATCAACAGGAGGCACAAATTTTGTGACAACTTATTATTTTTAATTTAGTTTACTAACTAATCATTTGTTTAATTTATTACACACGAGGAATGGGTAGATAACGTTTTGATATACTTTTTCCGCCGTCTGTATGCCGTAGTTTAAGATATACATAACTTCAATGACCGAAGTTTACAATGCAAAGATTCAAAATCTTTTAATTAATAAAATACCTAATAGTGGGTGGTACCAAATGGATGAAGTTCCTGACGAAAATACTCTCGTGAACGGAATTCCTAAATAATGTTCCGGAATATTAAAGAAACAATAGGTACCTTAGGTAGGTTAATTTCATTTAGCGAAGCGCATCAGCTACGCGGTATAAGAGCCCCGCGCCGAGCTCTTGTCAACCCGAGACCTTTTTGTCTTGTACCAGTTGTACCAGGTGACAAAGAAATGCATTAGACAATAGAGGTTAATAGATAATAGAGGTCTCAATACTTATTAATTTATTATTTTATGAGACAAGGTCGTGGAGCTCCTATTCCGCACAGTTTAGGCGCTTTGCGCAGCGTGTATGTTGTTAAAAATTAATGTAGAATATAAAAAAAATGTGGGTCCTAATTAGTACGTTGCCTAACTATTCCAAGTTTAGGTGAAACCACAAATACTGGAAACGTCCCAACGATTGACATGTTGCTTCCAGTAATTGACGCCCTGCTTATCACCTTTATATTGCTACCCACTTATTAACAATTGGGCCAGTGTCGGGCACAGGGACACTTACCTTAGTTGTTTCAAATTATAGCTTAGTTGTTTATAATTAAATATTTAAAATAATATATATATGTCGGAGAATCGATACACTAGTCGGTGTTGATCATAGTCTAAAGTTATAAATTACCTTCATTTGTTATGATTTTAACGAAACGTCAAGCGGTGACAGCTGTCAAATAAATACTGCTTGGGAGTGGTCTGTGCTTGGTTCATTTGTGGGTAGTTTGTATAAGGTCGAAATGACATTTAGTAACTTTGAAAAGAAAAGGGCATTCTTGATCGGGGGGTCGGACTGATCACAAGTTGGTAATGTAATCCGTTTGCATCGGCTTGGTGCTTTGAGTTTTAATGAGAATTGTTAGTGATTTAATGAACTAAGTGCCTGTGCCCCAAGTACAGAGTCTTATTTTGAGTCTTAAATGATATCTTGGCAATAGATCACGTGAATGGGCGCAAGCACAGAACTCTCCAACGTTTCCAATATGGTACTTGCATTTCGCGTTAATAGTAACGAGTTAACTGTGATATCAATTGTAACTAATTTAGACCTCGTATGGTGTTATTATTGAAAAGATTATACCTCATTGAGTTTCTTGCCGGTATCTTCTCAATAGAGGTTATTTCCGAACCGTGCGGTAGAGTCATTGATGTAGGCCTTAATCAAATAAAGACTGGCTTAGAAGTGAAACATGATGTGTCTGCAGTTATTTCTACCACCTCAATCGACCTTGAGGATGAGTAAAGCTCATGACCAAGCTCTACTACGTGTGAAACCCATTTCATCCTGACACAGCTAGCTAGCAAACCAAGTCCGCTGGTGTGTGCGATGTCTCGTCCCGGTCCCAGTCTCCGAGTTATATTAAAAGCATTTCGTCGTATAAGGTAGGTATTATAAACTTAGGTGAAATGTTCGTTAGGGAATTTAAAGATTGGGTATTATCCTAAGGTGTATTGAGTTCTAATGTGTAGCCGAAAGACGCACTAAGAGTCTGTATGCCACGCTAGCCCTAGACAAAAAGTCATGTCAGTCATTACCCTCTGCATTTAGTGTGTTTGGTCGATGTGACGTAATCAGGCTCAGACTGGGCGCTAAATATCCTAGCGTCTAGACTTTCTGCATACAAGTCTACTATAAACTTTACGAAGTTAACTGTCATTGCGACTAAGACTACGTCAATGGAATGGTGGTGTGGTGTAGCACGAAGTAAATGCATGAACGCACACATCATCACGCCATGTAGGTATTCTATTGGTGGTGGGATTAAGACACACAGCATCATGATATTCATGTTAATTTAATTTTAAAAATTCATTATTTCATTACCTTTTGCAATCAGTGTGTTGTGTACTTGTGTAGCTGTGTGTGTAAATCATTCACATCAGCCTTTAAAATCTTAAAGTTATCAAGAGTTTAATAGGAAGGTCATGCGATAATAAGAATAAGATTTGACTAAGGAAGGATCTGTCTGGGTATTACTTCAGATAAAGAAGTGTAACGAGCGAAGTGTAAGTTTTAGCAAAATAGAAAACAAACCACATGAATTAAACGAATTAATGAGCTACTGAAATAACAATATCCAAGCAGAAATTCTCAGAAACAACAATAAGGAAAACCAAGCCAACACTCCGCGCGGATTGGCGCAATCTTTTCATTTCGTTTAGCCATTTTTGTTTAAACCGCCTTGATACATAACAATATAATTTTATGGCGGTTCACAGCGCGTGTTGTTAAATGTAAATGTAAATGTTAACATTTACATTTAGGTAGGTACCCAAGCATTTGCTGTTTAATAACTTGAGGAGGGTGCATACTCGTAAAAACAATACAAAAAGCAGAAATACGTTTAATAAAAAAATATACGCGACGTCCACAAACCTACTCTGCTTCTATAAATAAAGGTTCAAATGATATGATCGAGGCCCATTAAAGGTGTAGTGGAGTTCGTAATTGAATTCATTTTTTTCTCTATTCCCTTGTCCCTTTCCTCAATTGGGCTTTGTTCCGATCAATAACGAAACACGATGAGCTGAGTTTTGATTCCATCTTTGCGGGCTCAGTGGGCATGGATATGGAATCATAAAAAACGCGAATTGCCTGTTTTGTGTGTAGTTTCTCTATTATATACACATGGCTCAATGTGATTTAGGCAGACGCTTTATGCCTTAAGAATGTATTAGTAAACCGGCCTCAAGTCCTGAGGGTCGAGCACGAGTTTTCGAATCGTCCGTAACGGTACTCGGGCCTCAGAGGGTCAAACACGACTTGTCGAATCCTGCGTCAAATGCGTTAATAGTTAGGTGTTCTTCAGTGCCCTAAGCACGACTTGTCGAATCATGCGTTACGTTACGGTTATCGTATCGAGATCGAGAAATCTCATACAAAATTTTAGTTCCAAATACGCTCACGGGCGGGCGCTGTTCCAAACGTCATACAAACTCGTTATAGTTTACTATTCGAGTTTACGTGACGCAGGATTCGACAAGTCGTGCTTAGGGCACAGTTCAGTTTATTAAAACGTTATCAAAGTATTTTTAAGTTAGTCTAAAGCCGCGCAATAAATACAGTAAAATTACGAATGATTTCGGGAACAAAATCTTTTACATATTTTGGCGATACGTTTCTAGTGAAACGAACTTAACTTTTGCACAAGTCGCAAAGTTGTTATTAATTTCGTATTGCGTAGAAGGGGTATTGCAACGGGGTATTGAAAGTTTCAATCTGTATTTAACGTCCTCGGGTTTGTTTGCCCGTAACTTCGACGTCAAGAAGCTTAGTTAAAAGTGAATTTGGAGACATCTGCATTTCAGTAAGCAAGAAATAAAAAACCGGACAAGTGCGAGTCGGACTCGCGCACAAGGGTTCCGTAGCAAGATTTGAACGCGTGTTTAAAGAAGTCCAGTGTTAGCAGAGCCCTGCTCCTAAGCAGAATGTACGCAGCGTGGGGTCATCTTATAATGGTATGTAAAATCTACAGACAGACATAAAAAATTAAGATTTTTTCACAGCTTCAAGGGATTGCAGGCTTGAGTATTTTATATTAATTTCAGCATGCAACCTCCACGCGTTCCAGAGAAAAAGGGTCTTGACAGACAGACAGGCAGACAGACAGACGGACAACAAAGTGATCCTATAAGGGTTCCGTTTTTTCCTTTTGAGGTACGGAACCATAAAAACAATGGTTAATTTGTAAACATACGTCTCGGTTAAAACATTTCGTTTTTAAAGATAATGTTGTCTTAATCTCTAATTTGTCGCAGAAACGAAATGTTTGGTTTTGCCCTCTGTATGAACCCTTACATTAAATAATATTTCTGCGACAAAATTATTGAGCGGCAAAAAGTCCTACTGCGTGATCTTGCTAAATCAAGTCTCCCCGAACTTTTGTGTGTCATCTAACCAGTGATGAGTGACCAATGGCTAAGACCAATTTGTTCATAATGCGACTTTACATATTCTGTACCTATAAAACAGTACCGTGTTTGACTGACTGACTGACTGACAGACAATGCACAGCCTAAACTACTGGACCTCAATACCTTCCATACAAATTTGGCAAACTTATACCTTGAGTATCCTAGATGTGCACTAAGAAAGGATTTTTCGAAAGTCCCACGCTATGGAACTAGCCCATTTTGAAATATTTCACGTGGGCAAAGCCGCTTGGCATAAGCTAGTCTGAGCATAAACACAACACTATATATTGAGTAAAGTCTTATGGCCTTATTCATAAACGTCACTCAAGCCTCTATTAGCTAAAATAGGTTTTGTCTTTTTCCTACTAACGGAAATGCCAATGTGACAAAAAAGGACAAACGAACTTTAACGGCATTTTAGTTAATATAGGTTTATGAATAACAGGGTTAGTGAACACCCCGGTAAAGTTTTTGTAAGAAAAAAAAATAAAAATAAAACACTCCTCCATACATTCATTGCCTCTGCTGGTGACTATATGTAGGTATGGGAGAATTATGTTTTTTTTTTTTAACTTCACAAGGGTTGCTCACTTAGATTTACTCAACCTCTGGCTGAATTCTTGACTAATCTTTTAAAAGCACCTTGTATACATCATATTAGTATCTATGTTGATAACATGCACAAAAAAATAGAAAAGTACTGGCACAAGAGGCATTTCATGTTAGCCGTCTGGGTAAGCAACGCATCTGCAATCCCTCTGGGGTCGCGGGTGTCTATGGGCAGTGGTGATCTCTTACCATCAGGGCCGTGTTTTATAAAGCTACAAGTTACAATTTACAGGCGGAAGTCTCTTTCTAATACAAGGTTATAGAATGAGACTTCCGCTTGTAAATTGTAACTTGTATCTGTATAAAACGCGGCCCTGGTGACCCACATGCTCGCATTCCTTCCTTAACGTGCAAAACAAATATCATAAAGAGGTAAAATTTGTGTGAAACTGCTGTACCGATACTGAAAATTCTCTACGCAGTACGGGCAACAGCCAGTTAACGATACGTCAAGTAAGTAAGTCAAGTAATCTCTCTGTAATGTCTTCTTTGATTGTGAATAAAATGTATTAAGTAAACCTGAAAGTGATTTTCTTAAGGAAATGAGACTTTTGTATCCGGTGGCAAATAGCTTTTATAGTTCAGTTCCGACTTGAGAAATACGAAACAACGCTCTCTGGACGTTAATTAAAATTCTGAAATTTGCCTTTATTTGCCATTGGAGTATTACTCGGCGAAATAATTGCGTTACATTTTCTAATAGCAGTAACAAGGGAAGGTTAGTTTTGCTGTTTCATTTCAATTATGTTATATTTGTATTGTTTCACTAAAATTTAATATTTAGGTAATAAAAGCAATTTACAATGACATTAAATCTATGCTTAAACTAAATAAACTACAACTTAAAACTAAATTAAATCTAAATAAGGCCCCCGTGGCATAGTGCCCAAAAGGCTGGCAGCGTTGCCTCGCTGAATAGCGATGCTGATTCTTTGAGAGAGAAAACTGCCAGCCCTTTGGTCACAAGTTGCATCAACTAAGCGCTTTTGTAACTCAGAAATAAGCTTGTAAGCGCTGGGACCCCATGGACCCAAAGTTTCAAACCCGACAGGAACAAAATTATAATTCGGACCGAGAGATTGATACTTAGAATTTTTTCTATTTTCGGCCGTTTCTGCCGCCGCACCAGCTTTTTGTGTGGTTCCCTGGAGATGTGAGGGTGCTACTGTATCGACACAGGTCGCATCCCAAACCAGAACCCTACCCATTCTCCAGGGAATCAGAGACATACCGTCCGGCCTTTTGCCATCGTCGCGGGCAATGCCGCTTGGCTCCAAAATGGCCGGCACGTTTGCAGAGGCAAGAGCCCGGCGGATTATGTCATTGAGCGCGGCATGACGGGAGAAACGGCCGGCGCTCTTTTGACAGGAAAGACCATGGTGTCCCGTTTCGTCCACATTGGTGCCACAGAGGCAACGGTGTGGTGAACACAGCGCAACACCCAGTCTTAGCCCGACTGCAATTCTCAGAGTTTCAGGCTCAAGAAAGGTTCCGGTGTTAACGGAAGGATAAGCATGAAGCCAGTCACCGGATTCCTTTCTTGCCACAGCCAAAAGCCTTGCGCGGTCTGGGCCTGAACTGGAACTGAGAATATTAGAATAAGTTAATTTGGATAGTGTGTCATCCCAGCTCCGTTGGAAATTTGGATAAGCGGGAGGATTTTCACCCGGACAAGCCATAAGCCAAGCATTCCTAGCATCGACCAAACCCGTCGTCTCGTAAATTAGGTTAACCAAATTAATAATAGTAGCCAAAGCACGGCTCTATTAGAGGAGATGTTAGGTGTTACATGCTCAAATATTTTGAGGACCTTGACCGCCTCGTATAATGATGGACCACATGACGGCAAATACACGACTGAATCTACAAATTTTATGCTAAATGATTTATACGAGCCTAAATAATGTCCTAATTTATCATTTCTTTTTCCACGAATATATTTCAATCACCCATTATCCTGCTGGGTAATTGCGTCACTATTTTGGCACTCGTCATTGGATTGAAATTACAGCTTTTGTATGACTGACAGCTAGCTGTTTCCGATACCAATTGGTCCAATTGTCAGCCCATACAAAAACTGTCAAAATGAACACGATGGAGATTGCGAGCGAGTTAGACAATAGGCCTGCTGTTCTGTAAATCCTAATTCTAACATCATAATTTTATTGTATTCGGTGCGTTTGTTTTACTCAAATCGGCATATCCCTAATACCAATTCCCTATCCCTAATACTAATTTAGTAAGCTATATCTACAATCAGTCAAAAGCGTAATTTGAACGTCACATTATGTTAGTTTCCGACGAACTATATTTCTTACGCCGCCCCTCGTCAAATCTGTTCATATCCTGCTACTAAAGTTTAATTCAAGTTTATATGAAACTCAACCTTGTTCTAAGGGCATAGGTTTTTGTGATTTCCCTTTAGGTGTACGATAAAACTTTGTCTTAACTAACTAGCGAAAGATCTATTAATTTCCGTGACACATCTGTAAGTCGATACTGCGCTACACTAGCGGCCTGCCCCGATTTTGCGCGGGTAGCAAAGCATTATTAATTATGCCTACATTTTCGGATAGCACGTAACACGTAATACCGCTTGAATTAATTTTGTCGCGTGGTAATTTTCATTTTGTGATAACTCCTAAGATTGTGTGGTGTATAGGGCAATTATCCAGTAAAGTTATGCGTCGCTCTTAAAGTAGTATCTTTGTCAGCAGTCTCATTAACCCATTACGAGTATCAAGGAGGTCAACTCCTTAACTATTCGTGAATCGACGTTGGCTGTGGATTTGGCCTTTAATTAATAGGAACTCTGGGTTCACATAACAACACTGGCTCCATTTGATTAGAGAGGATTATGTAGTTGTTTATACAGTATGTAATATAGCGTCTTCTATACAACTGGGACAGAAGGGAACGTTTTCAAAGGCAATACAGGGAAAATTTTTACCCGTCATCTCTCATTTCTATTTCAGCCATCGTTCATGCACTGCAATGCCATGCACAGAAAAATATTTAGATAGCCTCTAGGTAATGTCTACTTACGATACTCGGTTGGGTTACCAATAAAATAAGACACGGTAAAAATAATAATAACTGAATCCTAAATAAAAATACCTTAACCGGATGAACCTACTAGGCAACTGCCTAGGAGCCTAGAGCACAAAAGAAATTGAAAATATTTGTTGCAGTGAAAATTTGTATTTTCAATGTCAATTTTTTTCTCTTCAAAAACGGCTGAAACGGAGCTTCAGAATTGCATTGCCTAGGGCCATGATTAATCCGGCCGTGAGCATTTAAATACAGTACAATATTTAAGTAAGAGTATGTTTTGCGGGCTGTAATACCTTATGCGTGGTCATACCACCATCTTACTCGCTAATCCTGCCGCTAAGCAGCAGTGCTTGCACCGTTGTGTTCCTGGGTGTGGAAAGTAAGATAGCCGAGGAAATCACTGGCACGAGGGGTATTTCATCTTAGTTCTCTAGGTTAGCAACGCATCTACAAACCCCCCGGGGCTCTATGTGTCTATGGGCAGTGGTGATCACTTACCATCAGGTGACTTGTTCGTTTGCCTTCCATACAGTATTTAAAAAAAGCTCAGTTCAACTGGTTCACACATAACCTTATATAGGTAGGCACATAAAAATAATTGGTTTTCCGCAAACCGAAATCTAGGTTAAATCGTGCAAATGACTGCGTTTGTGTTGAATATTGTAATTTATACAGTCAACGGATCCGCCCTCCGGATAATAGTGATATTTATAAAATAACACCGCAAGGCAGCGACCGCCACATGAAATACTTGACACGTGTTTCGAATTTATACGAGGCATCATTAAGACTCGTTCACTGCTCGTATGTGAAAGGAATGAGTGTACTTACAACTCTTCGCTATTTGCAAAACGGGAACGAAAAGCAATATTGATTTAGAAGGACAGACAGAGAGACGATCGGACAGACTGCATAGTTTTAGTACCTAACATGTTTCCTTGATTTGTCATTAACATTGCCAGGCTGTAGATGATCTCTTCTGAACGGAGAGTTGTACTCTGTGAGAAGCCTATCAACAATAGGTATCTTTTTTTAACCGACTTCAAAAAAGAAGGAAGTTCAATCGTCCACTACATGATTTTTTTATGTAGGTATGTTCACCGATTTCTCCGTTAGGTAATTGTTTACCGATATTCAAAATTCTTCTTTTATTCGTAAGAATATACTGCGGTGGTCCGGTTCCATTGTCACTAAGTCAAGATCTAATGATGGGATCCCAGGGAAGTTGTTTCATAATTCATTTTTTAACAAAAAAGTAATACCGCCTTTAAAAAACCGGCCAAGTGGGGTCATTTTGTAATTGGTCAATGACAAATTCAGATTTATCTGATTAGTTGTGCTATAAGAGCTACCTTCATATCAAATTTCATGTTTTTACGACAACGGGTTACTTCCAGTGAACGAAATCAAAAGATAGGTACAGTCATTAAAATAGGCGTCTCCATACAAATTGTCGTGGAATCAAAACTATAGGGAGTACCCTACTAGTTGACTTAGAAGTTTGATTATTGCGCAGACTCAATTGATTAAGTACATAATTTTATTTTAATTTTAGCACGCTACCTCCACGCGTTCCTGAGAAAGAGGCTAATAACAGACCTATACAGACAGACGGACAACGAAGTGATCCTTTTCGTAATTTCGTTTTTTCCTTTTGAGGTACGGAACCCTAAAAATAAGAAAGGGTAAGACCGAGGATAAGTGACATGGTTTTTATTCATCATTAATTCATCTCACTAGAGATGTGAGGTTCACAGGTTGTGACATAAATCGATACACGAATTATTCCGGGGAGGTTCGGGGCGAGAGGACAGGTGGGTGACTCGGTAAACAAATTTGTGAAAGTGCCATGACTGGGCGGATCGGTTAAGGGCAGCCGTTTATTGGCCAAAAAATAGGGCAAATCACTTTTTATGTAGCAAAATAAAAACGGGAGTTTTGTTTTCAAACCATTATGGTAAAATCCAAATTGACACGTTAATTCCAATAATTGACACCCTGTGTGTCACCTTTATTGCTAGGCCTTAAGAGATGGAAGGTGCAAGCTATTGGCACAGTGTCGGGCTTATAGTATAATTATTTTAGCTAAGGTGAGTCTTTAGATGCCAAACCCGTAAATAACTTCAGTGATGTTAATGAATTTTGTTTTATCTTATAATTTTAAAAATAATCGGATAAATGTGTTTGATCCAAATTAACAAAATAAGTATTAATAAAATCTAAAATAATTTTAATTATTAATAACACGCGGCGGCAATTGCTTAACACCAGGCGATCCGCTTGCTTGTTTGCCACCGACGTGGTATAAAAAAAAAAGAAAAGAAGATCATTATATCTAGTCCAATATGTAAATTAACAAAAACAGGAGTTATCCCACTTATCATTAACAAACCCTTTAATTAGGTACTTTAACATTTTTTTGCAATTTTTTTATTAAGTACCTGAATTGTATGCTTAGGCAACGGGCCAGCTCTCCCCTACTGGAAATGTATGTAGGTCACATCAAAGGCACTTCAAACCACCAAGCTTGCATAAAGCAGGAAAATAGGGCACTAGCTAGGGGAGCGATTTGAAAGTTTTTAACAAGATAGGAAAACAAATAGTTCTCTAACTACGTAACAGATAGACTTCATGGAAATAAAACGTGTAGGGAGCTATCGGTGAGAACCGCGCGAACGCGCGTGAAACTGAAGCAACTAAAACTATACACTACTACGACACTACCTAAAAATCTGCAAAACAATTACATAGTTAATAACATACCACATCATAACCTACCCAACTTAGAAAAGTTGAAAAACCTCCGACATTGTCATTTCAAAGTTCAATATTTCAAAAACGGGTGAACCGATTTTAATTAAACTTAGCTAAAAACCATCTCGACTAAACTTTCGATTGATAAAAACAGGAACGAAATCGGTCCACCCGTTTGGGAGCTATGATGCCACAGACAGATAAACAGATACACAGACACACAGATACACATATCAAACTTATAACACCCCTTTTTTTCGTCGGTGGTTAATAAATACACATAAACGCTCAAAGACTTGCCATTGAAAAAAATAAAAAAAAAGTCTCCGTTCCAAAGAACTTTAATCATTTGCGACACTGCTCCATTAATGTGAGTTGCGCTTAATCTGCTAATCTCTGTTTATAAATGGCGTACACTAATGTATTTCGATAAGCGGAATTACGCGGATCACGAGCTTCAACAGTGCAAATTTATGTAAATCAAACAAAGTTTCATTAAAGCAGCCTGTGAACTGTGCACGCGTTTATTGCTATTCTATGAAGCGCTTTTTATATATCGACGTTTACAGCAAAAAATTGCTCACGTCCCTGTAAAAATCGAGGTGAAAATTAACGGTAAAACAATAACCTAACCAACTTAGAAAAGTTGAAAAACCCCCGACATTGTCACTTCAAAGTTCAATGTTTCAAAAACGGGGAAACCGATTTCAATGAAACTTAGCTAAGAATCATCTCGATTAAACTAGCTTTCGATTAAAAAATCCGCATCGAAATCGGTTCATCCGTTTGGGAGCTATGATGCCGCAACAGATACACAGATACACATCCACAGACACACAGATACACAGATCAAACTTATAACACCCCTCTTTTTCGTCGGGGTTAAAAACGACTTAAAAGTATACGAACGAAGCGTCGGTCGGGTGGCGGCAACTATGGGCAAATGGAGAAAAACCACACCAGAGTCAGTTAAACATAGGGGCATGCCAGTAATTGAATACAGATTTTAAGGCAAACAATATTTGCTCTATTTACTTTATCCAGCGAGGAAACGTGGGAATACTCTTTGTGGAGAAATTACTGCTTCCCAGTGTTTATAAAGTCGAGTTTAGCCTGTCATTTTTCAAGCCAATTCGTAGTCCTACCTTCGTTTATTTCACCTATGATTGAGTCTCACGGTAGTCTCATGTTAAAAGAAGCATTAAGTAATTATTAAAAGTTTTCTCAATTTTAATAAAAGTATAGAGAATAGTAAGAAGTTAAGATGTGCTATGAATAGGATTATTTAGGATCCTTTATCCTAAACAAACGTTGTACGAAAGTCCACTAACGTTGTCTGTTTATATGTTTGAATGGGTAACACCTCAAAACTAAGGTTTAGAATATATAACATACAATTGGCATTCCTAAAACCATTAAAAGAACGCAGACCTATTTTGTTCTTCAAATAACCTGTATTCATTTGACAGCCATTTTTAACCGATAAAAAAAATGTCCCCCGATTACACACAAACGACTTGACCGTTTTGAAAAAAAAAATTGAAGCGTATAAAAGTACTTACCAACTGTCAGAATCTAACTATGGGATACTCTAGGGATACTGGAGAAACCTAGAGAGCTCTTGAAATATAACAGCTAGGTACACCTGTAGAAATTTGTTTTTTTTTTATATAAAAGAACAAATAAATAAAATAAGTTTATTGAAACAGTGACAGTACGATTATACAGGTTCATGGGTGTTATACAAAAACAGTTTCACCGTGCGGGTGGAAGGTCCGTCCGGATCGCTACCACCATCTTACTCGCTAATCTTGCCGCTAAGCAGCAGTGTTTGCACTGTTGTGTTCCGGTGTGGAGAGTAAGACAGCCGGTGTAATTACAGGCACAAGAGGCATTTCATCTTAGCTCTCTTGGTTGGCAACGCATCCGCAAACCCTCCGGGGTTGCAGGTGTCTATGGGCAGTGGTGATCACTTACCATCAGGTGACCCACTTGCTCGTTTGCCTTCCTCGTCGTAAAAAAAAAATTATTTCTTGCAAATTTAACTTATCCGTACCACCTACACTAGGCTAGGCTCATCCTGTAGAATGACACTTTACATTGTTTGCCAAATAAAACGATTTAAGCGTTAAAGATTGGTAATAAAAACACGCAGTCGAATATACCGATTAGGTAACTGGTACAATATGCTCTCGGAAATCACCATTTTTGAAGTGGAACTATTCATGAAGACCGCAGATGGCTACACTGGAAGTCTGTTATTTTGTTGTAATGCACGAGGCAACCTTAATTTCATTGAAATTTAAACATGCAATAAAGCGGTACTTTACGGCAAGCATAAAATACAATGTAATTATACGAGAGCGTTCCTAATTTCCTTTACTATTGTGCGGGTCCATATTAAAATTGGATAAGGTTACCGTCGGGTTCGTGGAGCACGGTAATTAGTCAGAATTTCTCAATAGAATACTGGCATGTCCTTTAAATGTTCACGTAAATGCTCGCTGTGGACACTAGGCTTAATGTTTGAAACTGAATATTAATGTACACCGTAAATTATTTGTTATTATAAACGAAATTTGTACTGGTTTTATAGGCCTTGTTTCCAACTTGATTTCATGCTCTGTGGAACTCTAATAACATAATATTTTGATGTTATAATTTCAGTTCGGCCGCCGAGCGAAATAATCTTTTTATTGTCAATATTTTTATAATAGTATATTTTATTATGCAATAGGTTATTGTTTTTATCACACTTGCACGTAACAAGGGCACAACATGCAAGCTAACTTGGCTGGTAAGTTCTAAATAATACCCTCGACCTTTTCAGTTTTCATTACGCCCAAGAGCTGTAATGACGTGAACGCGCGCGGCCTCATCAGCACTGCGCGTTACGTTCTCTCGGAAGTGTGATGAAAACATGCAAGTGTGCATGTTTCACGGGCCTTACCGGAATTACGAACCTCGGATCAAAAAGCCATCAGTCTTCGACTTCGGGCTTCTACTAGAGCCTCGTTCGTAATTCCGTACCTACCGCCCTTAATACTCAATGTACTAAAACGTCAAGGAGCGCCTTTTGCTCTGGTGCGAATGTTTTTATTTTATTTGAAACAGAGTAAGCAACTTGTCAAAATGCTATCGATTTTAAAATGTTCCTTACCTTCTACTCACCCTTCTCACCACAACTAAACTTGTTCAAGTGCGTGTCTGGTCCGATGAGTTTCTTTCATGATGGATTTTGAGCAATTACGAATCAGGTATCCTTTTCAGGCCAAATGCGAACCTGATGAATTACTTTTCTTTCCATATATAGGTTCTATTCATCTGTGCCCTTAGTGTAATCAAAAAGCACAAAATACGTCTTGATCGCGTTTGCGTTAAAGTGTCAAATAGTATGAGAATTGTCAAACGCGAACGCGATCGAGACGTATTTCTTGGCCTGGTCGGCGATTACACTAGGCGCTCTGATCATAAAAGCGCCCATTCGCTATGTGTGGAAGTCTTTCAACGCTTAACCAGTGGTACGTTGATGATGATGGACATTTGTGGTTGCCAGGCGGAGCACGATGGCCATCATTGAGTCGTGTTGCTGTTGGAGGAGCCTGCGGCGGGGCTGCTACGCTTCCGCCTTCTACACTGTAGTAAGTACTGACGCATCATATTATGCACTACTAGCTTATTGATTTCAAAAAATCCCTTCTTAGTGCACCTCTAGGATACCTACTCAAGGTATGTTTGCCAAATTTCAAGTGTCTAATGGTTTAGGCTGTGCGTTGTCTGTCAGTCAGTCAGTCACTGTATATGCATACTGTTTTATAGGTATAGATAGATTATGTACGGTCAAGTCTGATGCCTTACCGCCAGACTTTCGCGATACTACGTGGCTAAGGATGTATTTCCAGTGCAAAATTTTTACCAGTGATAAACTAAGATAATCTATGAAAATAAATGATCCTATTAAGAATTGTAAGTAGAACTACGTTCCAGCAGAATACCGGCGCTGTGGCAACAAACGAAGCCTGCACAGTAGCCGGCTCAACATCAGCAGCCGACGCCTTTTTGCGGCTACGCTATGACAATTTAATGTAGTGTGTTGCTTTTGTGCTTTTCTCTATAATTGTTTAAGACATTTTTGTTCCTCTAAAATTGTTCTTCTGCATTGTTCTACAGTTACCCAATAAAGCTTTTTATATTTCTATCTTTGTGACAATGTGTAAGGGTCAAGGTATGGTACTCACAAGTCGGCGTACAATAGCAGTCCTTAAACACTGAAGTCTGGACTCTAGGGCACTGCAGCGTGAAGTGGATGATGACATTAATGTTATGTGGGTACCTGTTTTACCTAAATTGCCAGAATCAGGCAGCAAAAGTTACATAAAAACACTTATTCGTATTAGCTTTTGCTGAGCCGTACGTCGTGGTCTGCCACATGTAGCACGGCGCGCCATTTTGTCGCTTGTCGCGCAGTGCGTCCCTTTCATAGTGATGGAATCAGTGAAGGACGCACTGAGCGACAAGCGACAAAATGGCGCCCGTGCTAGCTCCCCTGAAATGTTTGAAGTTTACAATATTCTACAAATACCCGACTTATAAACCAAGGCATTTGTTAACAGGTTTACTTCTCACTCACTATAGTGACGATGGGACACTTCATAGAGGTGGAACATAGGTACTTGAGTGGCGAAATGGAGGATCCAGAGTCCGAGAGCTTTCTGGAACCAGAGAAGATAACACCGAGTGAGTATGAGAGCCAATGTAATGCCTGATGCCAGTAAATTGATTATAACCGTGACCACTAATAACTCGTTAGCATAATATGCCATCGTATATAGAGCCCCTTGCACAAATTTTGCCTTAGCTCTGCCAGCTCTTCTAAAATTTTGTTTAAAAATAATATTTCTTAAATCTACTCAAAGCGCATAATTGAATCAGCATGTAATTCCACTCATAGGTAGGTCTTTAATGTTCAAAATCTGAGAGTTAATACGTAGATCGAGAAAATGCCGAGAACACTTTTGATTATAATTCTGCATTACGTAAGTTATGACTATGGAATAAGGATTTTCTGTTCTATTTAACCATTTAAAATATAAAGCCCAAGAACTACTAACTTAAATGTATTTTCGTATTTTTTTCTATTTACGTTGAACTGCTTTGCACAGATCTTCTTCAGGAGGCTCAAAACTTTAAACAGAGCCGATTACGTAGTTCCATGACACAGTAAACATTTCCTTTAGAAATAATAGTATTAAAACAGAAACCTGTGTGTGTGGAAAGCTCTAGGCCTTCTGTTATCTGTTCTAACAGAACTTCTAATAGATTACTTATGAATGAGTCTTTGTGCAGCCAAGTGTGTCATGATATTTTCGCCAATTCTTCTGTAAAATGAAAAGCAATTATCCCGCCTTCCTCAAAAGCTACGACATCTTAACTTCGGATAGCCGGTTTCATTTTCATCAACCCCTTACTAACGGGAGACAAGCTTAAATTCATTCTTTGAACTGAAATTAAATCGTAAAACTCTTCAGGAAGTTATGTGGAAGTCGTTGAAAATAAAATCAACTTAAACTCGCTGCAAAATAAGTATTAATGCGCTTTAAAACGTGTAAGAAAGAAACGCGTTTAAGTAAGAAAAACAACGGCATTTGCATTGTCAATAAAAATGACACCAAAGATTCAGATTTGGTGAACTTTTTTAATAAACAAAGGCACGTCGCGTGTCTAATTGAAAGGTCTGTTAGATAACATGTGAGATCTTGGAAAACCACGAAAAACGGTGGAGCAGACCAGCGTTCACTACTCCAACCCTTAGCATAGTAATTTATTGTAAAAGTCCGCATTTATACGAAAAAAGTACGCCAAAAAGGCATTTAATACGCCCCACAGCCTTGTCTATCTATATATACTCGCAATGCTCTATCTAATTACGGGACCACGTGAATGCACCAAGTGTATACAATTATACATGAAATGTAAGTGTTCATAATTCATTGATGCATTCAAGGAAAAAACCTTGATAGTATAAAAGAAAGATCGGTCATTTTTCCGAGAGAAAAAATGTTTAATAAAGAGTGACGGGTGAATTCTATAATTCCTTCCTAAATAAAGGATAAAGCGGTTATGGTAGACGTATAATTTGCAATAATTTCATACCATTTACTGCATATGAACGCCTTTCTGAAACTGAACATTTTCTCAGTGTTTTTTTAAATAGTCACTTTAATGTGTCCTTATCTGTATTTTCTTGCCAGGATTTCACATGTCAGATAATTACCCGCCTTGCAAACAAATTGCTTCTAGCTTTTTCATTAGGTACACAATTAAAACTTTCCGCTGCGGAAGATGAAACGATCACACCCCTGCCCTTTGAAAGTGAATCCTAATATACAATAGAACATGACGCCGTTTCGTACAGCCTCAAAAAATACGAACAGAAAAGCGAAAGCACGCCCGAAAGTCATACCTCATTTGTTTATTTATTCCAATAAGTCCTAATGTAATGTTCCTGGTCCCGCGGGATCCAAACGTAAGGACATGTCATACAATATGCATGTCGCGAAATGTTGAATTTCCATGCGCCGTAACCGCTGTCGCACGTTTTCGAATCAAATAAAATAATAATACCGACGTTACACGTGGTTTCTGGGTAAGGTTACGTTACAGCTTCTTTGCGGAACTCTGAAATAATTTTCATTTATTACGCTTTGGTCCAGAGATAGTATTTGGTTAATTTGACACAAGCCGCTAATATTGAAAATTTCAACAATTCAAGCAGAAAGTATACATACCCATCTTCAAACTACACCATAATGCACGCAACTCAATACTTATTTTAAAATAACCTTAGTCCTCAGCTAGAAGAGCCCGGCTCCTTAATATAATTTCGGTGTTAAATTAAGTCAAATTTTATCAAAATTGAAAGACAGAGTTGCGACATCCTAAGGAACACAAAATCTAATTCAGTCGAGAGTTCTATATCTAGTTCACTAGATCTAAAACATCAGAAGCCACCTGTGAACCAGTGACGAGTCGAGACATAAGCCTCTGTAGTATTTATAGTTTTGAAGGTGATAATAAATGATAGGTACCTATAGATGTCAAAAAAGTGCTTATACAGCTCGATGGGTCAGTGTAGTGACCGCAGGAACTAGGTATACTCGTAAGATAAGACATCATCGATTTTAGTGACAAAAAAACTGAATTAGTAGAATAGAAAAATGACCACGTTAAAAGGTGTTTTTTGGAATAAGTTGTTAGATAAGTGATGTTAAATTAAAATACAGTGCATTCTATGTATATTTATTTTTCATACCATTTTTAGTAACTTTTACTCCGTCTTATTGGTTTCTGAGTTCGCCGTACCGGCCCATCAAAATGGTCCACCTTGTATACATACCCCGTGTAGATGATCCAACTTATATACCTACATTATACGTATCCGTCTAGGTACGTGAAATTTTCGGCCTAAGGCTCGTGGCATCCTCTAATTGTTATGATGTAACAGCAACCCTGGGATATCCTAAACTTTCATATCTGCGCCAGATGTTTCCTGGAAAGGCAAACTATTGGTTAACATACAAGACAGTTCATTGATTGAACTAAACTACATGCTAGAAAGTGGCCTGAGGAGTTGTATGTGTACCTAAGTAATATTTTGAACAGTATTTACAATCTTGTATTTAACTTGCTGTGTTGGTATTAATGGGACAATTGACCAACTTGTAAAATTATCGGATTGACGGAAAATTTGGTGTATGTATAAATTGTACATGTATAGAATTCCGATGATAGTGCAATGTCAAAGTCAAAAAAAGCTTGTTTTTAAAGTGAAAATTTACTGTAATTGACATGATTCCAAATGAAATAATAGAAGTTGCTGTTAATTGACAACATTTCATATTTTTCACACCTGGAAATTAATATAGGTATCGAAAGGGCTTTGCCTCCTGAACTACCACTATGTTTATAAAAATTTAATATTAAGCATTTTTTTTTAATACAAGAGAATAAAACAAAATTACCAATTCTATCAAAACTACGCAAGAATTGGTGTAATACCTTTGCCTTTTTCAAACAAACCACAAGCACAGCAATAATTTGACATGACACATACTATGTTTGACAATGTCAGATTTGAAATCTTGGGTTTTGTTTTTTTGATCGTGACAAGACAAAGGCAATTGATCCATCCTAGCGTAGTTTCGGAGTTACGTCCTTTTGGAATAAGTACCTTTTAATAAATTAATAATAAATTAATTACAAATCCTAATGAAAATTTAAAATCGTAGGTTTGCTCTCTTTCAAAGTAGATTGCAGACAATTCATCAAATTATAGTCTCAAAAATATGAAATGTTGTCAATTGACATGATTAATAGTCAAAGAATAAAACATCATTGAATTCAAAATTATATTAACAATTTATGACCAGGGACATTAACAGAATATAAATAAGCTACTCGATCGCAATATGACTTTGCGTCCGAGTACGCAATATATTATGTTAAGCCGTCCTAAGCCAAAGTCTACCCGTGACCACGAAACATGAAAACGGCTCGAATGGTCACGTTGGTTTATTAAACGCAATCTTTATGTTCATGTCAGTTAAGTTTCATTTTAACTTAGCAAAAAAATATGAAACATTTCTTTTTTAATATTGACAACATTACGTATTTCTAAGACTATTATAAATTGATTAGTTGTCTGTAGTCTGTTTTGGAAAGAGTAACACAACAGTAGTTTGAAATTTGTACTAAGGATTTGTAATTAATTTATTAAAAGGTATATACATATTCTAAAAGGACGTTGGTAACTCCAGTTCTTATGTTAGGATAGGTCTATTGCCTTTGTCTTGTCTCGATAAACAAAGTAAAGATACGCTATAAGGATAATGTGACGTAGTCAAACTCAAAATTGTGACAGCATTTTTTTTCGTACTTCCATTCGTCGGTAGTGCCTATTGGTAATATTGTTCTTTTCATTTTACTGCCTTATATAGGTATGTATTTTATAATTGATATCGTTTTTTATATCAATACATATAAAAAAAAGTTTGTATGTTCAGGAGACAAATCTTTTTCGATGCCTAAGATAGTAATTTTCAGGTGTCAATTTAGAACAGGCAAAGAATGGAGATATTAACGCGCGATTTCACCTCTGCCAATAATTTCACATTAAGTGCAAAATGCACAGGGTCTGCTGATTGTGTGCGCGTTTTTGGCATTTGTGTGACAGTTTTGTTTTAGTATGAGTTTGTAGGACCGTAACAAATTTTAACATCAGCGTCGACGTGTGCTGTACGTTTGTACCTCGTCCCGATAAGCCAAAGGCGCCTTCCGTCAGTTTTGCTTTATAGGTGCCAAAGACGAAATGTTGTCAATTTATAAATTATCTATAGCGCAATTACTTCATGTTTGCTAATGATAAGTTGAGACAGTTGAGGCAAACATCACACTTGACGTTCTCTAATGTCAAATTTACTCAACAAGTGTGTTGACTGTCTCATCTGTCATGGGTTAACGTAGAATAACTTGTATCTTACGTCCTAAACACAATTGACGAAATACTGGATCTGTTCTGTGACTGGATCCTAGTTTCTCAGTTTTCAGGAAGAAAAACCCAGTTCGTTCACAAAGTGAATAGGTTCGTATTATATGTGTTACTATAATTATGTAGATAATTAGAACCAGTCCAATCAGCTACTCGCTGTGGGTCCCACGGCCTTTCCAGGTCACGGGCCTCACCCGACCCTGCTATGGCAAGGACTGCACATCGAATCATTTGTAGGTATATTCGCTACGGGAAATGCACCTATTAACGCGGATAGATTATCTGACCTACTTTCGGTTAGGACAATAATTGAGCCTCCAGAAGAGATGTGGCCCGATATAAAATTCAAGTTCGTTTTTTATTTGGCAGAAATAAAGAGAGAAATCCTGGATTCCAGTCTCTTCTGATTTTATGTCTACCTACTAAACATGTGTAATAAAATAAAAAAATAAAAAGACTGCTATAGATATAGATGATGGTTCAAAACAAAAACGTCTTAAGTAAACATCTATTGCTAATGATATTTGACATTTAGTTACTTTGGTTTATGACATAATTTTGAACAGCAGAAGAATTCACAGGTAGATGACGTTTGTGCTATGTACACAATGTACGATGTTCATCGTCATTGTGATGTAAGTACATTGTCAAATTAAGGGATAATTGAAAAAAAAAAAAGTTTGATGGCGAGTAGGTTCCCAAGTAGGTATGTTCTTAGTTCGCCCAAATTAATAACTCTGCGCGATGTTTTGTTCCTTAAAACTCAACGTTTCGAGTCCTTAGCGGCATAAAACAGTTAAATGGATTTGGATGAAGAATGTTATTAAATAATACAGCTTGGGCAGAGAAAAGTAAAATGGATACGTTATCCTCTTGAAGCCTCACCATTCGTATCGCAAATGCGTTCGTCAAAGGGCCCAGCCGCTTGTGAGTAGGTAGTAGGGGCGCGGAAAATATATTTTATATGAGAAGCAGAACGACGATTAATAATAAGCGTATTTATGGGAATGTCGAACCGATGCTACTCGTAGATCAAATAATACTTAAATGTGCCGTCCAAGATAAATCTGTTTCCGTTCAAGACGCAATGGCAAAAAGCTTTAACTGTTTTATTTATACATATCTGAGTTAAAATGTCGTAGCATCTATCTGCAATGCGGAGAAGAAATATAGATATGCCGTCAATTTTAAAGTTGTTCCATTTGCAAATATGATGATAGCTGATGGCTATTATACCTACTATGTCACTTCAGGAACGTTTGCTTAATATATAGGTACTTATGAACTAAAAACAATTACTTTGCTCACCCGCGACCACTAGTGAAAAAAATAAATCAATCAATAAATTACATAGGTAGGTACTTAATTAATAGCATAGTCAATGTGAAAAGCTGCTTGTCACTTTTCTGCCTTGTCACAAATTTATTTATCGATCGTGGTCGTTTTATATCTGGCAATAGAGCTGGCTGTACAAAAGTGCCAAGCTGTTTTTGTCGCTAACTATACCCCGTTTACAATTTAACTACTTTTTTATACAGTTGCTCAATAAGTGGTACTGTTTGTGGCTACGCATCGTGCATAAAGTTGGATTTTTTGCACTAGTGCTTTTTACTTTTACATGGCACTGGCGGTAGTCGTTTGATACACGTGCGGAAGTGTCATCTTCACACGTCGAGAGTCTCGACCCTCGCCTCACAGCTTGGGCCTACACACCTAGGGATCTCGTGACCCATGCAAAACGACATACTTTCCGCACTTATATCAAAAAGTACAATTGTTATAAGAGCCGTATTGTTTCAGTCACGGTGTCTCTAAACATCACGCTGCTGGCATGCAGTTCCATGGGGCTGATATCGTGTGGAATGTTGATCCTGGGCGTTTACAAGGTTTGTACCTACTCTTAGTCAGAATGTAGACAAAGTTAAGGGGAAACGCCTCAGATTACCATCTGTTTTGCCGTCACGTCCAGAGACGGCCGGAGGACAAAATTGTAAAGCTTGCCAAAACTTGCCAGTGACGAAGCGAGGACGTTGAAGGTCCCCCTCCACTTGGCTGACGACGGTCGAAAAAGGCCTTAAAAAGCTCAATTGGCTAAGCAAATTTTTTGAAGAGATGCAAATCTTTTTTTTCGACAATCGTCGCTTAATCGCTTAATGTAATCGCGTAATTCGCTTTAGTAATCGAGGAACTGCAGCTCTTTTATTTTTATTTCATATTGCTGTTTTGGACAGTCGCGACCCACTTGCTCGTTTGTCTACTTTATCGTATAAAAAAATAGATGTCTTCCCGCAAACACAATTTTTTGAAAGAAGAAATTAAGATGCTACGCTGACGCTCTAGATATCACTTTAGGTAGGTAGGTAGGTAGGTAGGTAGGTAGGTAGGTAGGTAGGTAGGTATTTGTTATAAATTGCCGTTCGTTAAAGCTGGCATTGATTAATATGAAAAATAGCTTATGTTGGCTTATCATTTAATGAGTCTATCGAGTTTGATTAAGTTGATCTGGGATAACAAAGAGCCCGAAGTTGCTGAATTGCGAAGCCTCATATGTTCCTGTTATGAATAGGAAAATAGGATGAATAATCGTTTGAGGACAACGGGATTAGTTACCGGTTCGTTGGTAAAAATAAACAGTAAAATGTATTCAGCCTCGTTCACGGTCAACCATAGCCTATTATATCTTTAAACCCCCGACAAAAAGAGGGGTGTTATAAGTTTGACCTGTGTATCTGCGTATCTGTCTGTGGCATCGTAGCTCCCAAACGGATGGACAGATTTCATGCGGTTTTTTCTTATTGAAAGCTAGTTTAATCGAGATGGTTCTTAGCTAAGGTTCATTAAAATCGGTTCACCCGTTTTTGAAATATTGAACTTTGAGATGTCGATGTCGGGGGGTTTTCAACTTTTCTAAGTTGGTTAGGTTATAGTTTATTATTTAGTCCGAAACATGTCGTGCGTGATCCTTTTTAACCGACTTTTAACATGAAACTACCGTGAGACTCGATCATAGTGAAATAAACGGATCACTCACGTATGTCAGTCGAGTATAGCCCGACATGTTTCGGACTAATCCGTAGTCCTTCCTCTGGGAGTACACGCCACGCCGGTGGCGAGACGTAAACTCACCACCGTTCACCACTCCGTCACTCGCCACCGGCGTGGCGTGTAGTCCCAAAGGAAGGACTACGGATTAGTCCGAAACATGTCGGGCTATACTCGACTGACATACGTGAGTGATCCGTTTATTTCACTTTTTAACCGATTTCAAAAAAGGAGGAGGTTCTCAATTCGTCGGAATATATGTTTTTATTTCGAAGTTTTATGCGCTAATGAACTCGCATCTGGCAACCCTAGGTGTTCCCGGATGACGTTGTAGAGCGAGCAGCCAGCGTCGTTTTATTCATCACAGTTCAGTTCTGTGGAATCAGACATAACTCACAAAGCTTTGCTTCGTGTTCCTTGACAGTTAAAGGGTAGCTGAGCATGAGCAGGCTTATTAAAAAATACTATAACGCTAAAAATAAAACAGGTATAGAAATGTCATCTCAGCACGCTGAAAATTAAGCGCAGAAAAGGCTACAATTGCAGCCTCTTTGGCATCAGACGCTCTCGAATAAAGTTCAAACTTGCGCGCAAATGTCAAAATGTTCGGAACATGTTTTTCGATTGTCTTGTGAACATATGACGTATCTTTACTTATAAACTTATAATCTCATTGGCGCTAGTTATTTTTATACGGCCCTCAAACGTTCCAGTACAAGCAAATTACCGATATAAGTTCGCATCTTTCCAGACATAAAAAAAAATTAAAAATTTGTTCAATGTTTTTTTAACTGTCGTTTTGAGTTTGAATATTGTCAATTTTAACATAGGCTACTTTTTATTTGGGAAAATTGTATAAGTAGTTCCAGCGGGATAGCGATAACCGAAATCTACGCGGAAGAAGTCGCGGGCAACAGCTAGTCTTATTATAAAACGAGGCGAAAGGACCTTATCTAAAAGAAGGTCGAGCACGACTTTACGAATGCTGCGTAACGTTACGGTTATCGTAACGAGATCGAGAAACCTCATACTAAATTTAGTTCCAAATACGCTCACGGGCGGACGCTGTTCCAAACGTCATACAAACTCGACAACGTTTACTATTCGAGGTTTCGAAAAGTCGTGCTCGACCCACAGTTGCATAAACTACTATAGCCGTTGACTTTACGATTCGAAAATTGAATGTTCATTTCCTCTAAGCGCCTAGATAATACTTGTTAGCCTAAAAGC
Source organism: Clepsis dumicolana (assembly GCA_963691665.1). Taxonomy (NCBI): domain Eukaryota; kingdom Metazoa; phylum Arthropoda; class Insecta; order Lepidoptera; family Tortricidae; genus Clepsis; species Clepsis dumicolana. The sequence continues at coordinate 6,704,961 of OY829505.1, read as the reverse complement.
TACACGCGCTAGCGAAATTCAATCCCTCTTTCGAAACCCAACTTTACAAATTACACGGATTACACTGTGAAAATACCGCTCGAAAATGGCATAGGTAGGTAAATCTGTGTAGGTATTTGGTACGAAACTTCAACTCGATTTAACTTTTGACTAGTTCTAACTAGTTATTAGTAAACCTAACTAACTTCGAAAAGTTGGAAAACTCCTGACGTTTTAATTTAAAGGTTCAATATCTCAAAAACGGCTGAATTGATTTTGACGAAACTTAGTTGAGAACCATCTCGATTAAACTAGCTTTAGATTAAAAAAGCTGCCTCCGTTCGGTTGGCAGGTATGATGCCACAGACAGACACACAGATACACATACAATCATACACTGATACACAGCTCAAATTTGCAATACCCCTCTTTTTGTGTTGGGGGTTAAAACAATGAAAGCGGTCATTTTTTAACCTCCGACGAAAAAGAGGGGTGTTATAAGTTTGACATGTACGAGTATATCTGTGTATCTGTGTATTTGTGTATTTGTCTGTGGCATCATAGCTCTCGAACGGATGGACCAATTTCGATGCGGTTTTTTTTTATCGAAAGCTAGTTTAATCCAGATAGTTCTTAGCTAAGTTTCATTAAAATCGGTTCACCCGTTTTTGAAATATTAAACTTTGAAATGAAAATGTCGGGGGGTTTTCCAACTTTTCTAATCTCTACTCTGCTCGTACCAATTTCAAAATCAAGACAGTTGTTCTCCATTTTCGAATGGTATTTTTACAGGTGGGATCTGTAACATCTTGGGCCCCTGGGCATAAAGCTAGCATAGACTAGTAGTTTATGCAAATGTTACATAATAAGGCCTAATTATATAGAGTTGCATACATTACTTTACTACACGCATATTTATAAGTACCTACTCCTATGATGGGTTCAGAAGCCGAAGACATATTTATGTATTACACCTATCCCGAATTTGACTGTTTTTTATTTATTAAAGACAAACATACCGAGCACGCTTCTTATCGATTTCTTTTATTGTAAATTATGTTGGTTTTTGAAGATGACTCAAATTGAAAACTCAAACGACATTGAAATCGATGTCGTAAGACTTTTCGATACTGGCTGTCGAAATGCTGGTCACTTTCTACGGTTTTTAACGCATTATCACAGTGCATATATAAGCTAAAGCAGTACAGAAACTAGGAGTTTTTGTTGAGATGATGACGTAAGCGCCAATTGAGCATTAGGGTTGTCCTCTTATTTTTTTTAAAACTGAAAAAGTTTTTGTGTAGTTAGCTCTGTATCTCAGCTATTTAAGCCTTTTTTGAGATAAGTAGCTAGTTTTCATTAGAGCATTAGGGTTGTCACTCTTAATTATTATAAAGTTAACAGGTTTTCATTTATTATTTATTAAAACGTTTATTTGGGTTTTATAATGATCAAATAAACTGACTGGTTTACAAACAAAATTGTGTAATTAAATAATCTTCAACATTTTAAGAAAACTTTGTTATTGTTAGTTATTAAAAATGCCAAACTGTCATCAGCCATCTTGGATTCAAAAAGTAATGTCAAATTCGAACTCATCGCTGCCGAATTACGTGAAATCGACACCCATGACCATTTTTAGTGATAAAAATGCCAAACTGTCATCCGCCATCTTGGATCCAAAAAACAATGTCAAATTCGAACTCACCGCTGCCAAATTACGTGAAATCGACACCCATGACCATTTTTAGTGACAAAAGTGACAAACTGTCACCCGCCATCTTGGACTCAAAAAATAAGGCCAAATTCGAGCTCAACGCTGCCAAATTACATGAAATCGACAACCATAGCCATTTTTAGTGACAAAAATGACAAATTGTCATCCGCCATCTTGGATCCAAAAGTAATGTCAAATTCGAACTCACCGCTGCCAAATTACGTGAAATCGACACCCATGACCATTTTTAGTGACAAAAATGCCAAACTGTTAAACGCCATCTTGGATCCAAAAAATAATGTCAAAGTCGAGCTCACCGCTGCCAAATTACACGAAATCGCCACCCTTGTGATAATTTTATTAACAAAAATTACAAACCCAATCCCAATCCGCAATCTTAGATTGAATGATTTTTTATTCCACTGACTACAATTCGAATTAAATTAATAAAAAGTAAATAACTTATGTCACTATGCTATTACCATTATTCATCATTAAATTATACCACTTATCTAATAACTATTAGGTTTTAAACACAAAGAGTCGCCACTCGTCTCGACGCGGCACCCGCGACTGACAGCACCGCTATTCCCCCTTATTAGCCTTGTAAAGACTCTGTCTGTGTGCGTGTGTCATTTCGAACGTTAGTACGTAGTTTCTGTACTGCTTAAGCTTATATATATATATATACTGTGGCATTATAGAGGACTTAGGATATGTGTGTAATAAAGACTATTTTATTTAATTTAGGCCTATTCTGAAATTGTATTGGTCTTTGAAGACAAAAACTGATTGACGTAATGACGGTAATTTCCTACGGTTTCAGTACGTTACGTAACGTTACGTTATCGTATCGAAATCGAGAAACCTCATACAAAATTTTAGTTACAAATACGCTCACGGGCGGGTGTTGTTCCAAACGTCATGCAAATGTCTCGATAACGTTACCACTCGATTACGTAACGCAGGATTCGAAAACTTAAATTCGTGCTCGACCCTCTGAACGCTTAATAAAGGACTTGCGATATTACGTGTGTAGCTAAAATTTGTTATTTCCGTTTCCATAGCCGGGCGTGGTTCGGTCAAAGGATTGGAATAAGTAAAGAGCAAAAAATAACGGCGTAAATAAACGTCTCTGAAATGATTTTGCCGCAAAGTATCGTGTGAACCGTCTCATCAAATCATAAAAAAGCTAGAAAATTTGATCCGTGAAAGTGGAGACTCCACTTTTGATTTATTGTAAATTGAGAAGGGCTTCAAACATTTCGCTCCAAAAACAAATATTAATTACGAGTAAATAAGTGCTCCGTTTATTTTAAGATTCGAATTAATGGGGCATTTTATTAGCGGTAGGTAAGTATATATTGTGTTTTCCTCGTGGAGTAACACGGTTTTAAATACATTGTCATTTCAGAGTTCAATATTTCAATAAGGGGTGAACCAATTTAAATGAAACTTAGCTAAGAACCATCTCGATTAAACTAGCTTTCGATTAAAAAAAACCGCATCGAAATCCGTCCATCCGCTTGCGAGCTACATGCAACAGACAAATACATAGATACACAGATACCGGATACACAGGTCAAACTTATAACACCCTTTTTCGTCGGGGGTTAAAGACGTGTTAGACTTTGTATTATTAAAGCCTGACACCGAAAATCTTTATAAAGTCAGTCAGCGTGAAAAATAGCTTGTTAGTTCCGAACTTATCTCTCCGTACGGCTAGGGATGTGCAAACTCGGGTCGAGTGATCGGAAGTTCACTGTACTGTACGTTATCCTCAGAGGAATGGATTTTGATTGGATTAGATTAAGAGGACGCTCTCGTTAATTATAGATACATATTTTTTTCTCCAGGACATGAAATACCTGCTCCTACCCTGGATTGTGTCCATGGTGCTCGAAACACTGGTGGAGATCATCAACTTGGTGTACCTCTTCTATTTGCAAACCGTAAGTAAATAATACAATTTATAATTTATTTGAAGTACGAAGACTCGTGAGAGGGGTCTTGACCCTCGCTCCGGGTCATTTCTGATGCAAAGGCGACCCATCGCAGTTCAAAGGGGTGTCGCGGCGAAATCCGCATTACTGCATAAAATGTTACATTTTAAAGTATTCATTGCGCAAAGTAGATAATTTCTCTAATTGCACTCTTTGAAGCACTTTCGTTTTATGAAATGACGATTTTAATTTAAAACTTCATGTTTCTGCAGTATCAAAGAGTTTCTGCTGCTTTGACTTCAGAGCTTATGCAATATTTTTAATCGACAAATTTTACGAGTTTAAATAACTCGAATTCATATTGAAATCTCGTTTAAAATGGCATACTTAACAATTCTCGGAATGGTCCGATTGAAAGACATTTTGCCAACACAGACAGCCGGTGTAATTACGGGCACAAGAGACATTTTATCTTAGGTCTCTAGGTTGGCAACGCATCTGCAAACCCTCCGGGGTTGTGGGTGTCTATGGGCAGTGGTGATCACTTACCATCAGGTGAACCACTTGCTCGCTTGCCTTCCTCGTCGTATAAAAAAATAAATAAAAAAAAAGCAGAGCAGTCAGTTGATGTTCGATGAGTAGGTATAGTTTTTTATTAAACAAAAAAACTTTTATTGAAGCTTTTAGATTGAAACGACCACCGCGACAAAAAATCAGCTAAACCAAGGCTAATAATGATATTTTTGAGAAATGGTAAATAAAAAATTCTCATCTGACTTCAACATTAGGTACGTAGTACGTAGCTTACTGAAAAGCAGACCACAGTTAAGACTTTTTGTATAGCAGAAGTACCTACTAGCTGTTGCCCGCGACTTCAACTGCGAAGATTTCGGTTATCGCTATCCCGCGCGAAACTATATCATTTTCCCGGATAAAAAGTAGCCTTTATTCCTCAATGTTCAAATTATATTCTTACCAACTTTAATTTAGATTGGTGAAGCGGTTTTTCCCTGAAGAGGTAACAAACAGACATACAGACAGTTACCTATGGATGGGCCTAAGGAGTCGAACTCAAACGGCGCAATAATAATTAAGTATATGATATATGATATAATTATGTAATGGGGGCCTTATTTTGATTTAATTTAGTTTTAAGTTGTAGTTTATTTAGTTTAAGCTTAGATTTAATGTAATTGTAAATTGCTTTTATTATGTAAATATATTTGTTATATTTAGATTTAAAAAAAAGTAATCAAAACGCCGCGCTGACATAACATTGGCAGCCACGAAATGTTGCCAGCCGCGTAAATTAGATCAAACGAAATTCCGCAACATGGCCGAATCTCAAAATAAATGGTTAGGCTTTTAATATGAGTCCCTTTTGAAACGTCACATTTTATGGGTGCTTTGGAGGGAACAAAGGAAGTTGAATTAAATTGCCTATATTTATTTTAAAAACCTGGCAGGAGGGAGGAGAGTGCAAGGATACAGGCGCTAACGGCGCGCCCGGCAAATGTGCAGAGCAATCGGTAATTTGTGTTCACGATCTGTGTAGCTGTCCATCCTATCGTTGTTTAAATGTGAATAAAAGTGTCACTTGTCAGTCCTAAAACAGTTTCCTGCACTAATGTGAGCACTTCCCTCAATGATATTACCTATAGAAAAGAGGTAGATATGTCATCAGCACGCCGAAAATGAAGCGCAGAAAATGCTAGAATTTGTAGCCTCTTTGGCATCAGTCGCTCTCGAATGAGGTCCAAACTTGCGCGCAAATGTCGACATGTTCGGAACATGTTTTCCGATTGTTTTGTGAGCACATGACGTATCTTTACTTATAATATCATTGACTTCCCTGTGGATTTCAGTTCAGTGTAACGGTGATAGCATAAGCGTACACCGATATCTTAATGCAAAATTGCCACTGAATTAATAAATGAGATTTCGTCGAGAAAAGCTTAGATACCTTCTAAATTAAAGACAAAGATTAGCATTAACGATAAAAGAATTGGAGATTTACTTATTAATTTTATTATTTTTTGGCGACCTGCTCACCTAACGGGCTGCAACTAGCCCTTCCTTACCCGCTCCACCTTTCGCTTCTTGTCTGTCACTCTACTGTCTCGGAGCAGACCGCCGCTGAAAGCTCTGAGGCTTCTTAAATACCCTGCCCCGCTTTTCTACCAATCCTGCTGCTGTCATAAGACCAGTATTTAAATTAAATTTTTTAAGAGCAGTGCTGACAAACAAGAGCCATGATTATTCGTTACAAGAATGACCCGCCACGCCACCCCTCAAAAAAATTCAACGATGTAAATCGAAAACGTAATTTCGTGTACAAATATACGACAGATGTGCATGTTTTTCAGTGCGCTTTGGAGAGGGTAATTTCGGCAGATCGTTTTTAAATAGCCCACTGGTTCATTCTGCGGTCGTGTCATCATGATAATCCATCCACCCTAAGACCACCGTAATACCTAATAGGTAGGTACAAGAACCACATATACTCAGCGATAAAAAATGTGGCTTCATATGTATGCAGATATAGGTAATTTTGTATGTAGACTGGGCCAAATTGTGTACATCGGAGTAGGTATATAGAGGTACAATAGCCTAATAATGTTTTATCTACACACATATCATAAGTCCTCTATAATGCGTTCAGAAACTGTAGAAAATGACCAGCATTGCAGCACAACGTCGCCTCCCCACGCCAACCACCACCATCGAACTCGAATTCGATGTCGTAATGACTTTTCGATATCGAATTCGATATTTCAAATTTGAAAACCAACGTAATTTACAATCATAGTGAAATAAAACGGATCACTCACGTATATAAGTCATGTTCGGCCCGACATGTATAAATAATTATGTGTTTTTTTTTACAATAAAAAAAACAGTTTACGAAACGTCAGCTAGGTATGTTTGTCTATGATTAAAAAGCAGTCAAATTCGTGACAGATATGGGTATGATATATGCCTTCGGCTTCTGAACCCATCTTAGAGTACTTATAATATGTGTGTAGATAAAGTAATGTGTGCAGCTCCACATAATTAGGCCTTAAAACACTCATTATGTAGCAGTTGCATAAACTACTATTTTGTTCCAGATCAACTTCAATCCCGTGACATCATTCCTGTTCACTTTGGACTTCTTTCTAATCATGCTGAACGTGAGTTGTATGGCTTTTATCAATTATTTATCTAATTAAGTATTCGAGCCTACGCACACTACGTATTATACACGACACGAGACGACATACATAATTATATTACGCGCGTTTGAATACGCATTTGATTTATTAAAATTGTATTAACAAGCTTTTCTGCTTGTCTGTTGTTTTTGTTGACTGTACTTGCATTGTCAACCAATTTACTTAACAAGTTTGACTTGAAAGATTTGATTACAGGCACAGGACTGGTGAAATTAAATAAAAGTTTGTAAAATACACAACTGGCATGGGCTAAACTAACGTAATTTATTACTTGTACGCGTCGTAATGTATCGGTCATAGTCGAGCACTGTTTCAGGTCATAAACCTATTAGAACTAAAATGCCGCGTTAAAGTTCGTTTATCCTTTTTTATTGCATTGGCATTTCCGTTAGTAAGCAGAAGACAAAGCTATTTTAACTAATTGAGGCTTGAGTGACGTTTATGAATAATGATATTAATACCCAACCCTATACCATTGTCATGAAAGAGATCAATACATTACTTTATACCTCGTCATACAATACTTTTAAACAAATGCTGGTCAGCTTTCGTTCCTTGTATTTTTTCTTAATTAATTAATTGCGATATACAAATAAGTAGGGATAGAACTAAAACAACAACATGGGGTCTATTATTAATGAACAAGTTAATTTGGTTTCTTCGCCTTTGTTACGACTTGGTTCTAATTTTAATAATGTGTCATAGTAATAATGAGAACATGACTTCTCTTTTTACCGTACTCGGTTAAAAATAACGGGGTACCTGGCGTAGATTAAAAATAAAAAGGGTAGTTTGGAATTCATTTCTTAAAAAAGGGTAGTTTAGGACTAACATAAAAGGGTAGATTGGAATTTATAAAATATTAGTGGGTACGTTGGTTTTGTCATTAACTAAGTTGAGTACATGGTTTACATATGTCAGTAGTGGAAGTGGTGGCATGTTGAGCGGTTGTTGTTGTGCTTCGTAAATGGCCTCGTGGAGAGTGCCGAAACGCGTCAGCGTTTAGTATAGTGGTGGTGGTGATAGTTGGGTCTGTGTGGCATGTGTTGATTCGTGTAGCAGTGGAGGTGGAGGTGTTGCATGGAAACATACATTTGCCGCACAGATATAACTATTTGTCATTAGTGGTCGCGGGTGAGCAAAGTAATTGTTTTTTAGTTCATAAATATGGACCTCCGCAAAGTAACGCCTGATTCAATAAATTAAGTAGGGATAGGTAAGAAAGCAACTACACGGTCCAGTGGACAAACCACTTTCGTCGCACAAATACGAAGAAAGTGCCGTCTTTTGGGTCGAACTTTCCTTAAGAAAAATTAAGCAACCGAGAAAACGAGTATCAACGTTTTGTATGTCTTGGAAGCCATTACAGAGTATGCCGTGAACCTTAATGAAAAGGATACTATAAGACGGCTGGCTGCTGACCGAGACAAATACTAGATACTGACGACCAACCTACAAGATTGAAGAAGCACTGTCAGAAGAATAAGACCAAGAGGAATTATTGTGCATGAATCTGTCGTCAAGCTCGTTAGTGCATGCGTCTTAACGTCTTTTTGAACCCGAAATGTTTGATGGCCACTAGCAATGCCATTAGTCAATCAAACATAGAGAAAAAGTCCTATTAAAATATATTCACTAAAATACGTTATGTATCTTTCCAACGTCGACATCGCGTCAAAACGAGACGAATAAGCATCGGAACTCTTAGCGCCATTCAGAACTCAGAGAAGGCATTAAAGGGAAAATTATTAACCAAAAACAAAAGATTAACTAGATTTAATTAGAATGGAGAATGGCCTGCAAGGGTCGGTTCAGTCTCGCAAGTGGAGGCTACACAATCTACTGAGTAGGGTGTCTAATATATATTAGGACTAATTAATATTACTACGTGACGCTTACATAAACCACACGTGGCATCGACATAGTTCTGTACAATAACCACTATATCTTGACTCTTTACGCGCTAGCAAATGTATCACCAGAAGGGTCTCAAGTCTCAACTTACCGAATTGACGCGCGCCTCGTATCCCTGGTGGGTTCTCGTTCCTAAATATGTATATTCCATCCGGGCTCTTAGGGTAAAATATAGACCACAATTCAATTATGCATTTCGCTCGCGCTTACCTATAAATAAAGCGTAAGAGGGGGATAAAAGAAAATCGCGTTTGAATGAAAGATTGATATTGTGGTTGTGCGCTTCAGATGGAGCATGCTACTACGTTCCTCCTAAGCTTAATTGATTTAGTATCTGAACGATACGCGATACGGTGCGCCTGATTTATTAATATTGAAACTCAATACCTTATAGCAGCGTTTTTATTTGCCCGGTCGATAAATAATTACCTACCATGATAGAGGTTGTATCTTCTTTTCTTAATTAGAAAACTCATTTGCACGTGGCGGGAGGGTTTCTTTGTTGTTACTTATTACCCGTATTGTAATACCTCGTAATGTTCATCTAAGTTTCGCTTCTAACTTTACTCTTTTTATTTGATTTGATTTTATAAGTTTAATCTCGAGATTCGCCTAGTTCACGGGCGTGGGAAAAACAATTGATTACGCTCGCGACATGCCCGTGTTGTGGCGTGGCGTAATAAGACAGCTGTCAACGGGAATAAACGTGATAAAAGCGAGCATTTCACGTGACAATATATGAAAAGGGTCCATTGTTACGAATCACCCAATTCCGTGACCCTAAGCTTAGACCGGACGTCGGACAGGAAATGGTAGGGGCAAGATTTATAAAACACAAGTTCGCTTTGCTGGTTTCTAGAGAACTAGTATTCTGAATCGACGGCTCTTTGACTCTCTCACTCAGTCTCGTATAATATACATGTTATACGTAATAAACGAAGTTGAGTCAGGGAGCGGTGGAAATCTGAAAGTGTGCTTGTTGGTTAGCTCTTCTTTAACGTTAATGCGAGTATAAAGAGAATAATTGACTTGATTCTTTTGCGCGAAGTAAGGCAGTCCTGCGGGCGATATTAAAAAATACTTATTTTTCTCCCAGCAAATCACGGGCGTTTGAAGTTACTTAAAGCTAGTTGATTCATCTTAAAAGCGGATTATGATAAGCAATTAAGTACGATTGAAACATCTTTGTTTGTACCAATACAAATTTGTTTTCCATTTACTTCTTTGCTTACTTTACAATCGTCATTTTACAATTTTTAATTTTTAGCCAAAGCCTCAGATTTAATGATTTTTTTATGACTTCCGTGCTCTTACTATTTTATATTAGTGTAAATGAGTGTAAGTGTGCCTATCCCAAAATGAAGTCAAAACGATTCATCAGACAAATAATATAGAAGTGTGCCATTTCAAAAGGTGATTTATTTGGCTTTACCTGCTTCGATCTTTTCCGCCACAGCCTTCGTCTTATTAATTACGCTCTTAAATAAAAAATCGGACAAGTGAGAGTCGGATTCGCGCACGAGGGTTCCGTAAAAATATTTTAAAGCTTTTCCCCAGTGTTTTAAGAAGTCCAGTGTTAGCAGAGCCCTGCTCCTAAGCAAAATGTACACAGTGTGGGATCATCTTATATTGGTCTGTGAAATCTACAGGCAGACATAAAAATTTAAGATTTTGAGAATTATCTGAGTGGTTATGCTAAGTGCTATAAGCGCTACTTTCATACCAAATTTCAAATTTCTAGGACAACTGGAAGTATCCTTTAGGTTTTCGGGGTACGGCAATTGGTATTGTAACAGCCTTTTCAATGACTGTATATCTTTCGATTGCGTTGACTTAGAAGGTTGATTTTTTTCACAGCTTCAAGGGACCGCAGGCTTGAGTATTTGATATTAATTTCAGCATGCTACCTCCACGCGTTCCAGAGAAAAAGGGTCTTGACAGACAGACACACAGACGGACAACAAAGTGATCCTATAAGGGTTCCGTTTTTTCCTTTTGTGGTACGGAACCTTAAAAAAGACCATTTATAATTTTTCCAGGTTCCGGGAAATTGTTTTTTTTTTTAAGCTGGGAGCGACAGCACCATTCACGTTAGTTTCCGGTGTGCCTAGGCACGTATGGCTTTTCTACCAACTCATATACGAGAGATTCAATTCAATTAACGTATAGATAACGTATACGCAGTGACATGACTTATGCGTCACGTTTTCTTCATATATCTACGTTTCGCGGGTGGTAGGACTTTGTGCGAGGTTCGTCCGGATCGCTACCACCACCTTATTCGGTAATCCTGCCGCCGCAGTAGTGCTTGCACTGTTGTGTTCCAGTGTTCCGATATGGAGAGTCATACAGCCGGTGTAATTACGGGCACAAGAGGCATTTAATCTTAGCTCTCTAGGTTTGCCAACGCGGAACCTAGATGCCTTTAAGATGTTTTTAAAGTAGGTAAATACCTACTCTGGTAGATTCTGATGAGTCGTGCAGAGAATTTTGCTCCCGTCTTTCCTGCTCTTTACTTATTCAAAGAAGACATAAGTTTAATGACTCCAAGATGTCTTATTATTATTTATTTATTTGGGCAACGGAGACTTACTTATCGCATAAAACCAGCTGTATAGTATGCAAGCAACAATACGAGTCGTATTATGCGACTATGACTGGCTGATATAATTTTGTACATATCTACACGTACTAAGTACAAAGTACCTATTGTTGTAAATTAATTAAGCCTTGATAGGTTTAGACTGAATGAAGTTGATGATCAAAATATTTTGTATGGGATTCGTTCTTTAATACGCATGCTACTGAACATGATCATTAATGATTCATGGGAGATTCATGCGTCTTTAGAGCTAAGGGGGTTTGCGGGTATTTATTATGCATCTTCAATTTATAAGGCGTCTACGATTGTAAGTGTAAGATGACTACAAAACTGAAATTGTTTGATCGGGTACCTACCTGTTTTTGCCAGCAAACCCTGAGGAAATCATTTTCTCGTTAGGAAACTGTTTGTGTGGTGCTGAATGTCATTATACTCTGTAATATACGATGGAATTACGTTAAGTTTCATCGTCATTTGTTTTAGAAAGTTATTAAATGCAATATTTGAAATTGGACTAAGCTCAAACCTCGCCTCGTGATGAGAATCAAAACATAGCCGGTAGTGAGTTTAATTAAACTGCTCACCTGGACACAAAGAATGTGTAAATACACAAATATTTACCAAAAGTAACTTAGCTACAACACTAACCATTAATCAACAGTTAGTCGAATGTTTAAAATACCGAATATAAAAGGAACAATTTAAGTAATTTTCTCGAACACCAGCCGCTTTAAAAAGTTTTACAACTTTGAAACACAAAAAGCTTTTGTCTTTAATTAAACAGAATTTGGGGGGTATTTAAGTTTATTTACATAGCTGAGTTTGTTTCCTTAGTACAGACAGTCCGCGCCGATTAATCATTACGAAGTTTTTTTGCGGGCATCCAGTGGCTGTGTTTTTTGAATTTATAAATGATCTTTTAAATTACGCGTTTGATAAAGAGCAGCGAACTTCTGGGGCAATAAGGAACCCTAATAATTTAGTCATGTCCGTTTGTCATGTCCGCCGTTGGGAATGTGTGAAGACTGTCTGTTTGTCGTATGTCCGCGGGTTAGCTCAGAGATTATTAGTATTAGAAAGCTGTAATTTTAATTGGATAAATTGAATTAATTAGGCCAACAAAGTTAGATAAAGAACTAGAAAAAAACACGTAAAGTGGGGATGATTTTTGTTTATCTTCTACCCCATAGTGTGGGGTACGGTTGGATAGGTCTTTTAAAAATATTGGGGATATTCCGAGAACATTTTTCGATTAAGGTATTGGTTTGCGAAATAATCAGCTTTAAAGTGGGGGTCCACGAATATTTATCTGATTGCGATAGTAAAGACCAAAATCGCTGGATTGGCTTTGCATAACTATCAATGTAGGCAGAAAATATACTACTCAAAAACTTAACAGAGTTCATGTAGCAGCAGGGGGTTAACCGAAACCAGTAAAATTCTGAAAGTGGTCTACGAAAAAAAAACGTTTGGGAACCTCTGCTCTAGGCGCTAAGCAAGCTTGCCAGTGCGGGCGTAGCCAAGATTAAAGCTACCGCGCTAGCGACGCCACTGTCAAAGCAAATTATCACTTCATTAACCATAAGTATTTTCGCGTGTTTTGAGCGAACCTTTGCAAGTACTGGGTGAAAATGCGTAATTAACACCCACAATAACTTTATCCTTATTTATCTTCATTATTATATTTGGCTTATCTGTGTCCGCCCACAGCAGCAAAAATGTTCTTTGCTGGAAATGAATAATGTCGTAACCTACATAATAAACGTAAACAGCAGTGACAGCTTAGTGGTTTGACCTAATGGTTAAGGGGGTTGGGTCGTGGGTTCGAATTCCAACCGAACCTCTTAATTTATCATGAGCTAAACGGTGAAGGAAAACATAGTGAGGAAACCTGCACAGTCCTGGGAAGCAACTCAATGGTGTCTGTGAAGTTCCCGATCTATACTGGTCCCGCGTGAGGTGGCTATAGTGGTCAGCAGTGGGACGTTAAAAAAAAGCTGGTGATAACAGAGAACACAATAAATTTGATAATTACGGATTAATCCGTAAGTAGTCCTTCTTCTGGGAGCCTTCGCCTCAACAACGAATCGAACATACTTTATGCTAATTGTAGCTCTAGCGCCACGCGCGGATGACGCCATCATTGTTCTACATCGCGCTAACGAAGTCAAGTCGGATGCCTTAATACAACTTTAAACTCTCTTCAGGTTTTATGCTTTAAGCTGATGGCCTTGTAGCCAATGCTTTATATTTAAAAAAGTATAAGTACATGAAGAAACCTCGCAACGCATCCTCGCACATTTCTGGTGGAAACGCAGCCTCAGATAAACAAACGCGACTGGGACTTATTCTCGGTCACAGCTTCAATGTCGAATGTCAAACCATCGTTCTATGCAAAAAATAATCCCATATGATAATTACTTCTTTTTCATGAGTTCATCACTTATAGGTAGGTACGTTGGTTGGTTGATGTTTTAGGTGTTTTCGTGGCGTACCTTATAAGCGAAGAATTAATAAAATAAAAATACTCTCGCAGCGTTCCACCGCAACGTCATTTTTATGATGTAATCCAGAAGCAGATATTGGCAATGAATAATTTAATTTGCCGCCGAAAGTACATTTCATTAGTCATAAAAACAAATTGGGGATTTTCCGTGACGCTAAAAGTTAATTGGGATTTTAAAACTTGCCTTGTCTACTTCTAATATCAAACTACAGTGAAACTCAATTATAGTGAAATACACGGATTACTCACGTATAAAAGTAGAGTTTATTAACCGACTTCGAAAAAGGAAGAGGTTCTAGGTACGTTCCATTGTATGTATTTATTTTGTCAAGCGTCCTGTCTTGCCTATGCCTATTGTCATATTTTTATTTTTAATTTTTATGTTCGTCCCATAAAGCATAGGCAAAGGAAACGAGGTCCATGCAGCCAATTGAATAGCTGAACCTTATTCTGTTTTATGAAATAATTTTAGTTTTCTTATCTATTTCATAACTTTACTTTTCTCTTGTATAACTGTCTTTTGTCTACTTATTGTCTTAATCGTTTATTTGTTAAATTACTTACCTCTTCCCTTTTCACCATCATGTGTACACTGTTTTTGTCTTCGTTTTAAGGTTTAGTTTTAAATCGGGGTCCCTCTGAAAACCAGCGCCGTGGCCCCAGCCGCGGCACAATGCTGAGAGGGATCCTGTTCAACGTCTTTGTTTACTTTTTTAAATTGTTTTTTATTATGCTTGTCACTTGTGTACGTGGAATAAATATTTTTCTATTTCTATTTCTATTTCCATAGTACAGGCTTTGCCTAGTTTGGGACTAGGTCAATTGGTATCGAATTGTCCCATGATATAAATGAAATGAAATGAAATATATTTTTATTCCGGAAATGGCTTCCATAGTTAGTTAATTGCAAAATAAATTAAAATAAAACAACGAGTAGGTGTAACTATTTCGGGCACCCTGGTCCTGTGATGACTGGCTTTCATTTCATTTCATTTCATAATTTTGGCGACCTTGTTAGTCAATTTCATTGTTCACCTTAAGGTGAACAATGAAATTGTTCAATTGTTCACCTGAAAATGTCAGTGGATTAATCCACTGACATTTTCAACAGTGCAAAACAATGCAAAATACCTCAGTCCAACCTAACACTTAACTGTAATGTCAACTTTATGCGATGAGCCATATATATTTATTTATTTATTTATTTATTTATTTTCTAAGGCTATTCAAGTATTTGCGTCTGGTAATCATCATCTCATGTTGATGAGCTGATGACGGAAGGTACAACTCCTTACGACAGGATGAGTGTCGCAAATACCTTTTTTTTAAACCGTGGTACCTGTAGTACACGTGGTACGTGGTATGTGTTAAAATAATAATGGATAAAGACATATATGGTTTGTTTAATTTAATGTAAGAATTAATTAATATAGGTATTATATATTATAATGTACATATTTGGACCATTCGGCGATATACCTACTATAACATATTTATACTATTTACTATGCCGTACCATACTATTTACTTAATGTAAGAAGCGGTTAAAGGAAGGCATTATTATATTTTTTAACATATGTAGATGTGGTTCCCCTGAACAAAATCCTCTAGAGACTTCCCTACACTAACCCATTTAGATTCATCTCCTGGATGTGTGTAAGGTTGTTTCTGGGTCTCGTACCTTTTATGATACATAAATAATAATAACTACATAAATATGTAAATATAAGCAAAGGGAAGAACTCGGGCGCACCGCATAAAGGTCTATTACACAACATGTATTACCTACCGGAGCAAGCGGGAATTGCTTCGTTCCTATTGTCAAGTCAAACTTAATTATAATTTGTGTACGAATCCTTTTGCGCTCGAGACAACAATTAACATAATTTTACTGAAGGTTCATTTTGAACCGTACAATTATTGCTACCTACATAATTAAGGCATTTATTTAGTACCTGCCTGGCTTTTGGTTACCACTTTCTGTATTTTCTGGGTGCATCGCTTTTGTTCAGAACTCAGCGATAATAAAAGGTCAAATTGTAAACTGGGTGTTATTATGCCTTGTGGGAATTCCCGGTTTCTTACTCATTACGTCATCAAATCTTTATAATAAGGGATAAAAAACCGGCCAAGTGCGAGTCGGACTAGCTCACAGAGGGTTCCGTACAAATTTGTAGGTAAGTATGTAAATAGTTCGTAGTAGTTCGTAGTTTGTAGTAGTTCGTCTATCACGGGAATCGAGTCTTGAAGACTCAAAGACTCTTCTTTGTACGCGCATGATGTTAGGGCCCCTGCTATATTAAAACCGCGTCGTTTAGAAGCTGCCCCAGGTACCTACGTAGCGGCTGAGGTCTATAACGCGCTGCCTTTCAAAATGAAAATTCTTGATTTCCTTGAAGAGGTATTTAATAACAATGTGTCCCTATAATCTAAATGAATTCTATACTGATACCTTATTAACTCAATTGTAAATTCCATGAGTAAGTAAATTAATATGCAATTACCAGTACGTTTAAGAAAATATAAAATAAATATAATGATGTACCTAGATAATGTTGATAGGTTTTTTTTTATTTGTATTAAATCGCTACACCCAATGGGTAAAATAAAATTGTATTGAGACATTATTCCACAGACTGCATGTCGAACTGAGATCCTCATGTACAGTCGAGTTCTCCAATATCTATACAGTCAACAGTTCAAAAATATCTATACACGGACCTTATTGCCAGTTACATAAGGTCCGTGTTTAGATATTTATGAACCGATGGCTGTACAGATATTGGAGAACTTGACTGTACTACATACAATTTACGGTGAATAAATAAATAAATAAAAAGATTTTCCCCCTTTTCCCGAGTGATTTAAATTGTTTAGTGTTTGCAAACCAAACCCTAAGCAAATTGTACGCGGAGTGGGGTCATTTTATATCGGTTACTGACGTAGACAAACACTTAAATAAGTTTTTTTTATACGACGAGGAAAGCAAACGAGCAAGTGGGTCACCTGATGGTAAGTGATAACCACTGCCCATAGACACCCGCAACCCTGGAGGGTTTGCAGATGCGTTGCCAACCAAGAGAGCTAAGATAAATACTTCTTGTGCCCGTAATTACACTGGCTGTAAGTTGTTCAACTCGTAAAATTTTGTTGATTTAAAACCCTAGAATAGCGTTTCCCAATAGTGATCTCTTTATTTAAGGAAGTTCATTAATATTTATGTAAGTTGTTTTTTTACAACTCTCTAAATGCTCGGGTTTCGGCTATTCGGTTGATTTTGTTTAGTTTCCAAGAAGTTGGAAATTAAATTATTATAATATCTACTTAATAAATAATTTGAAACAACTATTATATTGAAGCGATTCGCTTGTTCTTTGAAGGGTTTAATTTTATCATCCTGAAATGTCACGGTTAAAAATGTTTGTCATAGTTTCTCCTTACATGCTTCCATATAGCTGGTAAGTGTCACCTGAGCAATCCAGACACACTAGAACTTCCAACTTTCAAACTACTAGTTTACGGAATAAATACCTAAACACTTTGCGAAGCTCGACACGGCGGACAAAATCCAAACACCTTTGAAAATCCAATTTAATTTTCAATACAAACCGCACTTACGCCGTTGATACAAGTGTTTTTTGAAACAACACGAAACTTTCCTGGCAATGTTAGATACATTTTTAATTCCGTTTTTAGCGCGTGAATTATTCATGAAGGCTTTAGTTGTTTCGTAAGAAGCTCACGCGCCTTTACGTCGATAAAGATGACGGGTTTAATTATAAATTTAAAACACTAAGCGTGAGTCGCACCTGGTTATAAATGTAACAACAGCAATGAATGTAACATAGCGTCTTCCGTCCGGCTACGTAACTGAGTTTTGTAACCAGCTCCGAAATGGGAATATTTTTTATCGCTTGGAACCCAGTTATGAAGGAAGAATTGTTTGTTTTGATTTGTAACTCATTTGTAACTAGCTACATAGTAGAAATTATTTTTCCTAGTTGGAAATCCAGATACGTATAGAGAATTCTTTGTCTCAACTTGTAACTGATTTGTAACTGGCTACAAAGTAGGAATTATGTTTCTCAGTTGAAAATCAAGATAACGTATAGAGAATTCTTTGTCTCAACTTGTAACTGATTTGTAACTGGCAAGATCCAAGATTTGACAAGTCCGGATTACCTATTTCAGTAGAGTGACTGCCATCTGACCTCCTCTCTATATGTACATATAGCAGAGTGCTGCTACCGCCGTTTTTTTATGACTTTTAACTAGTTTACAATAAAGTAGTTACAAACTGAGATAGTTAATTCTCGATGCGTAACTGGGTTTCAAAAGGATAAAAAATATTCCCAGTTCGTAACTGTTTATAAACCGGGAAAAGGTAGTTACGAACTAAGATAATTAGTTCTCAATTCGTAACTGGGTTTCAAAGGGACAAAAAATATTCCCAGTTCGTAACTGGTTATAAACAGGGGAAAAGTAGTTACAAACTAAGATAATTAATTCTCAATACGTAACTGGGTTTCAGAGGGATAAAAAATATTCCCATTTCGTAGCTGGTTACAAAACTCAGTTACGTAGCCGGACGGAAGGGCGTCTTGACACTACTGTGACAGAAAACCTATGAAATATTTGTCAAAATCGTCGGTTACCAGTCATTTCTAATTGTTATAATGGCAACTTGGTGCAAGTCACGCTAAATAATCTAGTAACGACCACCCAGATGAAATACAAGCTCTGCAATTGTGAAAAGAAGTATGTGCCCAGCTATGAGGAGCATTGAATATGATACATTTTTACCATTTTGGTTCGGAACCCTAAAAACAGACCACGAAGTTGAATTACAATTAAAAAATACTGCTCCCTAAATCAATACAAACAAATCAAGCCTTTTTGTCTGACGCGCCCATCTTCGTTTGGCGTTTGCCATCTTTTTCTGTCAAACGGTTCAAGATCAAAGAGATGGCGGGGGCCTAAGCGAAACCGAGCGCGTTACACAATAATGCCTCTGCAATAGAAGATATTTTATAATGATACTAAAACCCCGAAGCGAATTTTGAAAGTGGGCCCCGAGATGTCGCCTGACTCTGGGACCCCAGGGCAAATTCTGCCCAGGGCAAACTGGTGCCCGATCTGCGTCCGGAGGTAGCCTTTGATTGGGGCGTTTATGATCTGCAATTGACTGGAAATAAATTCAGTAAAAAAAAAACCCAAAGTTGTGTATTCCTGCTGGATCGACTTTACTACTTAGGTTTAGGGTATCGGATCCATAATTTACAAAATCAAGGCTTATCCCGGATTTAACCGTCCGCATATAATTCAAATAAATCGCCATTAATGAGAGATACACATTGGTACTATACGGCCAACCCCCGGTTTTAGCGCAGGGCGTGGCTTTGAATGAAATATGCCGCGAATACGAAATAAGGTACGAGATTTAAGCCCAAAAACCACAGAAGGTCAAATTTTATAGAACAGAGTGCAAAAAAGTACAATATTGTTGTAAATTAAGGAGGAAGTGGTGGTGACTCGCTTGAAATAACTTTGGCACGCTCACACACACACAGCTCATTCACAGGTCGCGTGTGACAAGTGTTAACACAATGCTGCTGAGAGATAGAAAGTTCCCTGGGTTTATAACCTGTAATGACTTCATATTACATTGTGATACAGAACTAAAACTAACTTAAAAATAACAAGAATAAAACTAAAAATTAAAATCTGAATTCGGACCCTTGGGCAGGGTGCCCATTACGCAGGCAGCATTCCCGCGCTGAATTGCTATGGCAAGTCTTTGAACGAGAAAGCTGCCTGCGCGAGGGTCACCTGTAATGATCGAGTGTCGAGTATTTTAACAATAAGGTAACGGAACTTCATAAAAATAAAATTGTTTAAATAACCTTGACGTTTCTCCTGTACTGTGGTAAAATATTTGTGTGTTGACATTTATTATGTTCTTGTCTACTTGGAGACCACCAGCCACATCACAAACTTAACTTTTGTAATGAAATTATTTAAACTAGTGGCCAAAAGGCATCAAAATTCACAGCAGAGCACATTTCAATATTCCACCCAATCCCGCATACATTGCGTGTATTATACTTACTCGAGCTATTCTTAGAGAGGACTTAAGGTAACCATGTTACTGGGAATTCAGAAAAGGATCCTGTTTCAATTTAAATTTCAAATTGTATTGCACGAGTTGCGTTTGCGTCAGAAAACCTTGAGGCCGAAATCCTTGTGTGAGGCTTTTTAAATCTTCAGAGTAGTAATCTTCAGAGCAGTGGTAAGGTACTTACTTATTGCGCTCGGTTCAGTGAAATGCAATTTTATTTAAATGCAATTCACGGAAGACTTTGTCAGCTGTTGAAGTATTTCGAATTCGATAGACGGTCGGTATTAAATGAGCGAATAAGTTGAGATTTACGACGGGATAGCCTAGTGGTTCGAGTCCCGCCTATGAAGCTTGAGATCCCAGGTACGATCCCCGGTCGGGGTATATGTTTGTATGATAAATACGAATGTTTGTTCTCGGGTCGTGGATGTTTAATATGTATATAAGTATGTATCTATAAACCTAAGTATGTTTATCCGTTGTCTAGTACCCATAGTACAGGCTTTGCCTAGTTTAGGCCTAGGTCAGTTGATGTCAAATTGTCCCATGATATTTATTTACACTTCAAATCCTAGTCCTGAGGGTCGAGCACGACTTTTCGAAACCTGCGTCACGTAAAGTAAAATCGAATAGTAAATGTCGTCGAGTTTGTATGACGTTTGGAACAGCGTGATCGTATTCGGAACGAAAATTTTGTACGAGGTTTCTCGATCTCGATACGACAACCGTAACGTTACGCAGCATTCGTAAAGTCGTGCTCGACCCTCTGATATTAAAACGTAAGAGTCATTAACAGTAAAATCCTACTCCTGACCAACTTGTAGAGTAATTGGTGCACGTGGAGCACTTAGCAAGCGGTACACGACGTTATCTCCTGCTAATGACCGAGTAACGAAGCCAGTAACGACCTTGTAATTTCCCCCTTACGTAAGAGCCGTGCACCGTTAAGATTGTTTGCGTGTTCCCGTAAAAAGTTGACTAACAAAATTACCGAAATTAAATATTTACTTTTTTGGCCGGCCCAAATTTTCCTCTCCGTCTATCTTTAAAATGCCTGCACGGGGCGGGTGGGCGGCTTGGGCGGCTCCGTAAACGACGTACGCCTTATTTTTATACTCTTTGTGATTTTGTTTATAATATTAACGTATGTATTGATTTGGAAGTGAAGTAGTTTTTGAATAATTATGTTTTGATGCCAGCGGAATTAAGTATGAAAGGAATCAAAATTACCTTGTAGTTAGGTAGTTTTAGGTAGTTTTTACGTCTTTTTGTGATGCTTTGGTTGGATAGTGGTCGTAAATTGTAATGACTTGTAGTTGCCATTATTTTTATTTAAACATCTGTTTTGTAGAGTCATAATCCTATAACTGACGCGTGTGTAAAGCCACGCACATTCTATTACGTTCTAAATAATTTAACGTTCGCTATAAGAATATTCTTGTTAACGCCCGCCGTGTCATTTTAGTACTTACTTTTTAGGGTTCCGTACCTCAAAAGGAAAACACGGAACCCTTATAGGATCACTTTGTTGTCCGTCTGTCTGTCTGTCAAGACCCTTTTTCTCTGGAACGTGTGGAGGTAGCATGCTGATTAATATCAAATACTCAAGCCTGCGGTCCCTTGAAGCTGTGAAAAAATCAACCTTCTAAGTCAACGCAGTCAAAAGATACAGTCATTAAAAAAACCTTAGAAAAAAAACGTAAATTAATCCTCTAAAATAATGATAAATGAATAAAATAAAATAAAATGCGTTTATTTCGGACAGCAGAAACTAAAGTCTAAAGTTTTATGGCCTAGCACTAAGCAGCAGAAATATGAAGTCGGTGCGGTGCGAGCGGAATATTCTTTGAATGAAGCACCGACTTCATATTTCTGCTGCTTAGTGCTAGGCCATAAAACTTTAGACTTTAGTTTCTGTTGTCCGAAATAAGCGCATTTTATTTTATTTTATTTATTTATCATTATTTTAGAGGATTATTTTACGTTTTTTGTATAAGGTTTTTTTTTGAAGGCGGTTTTACTTTTTTGTCAAAAGATGTTTATTTCGCAATTTTACGTTGATTTAACATTTTCAGAATTATCCTCCAATTCCTAACCGCTAAGGAGTTGTACCTTCCATCAGCTCATCATCATGAGATGATGACTACCAGACGCAAATACTTGAATAACCTTAGAAAATATATGAAACACGTGCCTGTAAAATTTGAGGGTTGCCCTCGATTTCCCTGAGATTCCATTATCAGATCATGACTTGGTGACAGTGGGACCACCTCAGGAGTATACCCTTTCGAATAATGATTTAACATTTTCAGAATTATTCTCAAACTGCTAACCGCTAAGGAGTTGTACCTGCCATCATCAGCTCATCATCATGAGATGATGACTACCAGACGCAAATACTTGAATAACCTTAGAAAATATATGAAACACATAGTACGTGCCTGTAAAATTTGAGAGTTGCCCTCGAATTCCCTGAGATCCCATCATAAGATCATGACTTGGTGACAATGGGACCTCAGGAGTATACCCTTTCAAATAAAAAAAAAAAATTGAAAATCGGTCTACAATTGACGGAGTAATCGATGTACATACATAAAAAAAAAAACATACCGTGGAACGTAGAACCTCCTCCTTTTTTTGAAGTCGGTTAAAAAGGTGGTTTCCGTACAAATCGCCGTACTGAGAAAACCTAAAGGGTACTTCCAGTTATCCTAGAAACTTGAAATTTGGTATGAAGGTAGCTCTTATAGCACAACCACTCCAAAAAGTCTCAAAATCTTAAATTTTTATTTCTGTCTGTTGATTTCACAGACCAATATAAGTGGACCCGACACTGCGTACATTTTGCTTAGGAACAGGGTTCTGCTAACACTGGACTTCATAAAATACTGGGGTAAAGTGTTAAAATCTTTCTACGGAACCCTCGTGCGCGAGTCCGACTCGCATTTTGTTTAAACATCTGTTTTGTAGAGTCATAATCATATAACTGACATGTGTGTAAAACCACGCACATTCTATTATGTTCTAAATAATTTAACGTTCGCTATAGGAATGTTCATGTTAACGGCCGCCGTGTCATTTTAGTATTCACTTTTTTTATTTTAACCTCCCTCTTTGTCGCGGCTGGTTCAACAGGTTCCATCGCGCCCAGTGAGGCAACGCAGCCAGTACAATGGGAACCTTTGAGCCGAGCACGATTCAGGGGGGGGGGAGGATTTTTGATTCATGTTCATAAAGCCCCAGAACCGCCAACATTCACATTTACAAAGCCAGCTAACGAAACCAATATTTCTGGTATGACGAGGGATGCTTGGTTTTAATTTTACTATCACCAGAGGGTCGAGCACGACTTTACGAATGCTGCGTCACGTAAAATAATCGAATGTAAATGTTGTCGAGTTTGTATGACGTTTGGAACAGCCCCCGCTCGTGAGCGTATTTGGAACTAAAATTTAGTATGAGGTTTCTCGATCTCGATAAGATAACCGTAACGTTACGCAGCATTCGTAAAGTCGTGCTCTACCCTCTGCTGCCTTTAACCTGTCCGAATTGTGTAAAGGAATATATGCGAGATTCAACAAACGAATTGCTCCTTCGTATCCTTGCCGACTCAAATATGTAGCTCCGTTTCTCAATCGCATATTTTCAATAACGTAGCCTGGATCGCTTTTAAAGGAAAAGTAGAGTTCGTCTATCATTATTAGTTTCCGGTTTGCATCCTCGAGGCTAAGTGTTAACTCATCACTTTATAACTCAACCTAACCAGCTTAGAAAAGTTGAAAAACACCCGACATTTTAATAAAGTTAAGTATCTCAAAAACGGTGATACCGATTTTATGAAAGTTGGTTAGGAACCATCTCGATTAAACCAGCTTTCATTAAAGAAAGCCTGGTTCAAATCGGTCCATTACTTTAACTACGATGCCATAGAGAGACACACAGAAATACGCAGGTCATATTTATATATATATATATTATAGGACGACGTTTTAACGTTTTACTTGTTTGGTTTTGGTTAGGTGTTCATTTTATTGGGAGGGAGAGAATTTTATATAAAAAAATAACAAGTTTTCCAACAGACCTTCTCTACAAAATATTAAATCGGAAATGTTATGGAAATTTCGGATACGTTGCAAGAGAAATAAAAGCTTGTATCGGATACAGAATATTAGATTCGAATGGTAAATATTTCAGCAGATAGCTACTTTCATATCGTTAAGTGTAATTGCAACGAAAGGTTGATTTTTTTTACAATATTGACTTGCATTTGACCACAATCACGCCTGGTGGTAAGCGAAGATGTGGAGCCGAGCCGAGAGCAAGAAAAATCATGCAAGTTGCAATACATTGCGGCGTTCGACCGCCCACTCCAAACTCGTTCGCTTGACGGCCTCGCATTGTATTGCTGCTTGCATTATTTTTCTTGCAGGTCTACTACGTACTCGGCTTAGATGGGGCACGCTTTTCAGATAAATGCCCATTTGCCCATTCGCTGTACACGGCACCAACTAATACACTGAAAACCTTAGACACCCCAACTATACATTTTTATCTCAAGTGAATTTAATGCGAATATTTACAAACATAACCTCAGCAAATAACGTAATTATTTAAAAAGATATTCGTATGTTTTGCTAAGTCAATAATTCTACTTGATTTGTAACCCTGTTATTCATAAACCTATTTTAAATAAAATGCCGTTGAAGTTCGTTTGTCCTTTATTGTCACATTGACATTTCCGTTAGTAATAAGAAGAAGACAAAACATATTTTAGCTAATGGAGGCGTTTATGAATAAAGCCCTTAAGTCTTCACTTTGCCATTTCTAGTGACGGAAAACGCGACGTATGTGGCATTTGAAATGTTTAACACCGGGCACAGTAAAAAACGGGATTAAAAAACACCTGCTTCAAAATACCGTGTAATCGATTCTACTCTCGATTCTGAATACACTGCTTTCAGGTTTTCAATTAATTAATATACACCTTGTATATACAAGTAAGTACCTATATACCGCTATTTAAAATGATATCATTGTCCGCAGATCTATGCGATAGTGTGCGTCACCTCACAGTTCCAGGAGTACTGCGATGGCCGAGGGACCGCCGCCTTCGAATTCAACGACCGAGTAAGGGTGAGATCGGAGGCCCGATCCACAACGCCATCGAGATTCAACTCTAATATGAGATTCCGAAGAGTTGAGCGCGAATAACTGATAGCCTAGTGGTTCGACAGCCTCTCCCATGTGGGATTGCGGCTGTAGATTTAACTATGAAGAAGTTTTATAATCTCACGATAGAAATTGATCTCGATGACATCGTGGACTAGGCCTCAGGGAGGCGACACTCGACGCCACGAGCAACCGTCTTGAACTGTATAACATAGGGTTTGTTATTTTAGGATAAGCACGCACGCTCTGCAAAATGTCAAAAAGTAACGGATGTATAAGTACATAGTCGAAGAAACTGAATCTCATATCTCATATCTACCACTGTAGAATACTTTCGATTCAAATGTCATAACATCTGCCAAAGAGAACGTTTTGAAATTGTTTGTGAAAAGGTTCCACAGGGGTACGCGAATCAGTTTTTCCATCTTTAGATACATTACGTTTGTATGTGTACGAGTAATTTTGAAAAACAAAACAAGTTTTCTTATGACCATAAAAATGCGGTTTCAGTGAGAAAATTGCCGTTTCTTCAGTGCGAAAAACGTGTTAAATTGAGGAACCGTCTTAGACAACAGAACGGGAGATTTTGCCGCAGACCCCGTTATAATGCGTTTGCCGTCGCCATTTCTAGTAGTAGTGCGATGCGGATGGTTCCTTGTGATAACTGTCTCAATATCCCACAAAACTATACCTTTACGTGAGCTGACATGAATGAATTGAACGAAACTAATGAGATACTGGTGAATTTACACAAAACTCACTTATTTTTAACTTTCTAACAAAAGAAATAATTGTACGTAGATTTTTTTCTTTATCACGTCACGTTCCTTGATTTCCGCCCCAAAAGTTAAAAACGTGTCTTGTATCATGGATGCGACAGCCTAAACGATATTTGAAAATACAGTGAGCCAACTGAAAACCTTACCCGAATTTTACTGTACTTGAATTCATCTTAAGTTACAATATTTATCGGCCACAGTAAATTCGTAGCAACAGTTGTTTGTACGAACCGAGCGCCGTGCCTTCATTCGCTATTATCGAGAGACTAACCAATAACATTCCACAAACAAATTTCTCCCTAGAGGCCCGCTGGTATTACAGCAGTTTATAAATGCTTCGAAACTTCACGATAATAATAACAAACACGTTTATACTAGCATGAAAGTATGACTGTCCGTCCGTTGCTTTCATCTTCTTCTGCTTCTCTGCGTGCGTATAGGATGCTGAAACTTCTAACGAACGCCATTTCACTCTGTTGTTTCTCGTCATACGTTCTATTCCTTGAAGATTCCCCATTGTTTTTGCCCTTGAGTACTTACCTATTATAGTTATTTCTTGCTGAAGCAAGCCAATCTTTCTTTGTACCTCCCAGATACTCATAAGAGCCTTAAAACCGTTTTCAACATTTACCTTTTACCCAAAGCATCTTAAATAAGTCTAGCTCAGCTAGACTATATTCGGTTTACGCTAAGAAGTAACTAGTTAGGTCAGAACCTCGACTTTACGGCCTTCATTGAATTAGGACTTCACTTCATAAAAATTATACTTAGTACTTAATTAAATTTTCTTAATTCAAAACCAATTTTCCACAAATTCGATATTTTCTTACTTTTCAAACAAAAAGTCTGTTCACGTTGCACAAGGGTAATACTAATAGCAATGAGTTTTGTTGTTGAATGAGATTCTAAATACAACAAACCAGAGAGAAAAACTCTTGCCTTTCTGAAGTCACTTAAACCAAACGCTAGGTTAAAGCAACAATTTCCTAACTAAGATCTCACTTAACAGACTATAGTTTAAAATGTTTCAACTTTAATCGTTTATCCATTATGTTTATTTATACAAAGCTATGAGCGAGTTCCGATCCGGGGAGGCGTCAAGGTTTTCCGAAGTCAATTTGTCTATGCTCTTGTTGGTATAGCAATTTGCATACTAATCTGAAAATCTCGGGCTCGGCGCGGGGGAGTATTGGAATCTCCCGGAATCGTTACAATCGCTTCAATGCCTCGTCGTTTAGCCGTTTAGCTGATTTCCGTGCAAAGGGACACGGTTTGAAATACTTTTGTTTTTCAGCATCTACCTCGAGTTTACGTTTCTAGGTTTATTTGTTTATGGAAACGATCGTTTGCAATGCATAGCGGTCACTGCGAAGCGTTGTGTTTTAAGTAAATATTCCGGCGAATTGAAAACCTCCTCCATTTTTTGAAGTCTGTTAAAAGAAGAATGCTTCCGTTTTACCATTACCTTGGGGGAAATAGAAAAGCTTTGTAAGTAACTTTGTCATAGGTAGTCGCGCTAAAAGTATGGATATTACTATCCTAGTGCATTAGGTAGGTACCTATAATTAGTAGGTGATACGCAAGGAAGTGCAAAAATCATGATTAGGTAGGTACAATAAAATACCTACCCATAGGTATATTATTCACCTGGACAAAATTTGCGGAAAGCGCTAAATTTTATAAATAAATTAAAAGCTGAAATAAATTTGACATCAATTAAATGTAATACCTACCAAGGATTTGGTGGCAATGACCCGTCAATTTGGTAATTTAATATCGTTAGTTATAGCGCTCTCTTTCAGCTAATGGTGAGATTAGAAATTACAGTAGGTACATTGCCAAAAGTCAAATTTACGCCTATCTCTATACTTACCTATAAAACAGTACCGTGACTGACTGACTGACAGATTGACAGATAACGCACAGCCTAAACCATTGGACCTAGAGACTTGAAATTTGGCAAACCTTGAGTATCCTAGTGGTGGACTAAGAAGGGATTTTTCGAAATTCCCATGGGAAGGGAACTGGCTCATTTTGAAATACTTCACGGGGACAATGCCGCGGGGCATAAGCTAGTTTTCTTAAATAGCTTCAAAACATTTTTACTTTAAATTATAAAAATAACGTATTTGAGATTTTCACAACAAGCCCTTTCATGATATATGTCACACGATATAGTGTGCAAAACTTTTTTAATTTCTAATCTACCCCCAAAAGTGGTTTCATGTTTTAAATTCATTTATTTACATTACACGATATTAAAAAAATCTGATATTAAAAATGAACAACATGACGAAACGTTTGGTCGTCGATTGAAAGACCTTTTGTTAAAAAACCCATTTTATTCTGTAAACGAATTTTTAAATATGACATTTTAATTTTAATTAGTATTTACTGACATTATTTTTCACCTTGACATGCATGATATTGTTAAATTATAGATTGATAATGTTAATGTATATTGATTATATTTATTTTGACGATCCCTAGTGGAGAACATTCTTTGTAATTCTATTTTATTTTGTATAATTTTGTTTGACATCTAATTCTTTGTTTATTTAATATTATTTCTTAATAATTTTTTGACGATTTCAATATTTAAATTCTTTGACTTGACATGTGCAATTTAATGTAATTTTATATTGAAATAAATAATCTAATCTAATCTAATCTAATCACGTCCGTCCTTAGGTCACCGATTTGCATATGAAGTAATTCTAAATTTCAACTTCGGTAGTAGGTACTTTGAGTAGTTTCGGAGCAAACTGGCTGTGACCAACTCGCGAGTGATCCTTATAAGGGTTCCGTATTTTCCTTGTGATGTACGGAACCCTGAATATGACGCTGTTATTTACAAAAGGCGGATTTACTGCCTTAATTAAGGCTCTCGCTTCAGCCTC
Source organism: Clepsis dumicolana (assembly GCA_963691665.1). Taxonomy (NCBI): domain Eukaryota; kingdom Metazoa; phylum Arthropoda; class Insecta; order Lepidoptera; family Tortricidae; genus Clepsis; species Clepsis dumicolana. The sequence goes on along the minus strand of OY829505.1, from coordinate 6,676,119 downwards.
CAGAATTGACTGCATGAAACACCACACACAATGCGCCTGTTCATTTCGCCGAACAATTTACTGTGGCACTGAGACGTAATCCGATCGGTTCCATTCATAAGGATTATCTGGTTTTCTGACAAACTAGATGGCGTTAGTATCGGGAGGTCCGTTTGTAATTCTGTCACGTTTGGGACAGGCTTATTAAATTCTATGCCAATTAGAATTTTGACAGAAATATGAAACGGACCTCACTGTTCTGATGCCATCTGGCGATATTTTGTCTATCATAAAACTCCTGTTGCGAAGATATTCATAAGAGACCCACTTTGCAACACACCCAGTAGGTACATACTGGGTAAAATCACATTTGATGTATGATCACAATCCGGGGGTATGTATTACAATACCGAAGTACGAAAGACCGAATTTCACAAAGCCTATAAACGGAAGGCCGAATATTAAAAAGTCGAATGTTTATATGGCCGAAAGTTCAAAATCCCGAAAACACGTTTGACCGAAAGCATAAAAGCCCGAAAACTGCATCCCGAAGATTGATATACCTACACACGAAAGGTCGAAAATTATAATGTCGAAAATTCATAATAACTACAAATAAAATAATCGACGTTTAAAATATCGAAAATCAAAATACCGAAAATACTAAATGTCGATAGCCGATACACCGAAGTTTAAAATATCTAATTTGAAATGACCGAAAGTCTGGTTACAATACAATAATCCCGTAGTGAAATTCTGGTGGTTGAGCCAGGATCATCTCCATAGGGGGGAACTCTTCAACGGTTGATGGTATCGACTTAAAATTAAATTTGTAATTATACCTACTGACATAAAACTATAAACAAAACTGAAAAACTCATTTTAGGTTCCAACTCGAAATAGATTCCATACTCGACTGACATACGTGAGTGATCCGTTTATTTCACTATAATTCAACAGCTGCGAGAAAAAGTCGACGGAGCTCCTATTCCGCGTAGTTGAGGCGCTTTGCGCCTTGATGCAATTCTAACCTAACCTAATAACCTAAAATAAGTTTTTTGGTTTTTGTTTATAGTTTTATGTCAGTAGGTATAATTACAAATTTAATTTCAAGTCGATACCATCAACCGTTGAAGAGTTCTCTCCTATGGAGATGATCCTGGCCCAACCAACAGAATTTCACTACGAGATTATTGTATTGTAACCAGACTTGCATAAGTATGCCAAATTTCAGCTCAATCGGATACCGAGAAATGGTCGAAAAAGGGCCTTAAAATTTTGAAGCGGACGACGTGGCGGGTAAGTAGGTATATTAACTTTCGGGATTTTAAACTTTTCGGTCAAATAAACATTCGACATTTCAATGTTCGGCTTTGCGATCATAGGTCATATCAAATTTCGGTCTTTTGAACTTCAGCTTTATAATACGTAGACCAAAATAACTATCGACATTTTGACTTTCGGGATTTCGTACTATCGGTCATTTGAAAATAGGTATTTCGAACGTCGGTATTATATCGGTTATCGGTATTTTGTACTGTCGGTATTCTGAATTTCGATGTGTTAAGCGTCGGCATTTCAATTGTAGATATTATGATTTGTCGGTATTGTAATACATACCCCAATCCGCGTAGTGATCGGATATTTTTAGTGCTCCGAAATAAAACGGTAAAGTGTGACTCTATCAGGAAAACAGTGATAGTGAAAAAGGTTCAAGAAATGGTATAATTTATTTCATAAGTTACATTAGGTCCAAATACAAGAACTTTTAATGAACAGCCCATAACAAACTGAACAGAAAAAGGTACAAAGCGAATATAAGTAAAGAAATATTCTCCGATTTTTATTCGGCGTTGTAGTTTCGGAGATACCTACTTAAAATACTTTCATAATAACTGTTAATTTTAAAATAATCTGATATGTCACACGCACAGTACAGTTCGAAAACATTTTTAATTTGCTCCCCAAAAGTGCCCTCTGTTTCAAAATTAATTTATTCACATCACTCGTCGGTATTGGGTCACTTAAATGCATGTTTGTGTATCAAATTCCAACTGTATCCGTTCAGTATTAGATTCGGAGAAAATTGGCTGTGACAGTCTGACAGCCTGACATTTAGACATTTAACGCCGGTTTTTATATAAAAGATTGGAATCACGAGTGCGTGTACCTTTGAGGAAGGAGTCAGCGGGAGTCATCAGTTCGGTGACGCCAGGATATTCCTCGAATCATGACCGCTTCGTTCAATACTAATAAAATAAAACTCTGAAGCCACACAGTCCCAGATGTAGGACCACCGCGAACGTCGGTTGCAAATTGTGGTTGCAAACCACACTATCTTGCTTATACAGTGGCTCATACAATTTATGGCCGTCCGCAACCAACCTCAGATTGCGCCTGAAGGTAACTTTATCCCGTGCAGTCTGTGTGACTTGTAAATTAATGTATCGCCGATTCGGCAGCCTGTCGGCAAAGGATCCATTATGTATGGACTGTCTACACGCCATACCAATATTGATTGATTGTCTTAACCGGAGACGTATACGCCTTGTCTTGATAATATTAAATGATAATCGGAAGCGACATAGGTTCGATGAAAGCATGTTTAGTTCGGGATGCTAGATGATTATGAAGGACTAATGTGTTAAGGGCAGCCCAGCGTCAGAACAAAACTTATTAGCTACGCTTTTGTGCTTACCCTAGCCAAAAGCTTTCTGAAATTGACGTTGAGAATACATAGGTGCCGTCAGAGCAACAAGGCCCAAACGATATTTGTTGTGCTTTTTAACCGACTTCAAAAAAGTAGGAGGGTCTACTTTCCACTGTATGTATGTTATTTTACGCTTAGGTGGACGCGAGATTAGTCTTTATTAATTACGTAACTTAAAAAAAGAGCAGGGTGTCCGTTCTGCTGTACTTTTTGTGCGTATATTTGTCGATATCTTGGCCAACTGTGAACTGATATTTAAAAACATTGCTAAAGTAAATTTTAATTTCATTGACGATTGATGTCGGGAAGATTTCTGTTAAAAAAATCGTCCGGCGAAATGGCAGTCCAAGATTAGTAACACAATACCGGTACGAACAAAGCCGGCAGCAGTTTACCGGTTACGGGTGCCGTGCCGGTGCGAGATCTGAATCGCCGGCCCTTTGATCGCACCTGACACGTGAAATGCCTACAGGTAATGAGAGCGCAGATAGATTCTCCGATGAACGCTTAAATGTTTGTGATACGTGTGTGCGGAGAGTTAGTTACATACGTGCGTAAAAAAGGACAACAAATTATATTTTGTGTTTGTTTTAGGTGTAGTTTTTTTTATCTTTTTCGAAGTGTTATTTTGTGATTAATGGGAAAGGCGACACGAAACGCGACCGCCGAGGTTGCTACGGCGTAGCTAGTGATGTTCGTAGCGCTGCTACGCATTTAGAGGCCAAGCAACAGATAGCAGAAAATTTCATTATTAATAAATAATAGTTGTAAATGTTTATTTTTGTACTTTTTGTACATATAATTGAATTTTATAACGCATTTGTTTTCACTGTATTATTAAAAAAAATGTTTTTAATATACAAATAAACAAATTTTATACAAAGCCCAAAGAAAATTCTTCAGCTAAAACGTATTTACTGTGAACGCCAATCGATCCTTGCGTTTATTGACATTGCACAAGTCTCTGAGTTCAAATGGTTTCGACGTTTAGGTTCCGACATTAGACACTTATCGAGAAAAGTTTCATTTGGATCCGATAAGTCCTTTATATTGTAATTTTAAAAGGTCAAAATAGTCAACCAGTAAAACCTACTTAGCTGTAATAGTTTTCCTCTTAAATTCACTATTTATGCACCACTCCCTTCCCTACCCTTTTTTTTCACGTTTCCAAATAGGTACGGCAGTGTGGCTGGCAGGGGAAGGAGTTAATTCCAAAAAAAAAAAAACCACTTTACGCCAATATTTCGTAAACATAATATCCTGAATCGAAAATTGGTATTCGCACACCATCAACAAATTTTAAAGGCCTATCCAACGACACTCATGGGATATATACGAAAAAAGTTCACCACCACAACAACTACCACAAAACAATTTTTCTTCAAAATGTTATTATGCCACTTTTTCGGGGAGACTAATATGTATATGCGTGCTCAATTAGAGATCTCTAGTACCAAAAGTCTCTGACAGAAAGACAGACAAAATAACAGAGTAAAACATTAAGGTTACAAACCAAAAAAATATGTAAGTACTTAAGCGAAGTATATTTAAATAAATGGCGACAATATGTAAATAAATTGGTTGAATGTTAGAATAGCCAATGTCACTTGTTCGCAAAACGTCTCATTACTCAAACTATAAACGTAAAGGCAATTCAAAACTAGTTCGTACCTTTTTAGATATCAGTGTCTACGGCTATAATGGCACGAAGCAAAGAAATGCCAATTATGAAGTACATTTTTTACATTTCTTTCTTTCTTTATTATTCACGATTTTTTTCTGTGGCCGTATCTTTATCTTCCGCCTGTAGCGTGATGAGCCAGAATGCGAGTACCCGCCCTATTTCACGATTACCCTACACCTGTGCGTGTGTGCGTGCGTGCGCCCGTGTGCGTGACGATGTAAATGTTCGCACGCGGGCCCGTGGCGGACCCATTGAAAACTAAAAAGCTATAACTCAAAATGAACATACTACCATTTTGAACTTTCCTAACACGTGCCAAGATACAAATTCGGATGTGTTTCCGTTTCCACTTATAGCGTTCCATGTTAAATGGGCCGTGCGACGCTTTAGCAAACGATCGATATAAGCGAAGCGACCCTCCGTGACCATTACCGTTATTTTTTGTCATAAAGGCTTAAATTTGGGCAAAGTAATTAACACACAATGATAAAAGAGGTTGACTATGCAGAAACCTGCACATAAGCTCATTTTGTACATCGTATAACATTACAAACATTATGAACATTAATAATCCTACTCGGCCAAAGCTTTTTAGAAAAGAGTTTGTTTTACAAGAACGCGAATATCTCTCAAAGGAGTAAAACTCTGAGTCTGTATAATCGCACGCCGCGATTCAAACAACTTACCAAGTATTTTTCTGTCTGGCTCTCGTCTAGATCGCAGTTTAATGTTATTTTTAGGGTTCCGTACGTACCTCATAAAGAAAAACTGAATCCTTATATGATCAGTTGATCACTTTGTTGTCCGTCTGTCTGTCTGACCCTTTTTGTCTGGAACGCGTGGAGTAGCAAGCTAAATTAATATCAGATACTCAGGGCTGCAATCCCTTGAAGCTGTGAAAAATCTAACTTGCAGTGTAGTAAAATCCTATAGGATACCTACAGTTGTCCTAGAAATTTGATTGGTATGAAAGTAGCTCCTTAGTATAGCACAACCAATCAGATAAATCTGAAATCAGTCCAGCCGTTCTTGACTTATAAACGGTGTAGCTCTAGCCAACACGACTTTGTTTTATATAGATAGATCTATTGAGAGGCGCTTATTCTAAAAGGACGTAACTCCAGTTAGGATAGATATTATTTATTACTATCTCATGCCCAGCATCTTTACCGCCGTGAAATATTTAAAATGAGCTAGTTCCGTATCCCGTGGGAATTTGGAAAAATCCCTTGATAGTGCACCTCTTGGATACTCAAGGTACATGTCTGCCAAATTTCAAGTCTCTAGGTCCAGTGGTTTAGGCTGTGCGTAGTCTGTCAGTCAGCCACGGTACTGTTTTATAGGCATAGAAGATTTGTCATGTACACCTATCAGCAAAAACAAAATAAAGACATTAATGACGATAATGTGACGTTGTTAAAATTGTGTGAGCATTTTTTTCCCGAAAAAGGTAAATGTGAGGTAAATATATTTCATCTATTCGTCCGTAGTATTGGTAATATTGTTGTTTTTAGTTAGTTGGTCTTGTGTTTCCTAAGTACCTATATTAAACTAGTATAAATATGTTGGTGAGCGCAGGAGGGCAAATTCTTTCGACGCCCAATATACAGTCAGCAGCAATAGTTGCTAAGCAACCGACGCGTTCACAATGATCTGAGCACGGCTCTATTGTTATAGACATAAGAGGTTGTGCAGATCATTATGAGCGCTTCGGTTGCTTAGCAACTATTGCTGCTGACTGTACAATGTCATGTTAATTTTACTTTTCTAATTTCTGTTAATTCCTGCCACCTAAATAAGCCTTTTCACGTTGGTTTCTATATTTTGGTTGTTTGTAAGAGATCGCTTTTAATTTTAAACTATAAGACTGCCTATTGTCTACTGTTAATAACATAAAATAATAGAATAATAGCGTTTATTAAATTTAAACTAAATTTTTGTACAGAGTTATGCGTGTGTGCTTTAAAAAAGTTTTAAGAGAGAGAGTGAATGAAATGAGTGAGTGCATTTAAATAGAATGACTGAATGTTCGGTTTGAACACTACCATACCTGTTTTGTTGTAATCTTCTTGTACTGTTTCGTGGTTATTGTATTGTATACGGATATTTCGTTATCTATGACAAAATGAAGCCGTTTTTTTTATGGAGGAATTTATTTTATTTGCCGCCTCTATTCTTGTGTAGGAACTGGCGGTGGTCCAATACACTGCGGCCGCGCAGCACACGGCGACGACGACTTCGGGCGGGCGTCGTCGGTCGGCTGGCCGGCCCATGCCGAGTCGCTGCGACCCGGACGAGTTCTCCGAAGCCCCCAAGTCCATGGGTGAGGGCACAAAACTACAGGGCCGTATTTTATGAAGCTACAAGTTACAAGCGGAAGTCTCATTCTATCACCTTTTGTTAGAAAGAGACTTCCGCTGGTAAATTGTAACTTGCTTTAAAAAACACGGTACAGGGTGTTTCCTGTAACAGGAGCAATGAATTCAATTGCAGATTCCTTAGATTATTAGCAGTTATATTTATTATATATTAATGTTCCAAAGTCCTAAAAATTGGAGAAATTAGCCATTCAAATTAAATGCCACAGTCAATGGATGTTTAACATCGCGATATAATCGCTCGTCGATCGTTTAGTATCGTGGTGCAGGGGATGATACTCCAGAATTATTTTTAAAACGACCGAAATTAGGTTTTATTCAGATGTATTAAGATCTATTTTGTTTCGTAAGAGATACAAAATGGCACGCTAATTCTGATTGTCTTTTAAATTTATACATGATGTAAAATGGGATATTGACCGCGGTTACCTTATAGGTTTTATGAGTTCCCGATATTTCGACGCAGTTGCATGCATCATGATCACGGGCTAACCGTCACGGGGCCGTTTTTCATTGTGTCTAATGCAATTAACCGCGAATCATTTAAAACTGTTAGGTATCTTAATTTTATGTTGAAAACTGTCAAATTATACAGTCTTAACTCTTTTTTTATTGAACTCAGGATACTTAAGTTAAAAAGGAAAGTTCTGACACTGACAATTAAAATAGTAGGAATATATATTGGATAGAAGGAAAGAGGTCAACGATTTGTACGAGAGCCGAGCGTGTAATGTTTTGCGTAGGCATTTTGACGTCACAATTGTAATTTATTTTATCTACACACATATCATAAGTCCTCTAGAATGCGTTCAGGAACCGTAGAAAATGACTAGCTTTTCATTAGGTAGGTACTTTTCGATACCGAATTCGATGTCGAAACATCTTCAAAAACCAACATAATTTGTAATAAAAACAATAGATGCAAAACGTCAGCTCTGTATGTTTGTCTATGATTTAAAAAAAAGCAGTCTAATTCGTGGCAGGTATGGGTATGATTTATGCCTTCGGTTTCTGAACCCATCTTAGAGTATTTATAATATGTATGTAGATAAAGTTATGCAACTCTACATAATTATTATAAAACGCGGCTTAGCCTCGTTTTAAAAAACTTACTCGAATTTTAAATGCTTACCCTCATTATGTAAAAGTTGCATAAGCTACTATAGGAAATATTTTTTGATGGTGTTTGAATACATTGAACAACGAGATTTTGTTTTTAAAACCTGACGTCGCACGTGGGAAGCAGCCGGGAACTGGAATGCGTAATGAGGTTCCCTTCTTTTCGGCATGCGAGGTACATACATTCTGTCCTTCTATCCTGATCTAGTTCTGTGAGTGAGAGACTCGTTCTGTAAGCGAACGAAACATAAATGATAGACAATATGCACTAATCTGTCTTGCATGGTGTAAACTGGAAATATTAACTATGTATGTATGTTTTTGTTAATAGCTCGCTCGGTAGGCCGCCCCATGCCAAGCAGACATGACCCCGAGGAGTTCTCTGAAGCACCAACAAAAGCTATAAGTAAGTGATTATTATCAGGGTTCTGAGTTTTCAACGCACCGTAACCCAGCTGTTGAGTCGACATTAATATTAAAATTTTAACCCTTTCAACGCCAACGACGCATACAATAGTTGTCATTTACACGCCAAGTTGGCATGACGTCAAAGTGGGCTTAAATTAAACCTTATTACCATACGTTCGTAGGTCGTATTTGCACTTGCAGCCGGACGCCTATAAGCGTCGTGGGCACGTTGGCTCATGACGCTTTTAAGCATGTTTGGCGTTGGAAAGGTTAATCTTATTCTTATACTCACGTGCTCAGAAGCTTGCGCCTGCGGTCGCGGTGGCATCACTGCGTTTGAACAAAAGTGAGTCCAATAATTAAAAGAAGTTAAGTGAGTTTTTTGCACGTTTAATAAGTTACTATTTTAGTTCAAACGAAAAGCCTTCCCGTTTTCTCCATTCAGTGAACACTTACCAATGTTCCCGTCATTAATTCAACAGAACACGAAACGTATGATCCTCTAATGATCTTGCAGTTTTTCTACCTTTGCCTTAAGCACGAGAAAATGACTCGAGCAATTTGAATGAGTGTTTAAAAATTCCTTTCATCAAGGTGTTTTTAGCGCTCGGAAAATAAGTAGAAGTAACGATGTGAACAGGGTTAATATTAAGTATGTATGGAAATAAATCTGTCAATGTTTCTGGCATGAACGCGAGCACGAACTTTTTGAATCCTGCGTAACGTTACGATAACGTATCGAAATCTAAAAACCTTATACTAAATTTTAGTTCTAAATACGCTCAGGGCGGTCGCTGTTCCAAACGTCATACAAATTTCTCGATTACGATACGCAGGATTCGAAAACTTCGTGCTCTGACCCAACATACATATAACTTTTTCACAGTAAACGACATAACGATTTTCTTGGTGTCACTATAATTAATGTGATGTCACTTTGATGTTTTAAGTAAAACGGTGGATCAGGGACTCAGGGATCAATTTGTACGATGGTACACCAATACAATCTCGCATTGGTTCCAGTCATAACGCGTTTCATTTCAATATACCTATCCCAAACAACGAAATAATGCTCTAGAATATGTTCTATTTCGTTTACACCGAAAGACCGTACATAGAATACTGGTTTTTTCGTTAGGTCTATCTAAATAAACGCACCTTCAGTGCTATTCATTGTTTTCTACCCTGGTTCGTACACAATTTTTAAGTTCAGACCTGCAAGATAAATTGTGCAAGTTGCAAGATATTTGCGAAGTTCCACCGCCCACCCCAAACTTGTTCACTTTACGGCCTCGCATTGTATTGCAACTTGCATGATTTTTCTTGCAGGACTAAACTCGGCTTTACATTCTAATTATTCGCCTTCGTTTCGTTCGTGGTTCGTTTCATTTGTGGTAAAGTAGAAGGTAAAGAAAAATTGTAACTTGTTGTCAGTAAAAAGTACTTTATGCCAACGGCGCATTCTTCTTGGCAGCAATGTTATTTCTAAAAGCGCTGGTAAACTAATATGAAACATGTGAATAAGCCATTTGCAGCCTATCAGATAAAATAAACTTTTAATTTTCTTCTTTTGATGTACCATCGCATTTGTTTATAGTCTTCTTTAAAGTATTCATTCGAAACCACTTACTATCGTTACCGCCAGCTAAGTATATCGCTGAGTATTGCTTCATAAAAAAATTAGATAGGTATTCCCAGTTCTAAAGGTCAAAGCCGAAGTAATGCCTTTGCAACAAGAGGAATTTGTGCGGTTGCCCGGCCCAGGTGTTTGTGAAAAAAACTAGGTACCTATTAGAGTTAATTTACTTTTATAGGGATTTCGTATAGTAATTTCTGTACAGAGGCCGTGGTTCATTAACGTTCATTTCCAATGTTCCAAGTATCCTTATTTGTCTGTAGGTACATTCATTAAAATTGGTTCAGCGTTTAAGCGTGAAAGCGTAGTAAACAATTAAACAAACTCGCTTTCTTATTTATACTAGGAATACTTAAGTAGGTAGGTACTACGGTTTCTAAATAAAATAAAAGTATCAGTTATTTAGTGTACAGTCAAAGGTCTTTTGACAGGGATCCGCGCAAAGCTGCAACAATATGTATACATCAACCTTACCGTCGCATTAATAAGGCCTGTGTACATATTTTTGGAACTCTGTGGTGTATACGTATTGGTGACCTTGACTGTACTTACCTATGTAAAATACAATAAAAGAATCTTTTTTCTTTTGTATAGAAAATTGGTACCTAACCTACACGTTTAACGAAACCCTTACAGGATTCTGTCCGTATATCAATCTTAACTAACTAAAAAAGTACACAGGATGCGTTTAAAAATGAACTGTCCAGGATTCAGCCAGGGATTGAGTGAGGCTAAGGGAGCACTCTTGTAAAGTTTTTTTGTGAAAAAAAAAAATTCTCCCTTACATATTGTCAATCAGTAGGCAATTAATGTATGGGTGTTAAGCACCGGCTCCGCTACGAACCGGAGGAGGTGCGCGGGCGGACGACACGGCGACGTCACGACCATCGCGCCGGCTGCGTCGCCACCACTCGCCTTACGATCTCCACCGACCGCGGACACCTCCCAAATTAATTTATATTTTTATTATTAAACGTTAAACTAGTATTTATAACGGCGATTAAACCAGCCCTATATTGATACAGTCCGCTTATTTTTATTTAACGTCCCGCAGGACCCTAACATTGGTCCTTCGAGCCGGATATGAACCAGCGACCTGAATGAAGAATGTTTTTTTAATCTATTTATCCAAATAAAACACTTTACAGGGGTGTTCACCAGACCTACTCAACCCCTGGCTGAATTTCTGACGGTTCATTAAAACGCACCCTGTGTACTCATAGGGTACTTCCCGTCGACCTAGATTCATGAAAAATTATATCACTGTTGAGGAAATGTAAAAAACAGGCAGTACATAAATGTCGCCTTTGTTTCCTGGACAAAAGGTAGACTTTAGAACTACTTATATCCAATGAACTAAGTTGTCATATTTGGTGGCAACACTACTTAACCCCTCGTATGCGGGAAGTAAAAAAAACTGAATTCAAGGCTCTTTTATTTTAATAGCTACAAATTTTTTTGGATTGCAAAAAATAGAAAAAGGTAGCCTTAAATTTGGCACGGATCCGTGACTAAGGGCCTTATTCATAAACGTAAAGCCTCCATTAAGACTGCGCCGAGCAAAATCAGCAAAAACGGCAGTCACCGTTAAATCTCTGGAGTTCACCATTCTTTCCAAAAAAATATAAAATATATGTAAATATTATCACAAAGAACGTGTTTATCGCCATCAATAGTCTAAAATTGTTTATAGCTTAATAAATACAATTACGTAAAGTTGTACAAAAATGAGAAAAACGTGTGTCGGCGTTAAGGAAAAATTTAATAAAAAAAACGATACTTTAGTTTCAAAATCCTACTCAAACAAATATCAAAAGTATTAGCTACAACAAATGTATCATTTTATTTCTTATTGTGCTTTCGTTATTTAATTACGATTTTTTAAAAACGCCTTCCAAATCTGCCATACAAAATTACTATGGACGCGAGATGTTGCAATATAACAAGCGAGCAACACGAAAATTATTCAGTCTCCCACGAGAGCTCAGAGAGAGACCATGTTTCGATGCGGATCGAAAATACTTCGATATCCATTGTGTACATATTCTGTGTTACACGCAGCAAAACAGAGTAAGTATTTTTTTGTTACTTTTTTATTTACTCAATTCGGTTTTCAATATTTTACTTATGAGTTGAAGACAGATAAGATGGTGTCATTAACACTAAAACCGTAGATGATGGAGCAGGAAGGTGGCCATAGGAACTCGATAGTTTACTAATGTAATACCATCGAGCTTAGGCTCGTTAGATTTGTTTTGACGAGCACTTCGACCGTAGATGGTGTGCACGGTCTGATGATGGAGCAGGACGGTGGCCATAGGAACTCGATAGTTTATTAATGTAATACCATCGAGTTTGGGCTCGTTAGGTTTGTTTTGACGAGCACTTCGACCGTAGATGGTGTTCAAGGTCTGATGATGGAGCACGAAGGTAGCCATAGGAACTCGATAGTTTACTAATGTAATACCATCGAGCTTGGGCTCGTTATGTTTGTTTTGACGAGCACTTCAACCGTAGATGGTGTCCAAGGTCTGATGATGGAGCACGAAGGTAGCCATAGGAACTCGATAGTTTACTAATGTAATACCATCGAGCTTGGGCTCGTTATGTTTGTTTTGACGAGCACTTCAACCGTAGATGGTGTCCAAGGTCTGATGATGGAGCAGGAAGGTGGCCATAGGAACTCGATAGTTTACTAATTTAATACCGTCGAGCTTGGGCTCGTTAGATTTGTTTTGACGAGCACTTCGACTGTAGATGGTGTCCAAGGTTTGATGATGGAGCGGGAAGGTGGCCATAGGAATTCGATAGTTCATTAATGTAATACCGTCGAGCTTGGGCTCGTTAGGTTTGTTTTGACGAGCACTTCGACCTAAGATGGTGTCCAATTCAAGGTCCAACCAAAACAAAGTTGCATGACAAACTGTCATCCGCCATCTTGGATTCAAAAAATAATGTCAAATTAGAGCTCACCGCACCCAAATTACATGAAATCGACACCCATGACCATTTTAGTGACAAAAATGACAAATTGTCATGCGCCATCATGGATTAAAAAAATGATATCAAATTCGAGCTCACCGCACCCAAATTACATGAAATCAACACCCATGACCATTTTTAGTGACTAAAATGACAAACTGTCATCCGCCATCTTGGATCCAAAAAATAATGTCAAATTCAAGCTCACCGCACCCAAATTACATGAAATCAACACCCATGACCATTTTTAGTGACTTCTTCATTTAAAATTTTTAATGAAAAAATTAGATGCTTCCCGGGTTCTATTTTCAAATTTAATGGAAAGCGAGAATTTCCGAGAATGTTTGAGAAAAACTTTTATCTACACAAATATCATAAGTCCTCTATAATGCGTTCAGAAACCGTAGAAAATGACCAGCATTGCAGTACATCGTCGCCTCCGCCGCCAACCACCACGACCAGCAGGTCCAGCAGTAAAGTAATAGTCATTACGACATCGAATTCGAAGCCGTAATGACTTTTCGATATCGAATTCGATTTTTCGAATTTAACAACCAACGTAATTTACAATCATAGTGAAATAAAACGGATCACTCACGTATATAAGTCATGTTCGGTCAGACATGTATAAATAATAATGGGATATATTGTTTTTTTTTACAATAAAAAAAACAGTTTACGAAACGTCAGCTCGGTATGTTTGTCTATGATTTAAAAAAACAATCAAATTCGTGACAGGTATAGGTATGATATATGCCTTCGGCTTCTGCACCCATCTTAGAGTACTTATAATACGTGTGTAGATAAAGTAATGTATGCAACTCCACATAATTAGGCCTTAAAACACTCGTGTGATCCTATTATGAAACTCAGCTTCGCCTCGTTTTTTCAGTTTTTTAAGGACCCTCATTATGTAGCAGTTGCATAAACTACTATAATTGCTTTATGTATTTTATTCATTACTATCTATATGTCCGTAGTTGAGATTCATTATTACAGAATAATGAGTTACTAACATTTAGCATCGGCCGTACCGATCTAACGAGTAAGCTGACAGTAGTGTGCGTGACAACGCACACATAGGTGACAGCCGCGCTAAATACCGAATCTTTGCCCGCGTCAAAAGCTCGACGCAGCCTTAACTAAAATAGGTTTTGTCTTGTTCTTACTAACGGAAATGTCAATGTGACAAAAAAAGACAAACGAACTTTAACGGCATTTTAGTTAAAATAGGTTTATGAATAACAGGGTAAGCCTACGAGGGGTTAAGTTCAACAAAAGCTTCGCCGTCTGACGTAATATTAGCACCAAGTCAGAGGGGCTACTCCGTACTCTGAAATTCGAAATTCGAAGTTCGACCGTCCTGCTCGCGCCAATATAAGTTAGCAAAAAAGCGAAAGGGACAGGGACGACCGTGAGTACTGTGACATCTATAGATAAATATGAAAGCTTTCCCCTGTCAAAATGTTTATTAAATTAAATTAAAATAAAAAAATATTTTATTTCGAACTCAGGGTCCATAATTTGTTAGTAACAGTATTCTTAATAAGGTAAGGTTAGTAACTATGTTAAAATTAAATTAAAATTAAAGTAAACACGCACTATGAACACCTAACGAAGGCACGCACCGGAGCATGTACCTTCGTTCAGCATTGCATTATCGGGCAATCCACCCCAGCGAGTGCACTCAGAATGGTGTTATGACATTGTCATAAGATTGATTTTTGCCTGGCCCGGGGAAAGGTTTTTCTACTCTGTCTGTAGCTGTTTCCGATACCAATTGTGAGCCCATACAAAATGAACACTATGCTGATTGCGAGTGAGTTAGACAATAAGCATGCAGCACAGCACAATTTTGTCGCACAGTGCATCCCTTTCATAATGACGGAATCAGTGAAGGACGCACTGAGCGACAAGCGACAAAATGTCACGCGTGCTAGCCCCCCTGGTCGGCGTTAGGAGGTTCAAGAGGTCAGTGACTGTCACCGTACCTCCATATTGACATGATTTCTCTATTCCAGCATCGGTGCTGTCGAAGCCGAGCCGTTCGACCGTGAAGAAACACGTCCAGTTTCCCGACGAGCAGAGCTGCATCGAGGAAGCACCTGAAATAGCCGCCGAACTTACCGAGGAGACCGAAAAACCAGGTTGGTATGGCGCTTACATAGGTATTAACTAAAAAACTGGTGTGATTATTCTCTAACGCGCTCGACTTCGTTTTCTGTAGCGGTACAGGGTATCAATTTTACAGATGCATGTGAAAATACCACTTGAAAGTAGGGATAAACTGTCGTGAACTGGAAATTGCTGCCGAGTAGAAGAAAGCTATGGACCTAGTGATTAACTTTAAACAGACAAATTTTTTGTAGCAATATGCAGTTTTGAACCAATTTCGAGTTGTATTTTTACAATTGTGTCTTGCAAAATCAGTGCTCAGGTAAGCGAGACAGTAATGGCAAATGATAAAGCGAAGACAATACTTACTTACTTACTTGGTTACTTGCCCGAAAAACCAGTGAGCGTTCTTGCGCGTGTGAAAATACCTGTGGCAGGACCCGTGGCTGCCACCATCTTACTCACTAAACCTGCCTCTTGTAGAGAGCAAGACCAATGAAATCGGGTCAAATTATATGCAGTTCATCGCATTTGCAAACCCTCAGGGGTTGCGGGTGTCTGTCTATGGACAGTGGTGATCACTTACCATCAGGTGACCCACTTGCTTTTTACCTTCCTCGTCGTATAAAAAAATCAGTAAGCCCTCTAGGTTGGCAACTCATCTGGCATCCCTTTGCCTAATATAATATTATGGTGTTGGGGGCAGGGGCTGATAATGTTACCGAGAAAAGTACTGGTAGGTATATGTAGTATTTTTACCGGTATTTTCCAAAGAGACGTTATTTTGGTAACAAATACCGAAATAAAAATACCGATACACTATACCTACATCAACAAAGAACGCACTTACGCCCCTCTCCCTTCAACACTCGATGAAAGAAAGATCCATCAAGACGTAACGTTATGATTATGAGTACTTACCGGTAAAACACTTCTTTACCAACTACACTTCATAATTTTACCGTTGTATTATTATGGCGGTATATTTACTGGTAAGTATTTATTTTGGAAATATGTATTTTTTACCGCCTTTTTGATCCCTGGTCGGCAAACACTAAACTATCTCTGGTGAACTACTTGCCAGTTTTCCTCCCTTGCTACTAAAAATAACTTTTATCGCACACGTATTACAATGCCTTTTGTGTGGCGTAGCATAAAATTCCCGCCGTAAGTAGCTTCACTGTAGAACTTTATGCATTTTGATTTTTTTTTGTTATTTACTACGGTAAGATGGTTTTTACAACAGAGACTTTCTTATTCTCAAAGCAACGTAAAATATGTTCTTGTTTTTATTAGGTCGATATGTCCTATAGTATAGTAGCTGCTAATTATGTAGGAATTAAAGTTTAAGAACAAAATTTTAGAATTTGCAGAATTAGCTGCAACTTGGCAATTAGGTACTATACGCAGTCATAATCTTAAACCATATTAATGACAATACAATAATATGGCATCATCATTATCATCAAGTTACCCGGATGGAGACGGAAGACAAGCACTGGCATCCATAGCAGATCAACTATCCTAGCTGTATTTGGACTCGTTAGAATGGCATTGGGATGGACGTGATGTACATGTACTTTGGTTTCCAGGATCTGATGGTGCATCACTGACAGACAATCACTGGAACTCCATAATTGAATTTCCTAGCCGCGTTTGAACTTGTTATAAATATAATGTATCATCAATTGTCATTAGAAGCGAGTGTATTAAAAATTCAGTCGGAATTTTCAAATGACTTCACCCAGGATTCTGCCAACCGAATCGAACCTACCAATTAGGAACCAACAGAGTCGCCAATTTGGACCGGCCTCCGGCCTGGTTGACAAATATCCGGTTTTTTAGGGTTTCAAACCAAACTGGCAAAAACGGAACTCTTATAGTTTCGTTATGTCTGTCTGTCCGACAGATAGGTGTAATTTTGCATGGGTAAATAATTATTAACTAGGCCAAAAAAGTGCTAGAAAGAAATGTTGAATAAAAAAAAATTGGGTTACCTACTTATCTTCCCTACACGTAAGGTACTTACTAAAGTGGGGATGATTTTCTCTCGCCTACCCCATAGTGTAGGGTATGATAAGCAGGTGTTTTATAAATATTGGGGGCGTTTCAAGAACTTCATTTGCGAAATATTTGGCTTTGAAAATGTCATTTTTGTTGGAGTCAAGTGTGTGTGTCCCCCCCTCCCCTCTACCGGTCAAACGGTGATATTTGAAAATGTGAAAAAATCAGATCGGTACATAATATAGTGAATTTAAAAGAAAAACTATCTGCCTAGTAGGGCTCAGCTAACACTGGTTTCGTATAGGTGTGATGAAAATACCTATAAAATTAGGTATCTATGCCAGAACCTTTTCGTAATGGCCTAGGAACCCTATCCTGGCTGTGTCCGACACGCTCTTGCCCGGTTTTTGCTATTTAGTGCCTCTGGGCTTTCGCTTGTGATACGGGAGAAAAAGTCACTCGATCCGCAGCCCAAATCACTTATTGGTAATGAAGCCAGCCCAAAAGGAACGAGCTGAAATCTTTTAGATAGCGACCTTTTCGTCCGCCGAAAACGAACCACTCGACGTTATTTTTACTAACCATGTTAAGTACATTGAATATAATAATTCTATTTCCTTTGCTCGGAATGGAGTAGCTGCTTTTTATCGCGGTTATTATATTAAATCTATTTTAAGAATAACCTTTAGATGATACAACCCATCCATGACGTGTTGCGGTTTTGAAATACAATTGAATGGAGTTTCTATTTCTATATTTGTTACGAAATATAGCTAATGACTAATGGCGAATTGTTTAATTCCGTTTACTTTTTATTTTTGCAAGGTGGCTTGTCATGTCAGTCTCCAGCCGTTATAATCATCGCTATTAAGGTATCGTCTTGGGTCGTCCCATTCGTTTTTTGTCAAGTTCTTAATTCGTCTCATTCTGCTTTCGTCATCCATTCTTCATTCGTCACATTCGCTGGTAGTCTTTGTCTTGTAGAATTTGTAGACTCTGATTGTGTTAGTTAAAGTTAAAATTTAATATGTTTCAAGGGCCACCTTTAATTATACACAGTCCAATGGTTCTTGTCACTTAATCTGTAATTTCAGAAGCGACTAGAGTTATTTAATATATGAACTCAGTACCCAAAATGGCGCAAACAAACTGAAAACTTTCGATGAATAAAAGCTTATTCAGCGGTAATTAAAGGCGATTGTGGAAGTTTGTAATCAACTTCAGTTGAAAACTGTTCGGAAATACCACGATAGATTTGCACACTGCCAAGCTCTAATACAACTACCGTAAGCTTTTCAAACTTATTACCTTGTTTCCCTATATAGGTCCTTAATCAACAAGAGATTATCCAGCTGCAATTACAAGGCCATAATTAAAATTGTCAATGAATGACATAATGAAAACGGGATATTGACCGAGTTTACCTTACAGGTTTGATGAGCTCCCGATATTTCGATGCAATTGCGTGCATCATGATCACGGGCAAACAAAATATCGGGAGCTCATCAAACCTATAAGGTAATCGCAGTCAATGTCCCGTTTTCATTATGTCTAATGCAATTAACCGCGAATCATTTAAAACTGTTATTCTCAATGAATGGTTGAACTGAAATGGAAAGAGCCCCTTTAGAACAAAAAGTAAAACAGACATTAAAACTAAGTAGGTACCATGCCATGGATCGATCACACTTGTAATTTGATCCCTAGATTTTTCGAGGCAATATAGTATACTACATTATGTACCGGTGCGGGGTATTCTTAAGGCGAAAATAGTTCCCAATGACCTTGTACGTACCTACTACCGGTGTTTAATTTTTCGCATTTCGCACCGTAACCGCTCCTTTCCTAGTGATTTGTTAAGAAAATGCCATTGGATTTGAAATGTGAACATCTAGTTTGTAGATCAACGCATAATACTAGCAGAAATATGAAGTCGGTGCTTCATTCCAAGAATATTCCGCTAGCACCGCACCGACTTCATATTTCTGCTAGGCCATAAAACTCATGGCTTTTTGGGGATTATTTTACGTTTTTTTTCCGAGGTTTTTTTTTGAAGTGGGTTATAAATTAACGGACCACCAACGTACATTTATAAGTCGAATTCAGCCCGACTGTTACGGACAAATTCGTAATCCTTTCCTCTTGGAGCGCACGACTGAGCGGCAGCGAGACTCACACTCCACCACCGCTAAGACGTGCGCTCCCAGAGGAAGGGCCACGAATTATTGCGAAACATGTCGTGCTAAACTAATATACGCGACTAATCCGTTTATTCCACTTTAATTGTAATTTGGACACAAGAGAAATACTTGTTTGTAGTAACGGGACAGCGTGAGGTGTTAAAGTAAACACGCCAAACGTAGCCGCGGGGGGTCTGGGGAATGAAATTTGATATCTGTGCCCTTAGTGTAATCAAAAAGCACAAAATACGTCTCGTTCGCGTTTACGTTAAAGTGCCAAATAGTATGGGAATTGTTAAACGCGAACGCGATCGAGACGTATTTCCCTTTAGTCCCATCTCGTAGCCAGGTTTGGAAGCTGGCTTCCAAATGGGAGAAATAATCCCGATTCGAAGCTGGCTACGAAATGGGAATTCTTAAATCCCATCTCGTAGCCAGGTTTGGAAGCTGGCTTCCAAATGGGAGAAATGATCCCGATTCGAAGCTGGCTACGAAACGGGAATTCTTAAGTCCCATCTTATAGCCAGATTTGGAAGCTAGCTACGAAATGGGAGAAATAATCTCGGTTCGAAGCTGGCTACGAAACGGGAATTCTTAAGTAAGTACCTAAGTGTTTTCTTTTATTTCTTATTTAAGTGTAACAGTTTTAAAATATTACACATGTGTTGAGTGGGTAGCCTGATGTTATTAATACAGGTGACCAAAGGGCTGCCGCGTTCCTCGGCAAACGTATAGGCCTTGCTATACAAAGATGCAACGCCTCCAGCCTTATGGGTACCTTGCCCCGAGGTAGCGGCCTCGGAGACGTTTTCCGTGTTATATTCTAGTTTTAATTAATACTATTACTTAGTTTGTTTGTGTTTGTTAAATTGGCATAAATATGCAGAACTATAAAAATATATTCAAGACTAGCTTTTGCCTCTCAATTCAAACAAGGAAATATACGAAACTTCCCCCGAAAAAGCCCCCTCAGAATACATTTTTATTAGTTGACTACGAGACGGGAAGTCATATTTCCCATTTGAAAGCCAGCTTCCAAATACGGTTCCGAGATGGGAAAATCGTTCCCATTTGGTAGCTGGCTACCAGATGGGAAAGCACATTTCCCATTTGGAAATCAATTTCCAAATCCGGCTTCGAGATGTGAGAATCGTTCCCATTTGGTAACTAGCTACAAGTTGAGAAAACACATTTCCCATTACATAGCTAGCTTCCAAATCTGGCTACGAGATGGGACTAAAGGCGTATTTCTTGGCCTGGTCGGCGATTACACTAGGCGCTCAATTCTTCCGTTCTGAATCCTAACGTGCGCTGCGTGCGAGTCTAATTGGCATTCGGTATCGAGCTATCGAGTACCGCTCTACCACCTTTTTAGGGGTCCGTACCTCAAAAGGAAAAAACGGAACCCTTATAGGATCACTTTGTTGTCCGTCTGTCTGTATGTCTGTCTGTCTGCCAATACCCTTTTTCTCTGGAACACGTGGAGGTAGCATGCTGAAATTAATATTAAATACTCAAGCCTGCGGTCCCTTGTACCTGTGGAAAAATCTATGTTCTAAGTCAACGCAATCAAAAGACACAGTCATTAAAAAGGCTATTTCCATACAAATTGCCGAAATCCGAAAAGCTAAAGGGTACTTCCAGTTGTCCTTGAAACTTGAAATTTGGTATAAAGGTAGCTCTTATAGCACAACCACTTAAAAAATTCTCAAAATCTAAAATTTTGTCTGTTTGTAGATTTCGTAGACCAATATAAGTTGACCCCACAATGCGTACATTTTGCTTAGGAGCAGGGCTCTGCTAACACTGGACTTCTTAAAACACCGGGGAAAAGTGTTAAAAGGAACCCTCGTACGCGAGTCCGACTCGCACTTGACCGGTTTTTTTTATCGGTGTGGGAAATGCAAAGGCATACTTGGAAATAGGCATCCACAAAGGGGGTCGGGGGAGGAATACCCACTAAAACTAATCGTGCCGGGTTGGTAGGCGTTGGGGTATCCCTAAGAATGCATAAGAATCCTCTAGCCGCCCCAGCCTGAACGCCATGGGTCCTGAAATTTGGGAGGGGGATCACAACACTGGGCCCCCTTAGACGGGTAGAGTCGATGGTGTTATGCCAGCTTGGGATTCCCATCTTTTGACCACTCTATCATCTGGATTGACCCACGGACCACGACACCAGATGACATCTTTTTCAGGACCAACTACATAGTTCGAGCAACCCCAATTTCAGGCAGATGTTATTACGGACTGATAGTAGGTACTTAGATAGGGGTTCGGTATGTATGTATACACATTCCTCAGCTTAGTTGGGTCGGGAAGGAAATAATAACGTCCTTGACTTTGCAGGAATCTTCAATCAAATCAACTGTAGAAGGATTCAAGGTTCCGCCTCGCAATCCGTCCTTTCCATCGCAAGCCTTCGAGTAAAATGCTGAAGATACTCAACTTGCTTTGTTTAAAATACTCACTTAAAATAAAATAAATCGAACCCGATTTACCAAGTCTTTAAGTTGTTATTGAAATAGCGCGTAATACTTATAAGTACCAACATTTAAAACTTAGGTGAATATGTGTATACATATATAAAAAAAGCGGCCAAGTGCGAGTCGGACCCGCGTAAAAAAAGACTCTTGAAAGACAGACTGATAGATAGACAGAAGTGGTCCTTTAAGGGTTTCGTTTTTTCCTTTTAAGGTACGGAACCCTAAAAATGAAAAAGGGAAACTATGAAACATAGGTGATGAAAAACAGTATTTGAAACTGTGACGATTTTTACTCGTATTTAACTATTACAAAGCGCTCATTATAGAACTTCGATCAATAATAAAAGAATTAAGTACACGTTAAGCTATAAACTAAAAAGTAAATATCTAAAACTAACTTAAAAATTATTACAATATAATAATATAATATAATAATACGTACCTATAGATCTCAGTCACCTCTACGTTTCGGTACTTTATTTAGTAGGTACTATTAGTAAAGAAGTTCTGTGGTTTCGGCGGCGGTGCAGCCGCAGTGGTCACGAGTCTGGCCGAAACATCCAGGTAATTAAGATCAACAAGACAACTATTAAGCTTGATTAAGCCGCGTAATCACAACTCAGCTTTGCCTCGTTTTATAAAACCACACTCGTGTTTTAAGGACCCTCATTACGTAACAGTTGCATAAACTACTATTTTTAGATTTATCTTGTTCATGTTGTTTTGAGTCGTCAATACGAGTTCGTTCAAATAAAATCGGATGAAAAATTTATGCGCGTTTATGTATGAAGGGCTCTCATGCCTTTCTCCTATGCTCCCTTAATGCGTTACTATAGCATAGACCCCTGTGTCAAACCAGGTCGGGTCAGTAGGTATTAAATTAATTTGCATTGTCCCTATCCCTAACATGATAATATCTACCAGCTCATCACAACCCGCAAGTAAACCCGGATTGGGGTTGTGGCCTGGAATACTAAAATGGGGTAGGTACTATATTATAAAGGTGTCGGTAATTCTTTTTAGGGTTCCGTACCTCAAAAGGAAAAAACGGAACCCTTATAGGATCACCTTGTTGTCCGTCTGTCTGTCTGTCTGTCTGTCTGTCTGTCTGTCAAGACCCTTTTTCTCTGGAACGCGTGGAGTTGGCAAGCTAAAATGAATATCAAATACTCAAGCCTGCGGTCCCTTAAAGCCGTGAAAAAATCAACCTTCTAAGTCAACGCAATCAAAAGATACAGTCATTAAAAAATCCATTTCCATACAAATTGCCGATTTTAAAAAACCTAAAGGGTACTTCTAGATGTCCTAGAAACTTGAAATTTGGTAAGAAGGTAGCTCTTATAGCACAACCACTCTGAAAAGTCTCAAAATCTTAAATTTTTATGTCTGTCTGTAGATTTCACAGACCAATATAAGTTGACTCCACACTGCGTACATTTTGCTTAGGAGCAGGGCTCTGCTAACACTGGACTTCTTAAAACACTGGGAAAAAGCGTTAAAATCTTTCTACGGAACCCTCGTGCGCGAGTCCGACTCGCACTTGGCCGGTTTTTAATGTGACGTACCTACATTTTGAGGCAACTCCGTTCGTGCCAACCTAGACGGCTACGATGGAATTCGATGATTTGCAACTTTGTAAGTTGCGTTCTGTTAGAACTTGCATTTAAAATAGGTTCAAAGAAGTCGAACATAGAATTAGACAAAAATATAGTCTTTCTGCTCCTAGACTTCCATTACATTGAGCTGAGCGTGATAGCGAAGCTGAATTTTTTACCCGATTTTAAAGCGAAGGTTCGGTGATAAGATATATGTTTATAATAAATTAAATATTTAACCACTTTTACTCAAGTACCTAACGTGCTTGTTTACGAGAATTGTTGATGCCATTTCTATTATTCTTTTAATAAACCCACTGAAACATGAATACACAGAAAAAAACCAGAAAAATGCCAACCCCGGGAATCGAACCCGGATCCTCGACGCTCCGGGTCGCATGCCATACCCTTACACCAAGATTGGCATTCTAAAATACATTTGCATATTTCTGTTTTTTTCTGTGTATTCATGTTTCAGTGAGTTTATTAAAAGAATAATTGATGTTCACGGGAAAACCGTAAAAATAATAAAAAAATCATCATTATCATCATCCTCAGCCTATTTACGTCCCACTGCTGGGCACAGGCCTCCTTTCAGAATGAGAGGGCTTGGGTTTTAGTTCCCACTCGGGCCCAGTGCGGATTGAGAACTTCACACACACCATTGAATTGCTTCGCAGGAGTGTGCAGGTTTCCTCACGATGTTTTCCTTCACCGAAATGCTCATGATAAATTACAAATGTAATTTCGCACATGAATTCCGAAAAACTCAGAGGTGCGAGCCGGGGTTTGAACCCACGACACTCTGCTTGAGAGGCCATATGTCAAACCACTAAGCTATCACGGAAAATTGGAAAAGAAATTACAAAAAGATATTCCAATTGAGATGATGCCATTTCTGATTAAAATTATTGTAATACCTTCTCAAGAACTGTATTTTTTTTTCAAATATGGCAAAAGATGTGACAAGGGTAATCCTCAAAGGACAGGTCGTTTGGCGCCATGGGTTAAGTTATTTACATTCATTGAGATTAAAATGTTGTTCAAAAAGATACCTATCATAAAAGTCCACATAGGTACTCAGTTGTATTTAAATGATTTTGTTATTTTGATAAACAATTAGCACCGCTTTTTAATATACCTCTAATTATCAATCTTAATAATTCAAAATCCAGTTATAAATGTTACCTGTTGCAGTGGAATACAGTTTCAAAGTTATCGACGTCTAATTTTGAATCATATAAAATATACTTACCTGAGTTCGGTACACAATTTTTTTTATTAAGTAAGTGTTCTACTCTGCCAGTTCTGGCTCTCGAGCACAATTTGTCTCATCATACTCGTATCTTCCACGTAAGTTCGATATAGAAAATCTATTTCTCTGGATTCTATTTATTCCAAATACTCTTAAGGGACCCAATGACATTTATGTTATGTTATGATTTACTAGGCTCTTTCCATTTCCAAACAGGGTAGTAACTTTTTAATTTACGAGTAATTAATTCAACAGCAGGGGTCAATGCACCGGCGACCTGTCTTTTGCATATAGGTATCTCATTTCCAAGCAAACTTGGTAACTAAACAACTTGCGTACGTGAGGTACTTGCCAAAGAGAATAGGGCTTGATTTAAACCCAGACTTTCAAGCAAAGTTTAATGACCTTTCGCTTAAGTCACACTAGTGTGAGCGACAAGGTGACATTGGCAGGATTTTTAAGGTCATAGATTAGACCTATCCGGCACCTGACCAGCAAAAGCCTCTCCTCGAGCGGTTTAGTATTCAACTCCGACTCCGTATCGTCACCGGCTCGCCAGCGAGGGACTATTTTTTTGTCAAGGCAATTTTTAGTGTCAATCGCTGGCGGCTACTAGGAAACTCTTATAAGTCCACCCGTTGACTACGTGACTTCGACCCGTAGTCTTCCCGTCGACGTCAAGTTGACGCCGAGACATCGAGGTCTAATAAGCTTCAAAATCAAGATCACAATTTTTTTATAGATAAAGCAAGACGGCCTAAGCGAGGGACAATCAAGGGTCGGCTACACCGGTGCTCGAAATACACTGACGGTGCGTTTACGCAACACAATGTATGAAGAAAAGGTGACGCATAGGTCACGTCTGCGTATACGCTGCGTCAAGCTTCGGTATGGTCGATGTTTAATGTCTCACTCGCGTCTTTCTTTAACGCTGGAAGGTAAACCAACCAGCGTCTCATAATTAGCCCCTACATGATATCCTCAATCCAACATAGATATTTCTTTCACAGAAGGCCGCGTCATAAGCTCTCTCTGGATGGAGCTGGAGTCGGACGCGCCCGCGCCGGAGCGCTGACGGCGGCGCAGCGAGCAGTTCCACCGGCCGGTGTCGCGCGCGCGCCTTGAGCGGCGCAAGATGTCCGCCGCCGGGGTGCCGCCCGCCGACGAAGACGCGTTCTTGTAAATACGAGGAATACAGCGAGCGATCTTAAACATTCGGATTGGCTATGTTTCAGTTTCAGGGATCGCTCGCATCAAACACACTATGCTAATATAGCTGACTACGCTGAGTGCAAGGGCTATACTGAATACATATAGGTACATTGACTAAACTAAACTGAGATATACACTGTATATACTGAGTTAACTGACTGCATTGGCTACACTAACGGCACTGGTTACATTGTCTACACAGACTGCAGCTTATCATGGGCTACTGCAGCGGGCAATTCATTGTGCACCTGGATCTACCGCGTTTTATAAGGACTACGCTAAAATATACTTGTCTATATAACTACACTGTGCTGATTCCGATGACTGTACCGACTAAACTGCTGCACTGACAATATCGTCACAACAGCAAGTAGCGCAAGATGATAACCCTGTCACCTTCTTGTGTAGAGGTAAATTAATGTTACTCTGACTAAGTAGGTAGTACAGCAAACTCTATCACTGCATTCAAAACGAAAAGACCAAATTTTCAATAATTTTACCGGTAAAGCGGCCTGCGTTCGCAGACTAAACTGTGAGTGTGCGATTTGGCATAGTTTTAAAGTTTGTATATGTGGAGAAGAAGCGCAGAAAATGTTATATAGTTAAGAAACGAAATCGTTTAACGAATTGCCGTCGAATTTCGACTAGTTAAGTACCAGACAATCACTAGTAATGAAAAATCAACAAAATAAAACACTACTATCTACCTATCTAGCTGCAACTGACACCTCAGCGAGCATTTCCACCTTCCGGTCCACTTGTGTTTAAAGGTGTAAAGTCTCCTCTAGCTAGAACTAGATAGACGGCTGTCTTGTAAATACAAAGCATTTATTATATATGATTATGATACACAAGTACAATTGAAACTCTCGAACGACAATGTGTAAGGTTCTCGGCCGTTTATTTTAAATCACTTGGTTGCCTACACTTTCAGCCATTTTTTAAAAAGATTTTTAGGGCTCTAATGAGCTTTCTAGTTAGAGGATTTAAATAATTGTTTCGTTAATATTACGGTGATAAATTTAATTGTACGGCATGTTAGTTTTGTTTATAAACGTCGATTAAGTTATTGAATTATAATGAAAATAGAATATTGTGTAAGGACACGTACCTGCCGATTTAGATCAGCGAACTATTTCGATATTTTCTACCTATTTAAAAACTCTTTTCATATACCTACTTACAATTTTCTGTGAGGACTAAAAATATCTTCTTAATCGGATATTTAAAAAGAATTAAGCATTGCAGCAACGTTGACTATAATAACATAAACAAGTAAACGTTCAACTACCTGTATCGTTCTGTGCGAGCCTATAATCGTAAGTTCAGGAGCATTCGACAAAGTTATAAGGACTTAGGTTGTGAAAAATAAGAACTAGACCAATTTTAATCGGGCAAGTGAAGTGAGTAACGCTATAAACAGGGTGTAAGGGTGTAAATACGAGCTAATAGGTTTCCAACGCTTGGTATACGGAAATTAAATTATAAGCGAACAGTCGCGACACGAACCCGTAATCATCACGAATATTGTCACGATTTATCCTATCAATTACGAGATCGAGATCGTTAGACGATTTGTAATAAGGGTGATCTTGTCTCCCTTTGGTTCTCCAAGGGGATTGGATAAAACTACATAATATATGAAGAATTGACAAAGTTACATCAATTTGGTCATTACTTTAGTAAGAAAGATTAGAAAAACTGTAGTAGAATTGACAAGTTTGATAACCGGAAACACGAATAACTTTAACAATTGACATAACTCGACACCAAGTGGCTGTAATACCTAATTAAACTCGGTTATTTGGAACAAACGCGCCTTGACTTTCAGCATTGCGCTTTAAAAATACCCAGATCACGAGTTGGTATATTTTTCAACAAATTACCAAGAAATACACAAGCATTTAAAAGTTTTTTTTACCAAATAACGCCAAACACACGCCGCGTGCCGCGTCGTGTAAGACGTACGTGTTATCTCGAAAATGTACCTATTTATTAGGTAGGAGCATTTCTTTAGTACCACATTTGAGTTTCTTTCGCAAACAACGTAATTTGAGATGAATGAGCCCCGTTTTCTTTTACGATCGAACTGGGCAGTAATCTGTGCCTCTTACATTTTCACTCTTATGGAATTTTTCGACATCTACTCGAGATTGTTAAGACCTTAAAATAATACCTATCTGCCTACTAAGTGACTGCTTGTAACTCGAACATTCTATGCCATTTCCAGATCTGCAAAAGACTTGAAATAAGATTTAATGTAAGTATAATAATAGTGAAAACAAAAAACGAATCCCGTAAGCATTAAAAAGGCGAGGCGGTTGAAATGATCTAGGTAGTTACTGTTTCATCCAGGTATGCGTTCGGAATCTTTGGGTACGAGTAGGTATTATAATGAATAACATGCACACGACCCGTAATATATCAAGAATGGATACAAAGCGTCGCAAAGCAGCCCGTATCCGCATATATTTTCATGTAGTCAGCCAAAACATTCCCATGATTTAAGGAAGGTTGTCGACAACTTGTTTGGCAAGATTTACGGCCGGGGATTCGATTTGGAACTTGTTACTTTGAATCAGGCTAATACTTACCTATAGTAACATAGGAGAGGCGATTCTTCTAGCATACAATTATGGACTTAGGAACAACCACGCAAGGATTACAATTAATCCCTCGGAGATGTGGCTACGGCTATATTAATTAAATAGACACCTTCGCAAACAACAATTACTCAGCACAGAGACAAACATCGTAAAATTAATAATCCCTAATATTTTTACTTGCCCCGACTTGAGAAGCTTCGGTAATAAAAATAAGGATAGCTAATATTTATTGCTCATCGCACTCGTACTGAATTCTGATTAGATTCCGTTTTTATTTTCTCATTCACCAATTAGCGCCTGTGCGGAATAATAATTCGCCGCTTATATTATCTCGTTATTGTGCTTTAAGTTGAATTAGACCGAATTCTGTTAAGGGCCTTTATGTAGATTTATAGGAGGAAATTCAATTCCGAAAACTGATTTGGATCTCAACATAAATTGCAATATTTGGTCATCATAATAAAATTCACAGTGAGAGAAGAGAATACCCTGAAAATTCTCTGGCTTTGCCTTAATTTGGTAGTTTCCTACAGTGTTAATGTTAAACTTTCTTTGAAAGGTTAACATTGAAATATAATCCAAAAAAATAATTAATTGAAAAATAGATCTGTCAACGCGCCTAATAGAGGCCTCAGGTGACCCTGACCAGAGGGCTAGCGCCTATTTCGCACAACGTATCAGTATCGCTATACAGCGGGGAAATACGGCCAGCCTTCTGGGCACCTTGCCCGTCGACGGCGATTTAGGCCAATTTTTTTACCTTTAGGTTAAGTTTTAATATGTTTGTCTTTGTTTATGTTATTTATTGGAATTAAAACTTAAATCATTCCTATCGCAAAGGTGTCCAACTCGCTTGCCTTTGTCGAGTTGAACGGCAATGGACAACCTTTGTACCATACAGAAATGTGTCGGCCCCTTTCAAAGTTAAATAGTATTAATATCCAAAAAGCATTTCGATTCTAGAAAATGAAATATGCAAAATAGGCAGTTCCTAGCTTACAAAAACAAAGATGTAACATTTCTTTTCGAATATCAGCTATACGATTCCGATCACAGTTTCAAAGCCCAAATAATCTCTCCCCTGGAAACATGATTCCAGGTGTTTTCAAAGCTTATGGAATATAGAGATTTAATGAAACCAAGTTGAAATATAAACTTTTACTGTAACGTGCTTGAAGTTTATTCAACCTTTTTAAAATTATTCACCGGTTTTTTGTATGATATTGTATAAAGGTGGAAAATGCATAAATATGAAATTTTACCTATACAATTCCTTAAGCACTGTTCTTTATGCAACGTCGGATTTAAAAGCAGTTTACAAAATCATGTATCAATGAAATGCAGATTTCAATATACTTTTTTAGACAGTGAAAAAAGGCGTACTACATCCAGGAATTTAATCTCACTTCGTAATAAAAAGACTAACATGTTATTCTAAATTAAACTAAACTGGTACCCTGCACAAAAGAACAATATTTAGGTAGGTACGTCATTGATCAGGACACCTAAATTTGGGAGCCCGGTAAAAAAATTAAACACGAATTTTAGAGATCTTTTTTTTTTATACAACGAGGAAGGCAAACGAGCAAGTGGGTCACCTGATGGAAAGTGATCACCACTGCCTATATACACCCGCAACCCCGGAGGGTTTGCAGATGCGTTGCCAACCTAGAGAGCTAAGATGAAATGCCTGTTGTGCCTGTAATTACACCAATCTATTCAATCACACTTGCATAAAATAGATAGTTCTAAGTTGCGAACCTTTATCTTGCGCTCGGAAATATAATTTGCCATTTTGGCCCAATTTATATTTGCAGTGCCTATATTGACACAAGAAATACCGGTAGGCGCGGAGTATTTCAACTCCCGGGGGTAACTTTGTACACCCTTAAATGAGAGTAATTTTCTAGATGAATTTTCAGACGCAGAAATCTTTGTTCTTCAAGCCGCTCTTGCACATTTGAACGGAATTCTATGAGACCAGCTCCTCTTATGCCCGAAGTAACTAATAAACGACCTCCTATAGTATCATTGTCTCGATTAAATAATCACATTTTTTTAATCCGCTTAGTGCTAATCTTGTAATTTTCTTTATGTACCACGAGATTTTCTTGCCGCTTTTAACTTCTGGACGCGTTCAAGCAAAATTTGCCGAAAATTCATTTCGTATTTTGTCACTGGATTGTGAAACCTAATTTTTCAAATCAGATATTATGTTGATTTGATAGTACGGTCTCTCCTCCTATTGACGACCGGATAGCCTAGTGGTTAGAGACCCGCAGACTATGAGGCTTGAGGTCCCGGGTTCGATCTCCGGTCGGGCAGATGTTTGTATGATGAATACGAATGTTTGTTCTCTGGACTTGGATGATGAATATAAGTATGTATTTATCTATATGTATAAGTATGTTTATCCGTTGTCTAGTGCCCACAGGCTTTGCCTAGTTTGGGACTAGGTCAATTGGTGTCAATTGTCACATGATACTATTATATTATTATTATTGTTTTAAAATACGCAAAATGTTAGCATAGATTTAACTGTGGTTTTTTTCATATCATTGGTAACTATAATTATAGATTCTCATCAAAAGCTACAGATACACGAAACCTATAACTGATTCTTCATGCATGATGAACCTACATAAATGTCGCATTTCATTATATTTAATAATTAGATAATAGCAAAAGACTGGTTTTTCGTTGTAAAAATAACAAAGTTTAATATCGTTTCTGGTTTCGGTGACTTTATTGTCAACACGATTAAACATAAAACACGGAAAAGTAAAGAGCTACGGATCGAAAAGGTCATTCACAAGTAGAGCGCCCTTAAATAAATACATATACGAATATTCTTTGAATATTCTTTGATACTTAATATAAGCTCGCCTTGTGTTATACGGGTTACTCCAGTTTTAATTTCAGGCGACATTGCCCACGCTACGCCGTATCACAGAAATTGCCGGGTCATGATCGGAGTTAATCTCAAGTACTCGCAGTAAATATCCTTTGAGAGTCTCACATGATATTTACCGCGAGTAGGTACACATTTATAATGAGCAGTTGCCAAAGAGCATCCTACTCCTGTCTGTACTGTTTAGAGTTGATCTCAGAGTTGAGTCAAGTTCACAACTACAGTGATGAATGATGATATAGTAGCTACTGAAATATGCTATATATGCTATATATATATATATGATATATGCTATATATGCTGATTGTACTTCTCTAAGTCCTTAAACGTACTTGTCATTGTTACTCTACCAGTATGGGGGATGAGGAGATTAAGTAAGTAAGGAGTAAGACAGAATTTTTGGAAATTTTTGGAAGGGGGTGAAAAGTAGGATAAAGTGTGTAGGTATGTAAAATGAAAACAATACACTCTTTTTCTTTCGGCAGTCGAGTAAAAAGACGTTACTGAATTACCTATGAATCTCAGAATAAATAACTACATATTAATAAAAAATAAGGAAACACTTGTTTGCCTTTTCCAAAATCTTATCCAGAGACGCATAAAAGAGGGTTTTGTGTTTCATATTATTTAATAGTACTTAACTCGTCTTCATACAATTTTTATACTTACAATAAAAATTAAAAACCAATGATACGAAAGTTGCTAAAAAAGTACCTACGCATTATATCTAAAATCTAATTAAAATAACAATAATTGCTCAGATTTCTTATTTATAATTAGGTTTTTAAGCCGATTTCGCACAAAATAGAGGAATTCAAGAAAATCAGCTTTCCTCTGTATGTCTAAAGCGTCAATTGTAAAAAGAACATTAATAACTAAGTACATGCTGTAAGTACAGATATTTTTGTTGGTTCATATTATGTTATGGTCTTAGTACATTTGCCATAAAAAGCAATATGAAAAAGGCGCGCAAATGTAACGCCTGCGCTTTTCAAACAGGTCTGGAAAATATTATTCGCGAATGTTTCTGCCTTCAAAGAAAATATAACGCTGCAGGGACTTAGCGCAATAAAGCATGTATATTAAACACTTCAAGGCATGGCTTGCTTAAAAACATAAAAAATATATATCATGGGACAAATTGACACCAATTGACCTAGTCCCAAACTAGGCAATCCCTGTACTATGGGTACTAAACAACGGATAAACATACTTATAAATACATACTTATATACATATTAAACATCCAAGACCCAAGAAACAAACATTCGTATTCATCATACAAACATCTGGATCTGGGACCTCAAGCTTCATAGTCAGGGTCGCTAACCACTAGGCCATCCGGTCGTCAAAAATACTTATCTTGTATTTATTTTCACGAATACTTATCTAAAATCTGAATGTACTTTGATTTATTCGAGAAAAACTATTTAAACGTGTCTGTTTCAGGATAACTTAGTAGATACGTATTGTTGTTATAATGGTATCTATTGTACTTCCTAATACAACACTCCTTTAAGGTTCAAATCCTAACCCACTTAACATTTTGATTTTTTTTTCTTGTATTCAACATAACAAACGCCACTCACCGAACATAGGCTATATCGTTTATACCGGAAGATAGTTCCCGCGGGATTGCGATAACCGAATTCTACAACGAGGCCAAACATCTAGTTTATAATATTTTTAGATTAGGTATGTAAGCAAATATGTTTACTTACAAACGACAAATGATGAATTCATTACTTTTCACAAGTTGCTCGTAAATAAAAGGCAATTTCCACTTACTCCACTTCCCCCAATTTCGTCGAGGTGGTAGATAAATATATATCTAGTTGGCGTAAAATTATAATAAGCACTCGGCGACAGCAGGCACTTACCTACCTACCGTCTGCATGTCCAAGTAAGTGTTGCATCTTGTATGAGTGTAGGTAGTTACATTAAGTATATATAAACATTAACCTTGAGACTTGTGAGGAGCCTGAAGCTGGCTCCACTAAAAATACCTACTTTTAAATCTGTCTGTATTTTAAGAGACGAAGCCGAATCAAAACTACAAGTTTTATAACCGTAGTGTTAGGTCGGCTTCTATAACGTTTATAAATTTGAGACGCCCAAGGCGTGCTTTTTATTTTTCTGAACTTTTATTCGATGTAAAATAAAGCTGAACCTAATATTTAATTGCAAAATGATATATAAACGCTGTTGACGTTTGTTTGAAAACACGATTTTGCGTGCGTTTACTGGGATCTCTTTTATTTTAACTTCTTGAATGGTGATTTGATAAAAAACTTAATGTAATGAAAGTACCTTTAAGATAAATTATAGCCAAGCGTTTTCTGACGAACAGGGTAAAGCAAAGCTAATCAAATTCGTGTACATAGAAACTACTGTAAATTGGAATGAAATTATATGACGTATCGAAATTTAAACGTTTGCTTTTAAGAATTACCTACATATTTTATGTTGTTTGTTACTTTTATCAAGAGTTTGTTATTCATAGAATTGAAAGTTATTTATCACAACACGATTGTCAGAGTGAAGTTTTGTTAAATTGTAAGGTCATTTTACAGTAAAAAATTAAACCAAGATTTAAACAATGTACTTTTTTTTTAATCTAAAACAAATTGATTACAAAAGAAACAAAAACGAAATAATTAATAAGTAATAATGATTAAAACTAGAACCCTAAGTGGAAAACGTCCCCGAGGCCGCTACCTCGGGGCAAGGTGCCTAAAGGCTGGCGGCGCTGCCTCTTTGTACCATAGCAATGCCTATAATACGTCGTTGACCGAGAAACGCGCCAGTTTTTTTCAGTGTCAGAAAGAAGTTGAACAATCTTGATACGTATTTTTATTGAAAAACACTTTTTAAAAATGTTTACCTTTGTTTCTAATGCAGGAAAAGACTAAGTACCTAGCTTTCATTTTTTTGCTGAAGGTGGCCGTTTATAAAAGTAGAATCAGTAGAATGGTGACTGTAGTGCCAAATTGTTTTAATAAAATACGATTTTTATGAAAACATTAAACACAGAGTTGCATTTTCCTATAAAAGACTTTTCTACTACAATCGCTAATCGCTACCTACTCAATTACCTCTGTACTATGAGCTCTATTCAGTGGATGTGTCTCAAACGATTATTATGCTAGTGTTTATAAGAAAACAGTACCGTATGGTATGAGATTAATAATTATTATATGAGAAACGAGGTTTTATTAAACCTATAAAATGTTGGATCATTTGATTGGTTTCAATATTAATTCAAAAAGAGCGCTGTATAAGTAAGTTTATAAACTTGGCGCCATCTTTTCATGCCGTTGAATTGTTTGTAACTTTGGAATATTTAATTTTACGATAATTTGCACTTGACAAACTGAAATTATCCTGAAAATGTTTTACATTTCTTGTTCAACCATTAACAATGTATAGTATTTTTATTTTTCTTCTTCGTAAGTATGTGTCGCTAACTAGTCAGTAACTACATAATATTGTGGTGACTTTTGCATAATACAAAAGCATGGAACAATCTCAGGTAATTCGTTTTGCATAATTGTATTCCTTCTTCGTAACTACCTATTATTTTGTTCCTTTTGCCTTTTGTGACTAAGTACCTACCTTCGAGTATTTTCCTTTAGGTTCCTAGGGTTCTATTCTAGTAGTTGGCGATGTTTACGCATACTGTATTTAATCTAGATAATGTGAGACCAATGTTTCTATTGTAAAAAGTCAAATACTAATTATTATATATTATTATTACGTATGTAGTTAGGGGAAAGAAACGAGAAGGGAATCATGGTGACTAAAATGACTGGCTCTTTTGTAAAAACACTCTAAATTGTATAAAAACAATGTTGTAAAAAATTAGGTACCTAAAATACGTATTAGAAGGTTTCATAGAAACTTATGAAATTTAGGATCAATAATACCGAACCATTTTGAAAATATTATCGGCGACTGTATTCGACTTGTTATAATTGTTAGTAATTTTAAAGCTACTTATTTCGACCTTTTAAATAGGTACAAAATTTATGAAAGTAGGTACCTACTAAATTCCTAAATGCGACTTTTCAAAACATATCTTCACACAGCTTAACAAAGTTAAAAGTATTGTAACTGTCTAAAAATACACTACACACTTTCACTCTTCAAGGTTTATATTGTGTTACATTATATTGTGTGTTTTTTATGGGTTTATAAAAAAACATATTATGATAGGCAAACACACTGACATTATTAACATATATACGGTGTTATTAATAGGAATATGTTATTAACGGGCTTCATAAACGCCTAACGTCATTGTGCGGATCCACGTCTAAAGCATTGATTAGCGAAATTGTATGGCGTTAAGCGCAGGCGCAGTTTCGGCCATACAATATTACATTCATAATAAATGTTTAGTGAAATAGACTCCGAGTTCAAGTTCGAAGTTAAGTTATAAATATAATAGACAATTTGATGTTTCTTACCTTTACCATGGATGTTTGTTAGTTACACGAATATAATAATTAAGAATCTACTGAATGTCCGTAGAACCGATACTTATAGATACAATTTACGAATAAGAACTCCTAACTGTTATTAGTTCGCAAAACTGGCACAATTTAAGGTGTTAACATGTTTACCGTTTCACTATATTTAATGTGCCGTAGTTTTTTGACCTTGTAAGTACGTAAGCAATTAAGTTTAGGTACTGTCATAATTAACACAATCAATGTCTGTCGTAAGAATGATACAATACATACACATTACAATAACAATAAGTAGCTGCACAAGCTTTAAAATAATGATACCTACTTTACCCTGCGCATTCGCCCTTAACGTAACAAATCGTTACTTACATTAAATAGACTAGAAAATATCTGTACCTACCTACCTACTTACTTACTAGCGCGCTGGAAACTACACGTATGGATAAAAAATCTCGGCTTATCAGTAAAATTGTAAAACTAGGTTCCAATTGGTATTTTTTACCTCCGACTAAAAAGAGGTGTGTTATGGGGTTAGGGGTGTAACGTCTATGGCATCATAACTCCCAAACGGATGGACCGATTTGGATAAGGTTTTTTTATCAATCGAAAGCTAGTTTGATCGGATGGTTCTTAGCCAAGTTTCATTAAAATCGGTTCACCCGTTTTTGAAATATTGAACTTTGGAATGAAAATGTCCGGGGTTTTTTTAACTTGTCTATTTTGGTTACATAGCTTAGCTCTAACAGCCTGAAAAGTTGCTTTACTACCCTCGCTTTATTGTTTAGGCTTTAGCTTGACACTAACTCCGAATTAACTTCACGTCTGACATTATGTTAACGCCAAGTTAGCATCTATCCCAGATCAACACAAGTCAGCCTTAGTCTCCCCACCTTAACCCTTCCGGCTTAACCCTTTCGTTCCGGCTGACGAGTTAACTCGTTTTGTGCGATGAGCTCTCAGATCCGGTAGGCGAGTATACTCGTTGTTAATATTATGTCACTACATCCTGGATTAGGGCAATCGGCAATCACTTCCGCAACCGAACGCATTGCGTCCCGTACTTTATAGGTCTTGAGTCATATCTATTTGCGGCAGTTATTGTGGCCAACTACCTAGGTTAAGAGTAAGTAAGTAAGTAAAAAAGTATTTATTTTCTCCACCACAAAGCATACAACAAAATACAGAGAAATACAAAGTAATAAGTAGGTACCAGACTTTTGTGGCGGGGACTGGTGCCCAAACTAGGAGAAACCTGTATGTCGGGTCACCAGGTCTCCGACCCTCAGATGTCTATAACTAACACTACAAGGATTAGGTACTATCCAAACAGAACAATTTGACTAGAGGTGAAAGAAAACATTTTAAACTAAATATTTTAAAGAGTGAAAAGTGAATAAACTTATTAAGTACCCCAAGGATATTCGTTACGTATTTGTATCTTAATAGTTTCGTTTTAAACATGGAGAATGACAATATTAGCTAACGAGTTATCTCGTCTACCGGCTCTGAAAAGCGTTTTACCTTGCCGAGTTAAGTCGCCTTTCGGACGTAAGAACACATTTCTGTTAACGTGTTAACTCGCCTACAGGACTGAGGAGCAGATATCATTTCACTGGACCTGGCAAACTGGGTAGATTTTGTGTACGACTTTGTCGGAACGAAAGAGTTAAGCCGATTCCATGTCGATAGATGTGGGGAGACCCTTAGTGGTACTTACTAAAGCCAGCGTTCCACTTCAGGTGATACCTACTCGACATATGCATGTACCTAAATTGCCATTGTGTGAGCTGTTTGTAGCAGTAGGTACTAACCCAGGATCGTAACGCGACTTGTCGGTTAATACTAATCAGAAAGTGGTGAGACTTCGTGTTGTCGTTTCGGTAAAGCAAGTTCACTATTCACCTTTGTATGCAACTCATTTTTGACGTGAGCAACTGTAATGCAAGAACCGAAACACGAGGTAAAGCCGAGCTACTTCTATTTTTTCTGAATTACGTTTATGAATAAACATGTGTTTAAATTTAATACAATTCCGGTTACCTACATCACCTGTTGTTGCAGTCCCATTTCAGTAAATTGTTTTAGAGCAGCGGTTGTTTTATTTCAATATACTTTCCCCAAGATTCCAAATCTTAGATGACACGTATCTAAATTCTAGAATATTCGTTTCCTACAATACTTAACGCCTCAAAGCTCCATTGCCATAACATAGGGCACGCTAATCCCCAGAGACCCCGTTTCCTATAACATCCAAATAACCAATTCAGGGATAGGGGCTGCGATGCCCGCTTTCGGTCGTGTGGCTGGTTCAACAGGTTTCCATTGCAGTCCAGAGAGGCAATGCAGCCGCCAGTAAATGGAAGCTTTTAATCTGCGCACGATCCATACGGACTTTAAGGTTTGTAAGTTAAAAGAAAAAAAAACCTGCTATGTGCAATATCGTAAATTTTTGTGGGAAGGATGCTTTCTGAAACTTTTTAGCGGAGCTAAGGTAGCATAGCAGTCACATGGTAGGTAGAGTCAAAAGACCTATGTATTTAGTCACTTCGCTACTCTACGACAACTAATTTGATACTTTGACGCCGAAACAGCCCTGAATAACATAACTGAGATATTATCCGATGAAATGTCACGACGAAGAATTTATTTTATTCGTAGAAACGACGATCCCAATGAAATGTTATAGCAACAAGTTACAAGTACGAAGAATAGCAGCTGTTGTCGGTAATATCTTGCTCATTTAACTAACGAGGTACATCTGTGCCTTGCTTTTCATAAAATAACTTATTAGGTATAATCACTTGGTTACGTAGGCAATTCTGTTGTTTTTGAGAGCATCAACGTCTTATTTTGCAAATATAAATAAAATATATACATTTAATCTCGAGACACTTAATACATTACATATTAGATATATATATATATATATTAGTTACTTACGCGCAAACATACATTGCAGTCGCAAAAATATGGAGCTGGCGAGTTTTAGGGTTCCGTACTTGGAAAAAAACGAAGCCCTTATACGATCACTTCGCTGTCGGGCAAAACCTATACGAGGGCTGTTTGATAAGTACCCGTTTTCAAATGTTATTCTTATCACTGGCTGAAAATATGTATACGAAGGTTTTAATGCATCCTTTATGGGTCAGAAAAGGTAAAAATATATCACAGCATTCTTTTGTTTTTTTTCGTTTAACGGCTGTTGAAGGTCAGAATTCGATTTCAATTTGCAAATATGGAGAAAGAACAGTTTCGTTTGTAATTCCTTTTCTGTTTTTGGAAGGAAAACCATGTGAAGAGATAAAAGTATAGATACAAGGTGTTTACAAGGATAATACACCTTCTATGACAACTATCAGATATTGGTATAACGAATTCAAACGGGGCAGAACATCCGTCTTTAACGAAGACTGTTCAGGCCGCCCTATTGAGGTGACTACGGAACAGATGGTAAGGAAATTTAAAATATCGTATTAACCGAGCGCCGAATAAAGCTTAGAGAAATTCTTGACACTATTAATGTTTCAATCGAGTGGGTACAATATATTTTAAAAAACAAATTAGGGATGAAAAAGGTATCTGCGGGATGGGTGCCGCGTTTGCTCACAGAGGAACAAAAGCTTATCCGAGTGACCACTTCGAAGCAACGTTTAGCAAAGTATGGAAGCAATCCTGATGAATTTCTGCTTCGTTTTGTGACTGGACGAAACGTTGATTCATAACCATACCCCAGATAATAATAAACAGTCAGAGCAAAGGATCTTAAAATGCGAATCGGCTCCAAAGAAAGCAAAGACCGTCCCATCGGCCGGAAAGGTCATGGCGACCGTTTTTTGGGACTCACAAGGAATCATACATAATGATTACTTTCAAAAAGAAAAACGATAACAGGGCAATACTACGAAAATTTCTTGAGCGAATTTTATTCTGTTTAAAGGAATGAACGACCCCAATTAACAAAGAAAAAAGTTCTTTTCCACCACGACAACGCACCAGCTCACTCGTCCACAATCGCAGGGGCAAAATTAGAAAAATTACACCATGAATTGCTACCTTATTCCTCAGCGGAAAGAGATTTGCGTCAAATGAAGAGGTCATTGCCGCTACAGAGGCCTATTTCGACGACTTTCCGAAATCTTATTTTTTGGGTGGCTTATTAAAGCTAGAATACCGCTGGAACGAGTTTATATAGCTAAAAGGTGACTACGTAGAAAAATAAATATACGTGTCCAAAAAATACATGTTTTTTTTTCAAAACACGGGTACTTATCAAACAGCCCTCGTAGGTATAGCTATAGATGTCTTACTGGTCTTACAGCACAAGTATAGGGAAAACGCCGAAAACTCTTACAGGTATTTCACTATAAATTGGTAAACTAGCCGCGATCTAGTCAATGCACCAGGACAGCAGTTTTCTAGTGACAAAGTTAAATTTCTCCCTCGATCTAGTTTTACCATCTACAAGATTGTACGGAACCCTTGGTGTGCGATTCCGACTCATACTTGGCCGGTTTTAAAATGAACGAGCCCTGTAAATTCAATAAAAGAGGCTTACAACATTCATGTTCTCAATTACGGCAGAAGAGCATGAAAATTCGACCGCAAAAGGATTATGAAATAAATCAAACAAGTTTACTGTAAATAATGTGATTATATTCTTAAATAATTACCGGGATACATTTTGTTAACGAATTTCAGTTTGACAATGAGCTCGTAAAGTCTGACTTAAACTTAATCTCGCTGGTGAGAGTTAATTCTTAATTTAAATACTAAAGCGTGGATTATCATTACATTAATATTTATATTTCATCGATACACCATTTTTCGTACATAAAATATATAATTATAAACGTAATAACATCGTTTGCAATCTGTGACTTGGCACAAACATAATAATTGGATAAATCATTTCTTTTTTATAAATCATGTATATTAAAGTCAAACACTACTTAATATAAGTACTTGTTTGACGCAAATTTATTAAAATAGCACTCGCAAAAGAATAATGAAATACATAAACATATATTACCATATTTGTGCAAAGTCCTTTACAATTGGATTGCAATACATTCTCATTAATAATTTAAGTAACATTAAAATCTTTTAGATCGTCATTAATACATTTTATTAATATTTAATACCTAACACCACCGGTGCCCATATCCTTGCGATGAAACTGGCCATCAGCCATGAAAGAAGACTTTGCTCTAAGATTAGAATACACAGAAAAGCTCAAGCTTTTACAAACGCCCATAAAAACAAATTTCAACATTCGTTGCATTCTTGCTACGCCAAATAATCGAAAATAAGCAAACACCTCGTATCACCTATATACGAAGAGGTCAATGACAAAATTTAACGCAAACTTCGATTCTAATGAGAGTTTAACACGATTTAAATTTTAAGTTCCCTTAAACTGTTTTTGTTTTCTTTTTTGTTAAGGCCTGTTGCTAAAAATGTGGAATTAAATCAACTCGATCAAGAAATTACCATTAATTTTGCAGACCATAAAACGTCGATCTATTTCCGCATACGTAATTTATTTTACAAGAGCGTAGTTCTCCGTTACTTAGATAATTCGTCTCGCTGACATTTTGTTCGCGACCCAAAGTTTTCATTAATGAAATGTTTGCCGATTAAATTAAAATGAACAGTTGTTATATTAACAGTATGTCAATACCGGCACGTGTTACATAATACGCCATGTTAAATCTAGCTCGTTAAACTTCCATTCGACGTATGACACAACCCACCAAAATGACAACTCGATCTTACCAGTGGGTGAATACGGTGCATAATTGCTAAATAACACAAAAGTAATATAGTACAAGAGGGATTGAATTTTTATTAGCACCGAAGCTAATAAAAGGGTCTGGAAATGTTATTTGATTAAATTCTGGTCTAACTCTTGGCTCTGAATTCTCATCGAGATGTGTTGCTTCAAGTGTTATTGTGTTATTGTTTTTTTTTTGACAAATGGGATTCAATGTGTACCTATAAACTGAGGGACTAATACACTGCATCAAATTTCATTTTACAAATTATGAATGTTGATATAGTTTTTTTTTTCTCCCAAGTGATGCTTCGTACCTTTAAGGGAGATGTTTAAAATTTTTATATTTTGTGACAACATTATCACTATGCATGCTTGTTCAGAACTTACTTAAAAAATACAGTTTTTTTTGTGTTTAAAGCTTTTTTTATCTACAAAGTCTATGAAATGAAATAAAGCTAAAAGCATTTTACCGCGCATCACAACAAATCATTGATTAACTTAAAA
Source organism: Clepsis dumicolana (assembly GCA_963691665.1). Classification (NCBI taxonomy): domain Eukaryota; kingdom Metazoa; phylum Arthropoda; class Insecta; order Lepidoptera; family Tortricidae; genus Clepsis; species Clepsis dumicolana. Next base: position 6,634,107 of record OY829505.1, on the reverse strand, counting down.
CAGCAAGTACGGATTTGAAGGATGCTATAAAATCGTAGTAATGGACAACTGAAAATACCAGCGCCAACTACCAGCAGCCCTAGCCAGGGTACATAAAGGGTAACAGAACAGATTATAATACATGCTTCGATATTCAGTTTACCTGCAGAAAAATGACAAAAATCTTTTAATACAGAGTCATAGTACTTAAGTTAAACCAATTTTAATGATAAAAAACATATTCAAATGTTGAAGCCATCTTAATTGTGCATTTATTTCGTACTGGTGCAGGTAAAATGTATGCCAGTTTGATCTATGCACCAGAATAAATACGTGTAATTTGTTATTTTTTGCATGAAGACTAATGATCTTTTCTGAATAAATTGTATACTAAGTAGCCAAACTATAATTACATATATTAACATACAATACAGCAACCAACTATGGACAGATGAAATTTTAAATGTTCCTTCACATTGATCGGCGTAGTTAACGTAATTCTATTTTAATAATACCCACAATAATAATACAGACGGATGAGACTGCAGATTTTGCAAAACTTGCAAAAGAAGGATGATAAAAATACTTAAAGCTTCGAGGGAAGATTCGTGCAGTTGAATTCATTAAAAAGATGTATGTATGAGTATAATTAATATTACAAGAAAGAGGTTTTTTAGGCCCACACTCATTCCTCCTTCTGATAATAGCATTACAAAATTAATCGAGCCAGAAAAATATTCGGGTTACTTACTAAACTATGCAATTCATGTTGTCGGGTAGACCCAACTAGTTTAGAAACTAGGATCGTTTTCCTGTGCTTCTGGTAGCACTTGCAATGACAGCACGCAACGGAATTGTAAATAAAGTCAGCAATGCTTTCTTTATTAGTCTTTCTTTTATTTGTGACTTCAATTCCACCATAAGAGCTGTCATTGCAAGTGTCACGGGATCGTCGGAAAACGACACTGGTAAGATAAAACAAAAACTAAAGTCACACTACCTATGTCAAATAATAAAAAATATTTATTTTTTTAATTTATCGGTCACGTTTATATTACGATATAAAATTACACACACGTTTGCAGTCAGTTTTTTTCATGCTCGTATTTTAATATATTAACAAGCACCAGCCGCCGTACTCAGAAACTGGAATTAATTAACCCTAATAGACACTTAATTCATTTTACGTATGGAAATAATTACTTTAAATTAACGTCTATAAGCACGGCGGTGAGATATAAGAAAGTGCATTAGCACCAAATTATATTATTTAGTAAGGTGATCAACTACTTATTCTAAGAATCACTCCTGAGATTCAAGATCGAAAAAGTAATAATTACACTCATATTGTTCTTATCTCGTCTTACTATTTTGATCCTGAATTCCAGAAGAGCGTCAACCGTGTCGCTTTTGCACGAAGTTAAGATTAATAATAATATATTCGCAATAATTAATTGATTTCATAAAAAACACGGCGTTGCAAATGATTAACCGTTTTAATAATGATGATTACGTTCCACCGATGTGTTAAAATAATTATCTCAGAAATAATACAAACACTAATTAGAATTTATCTCAATTATCTAGACTTCAGATGCTCGGGTGAGTCTGTTATTTAACAATTCACTTAAAAATTATCATCGATGATCTAAATACGGTTCATCAACAAAATTAAAGTGTTATTAACTTACTGGATATTCCATTTTGAGGTCAGACAAGTTGCATTGTTATGGGCGGATAGTGATTAAGTTGTGCTTTAACGCTGATCTTATACCAGCCCTGAGGCGGTTGGCGCGTTTCATTACCCCCTATTCGCTCTTTGCATCTTGTTCTTACCAGGCTAGTAAGACAAGGACGCATGTAACGTTAAACCAAGTCGCGGCGACTCGAGTCGAGCCGAGCCCCCGACTAGACACGTCCATCGTTCAACCATCGATCACTATTGAAATTGAATTCCCTCGTAACGCCCGTCGTAAACGTCGTGCTATAACACTTTAAACCATAATTTATTTACAGAAAGGTCAATTTCGAATTATCTTCTTATAATACAGGACGTTCCATAAATTTCATACGACAAACAAAATACTGCGTGTTTACGTCAAATTGCCAGTACGGCATGCATTAAATTACTTAATATTATTACGTTAGTCTATTAAAGCGTTTAGGCAAAATTTCAAATTTACAAAAACAAAGTATAATTCATAATTTTAAACATATAAATCTGTCCATTATTTTGTAACATTGCAATTGTTTTGGTCGACATGTAAGCATTCACCGCATCCTGTTCGCACTCCTTTTAAGGACGGTGACGGATTGTGGCAGCCGTACTGGGTGACGCAGTGGTGTAGTTGCACGTGCTACCGTACCTGTGGGCTGGGACTAGACGGGCGGTATGGTCCAGAGCACGGCAGTCTTGTCGGCGGATGTGGACAAGAAAGAGAAGTCGTCAGGATGCCACCGGGCGGATATAACTTTATCCGGATGCCGGGCCACGGGAACGCTGGGCAGAGCGCACGTCAGGTCACCTGGTGGAGGCAATAAGTTAGTTATTGACGACTGTAATAGCCTAGTGGTTAGATAAGCTGACTGTGAAGCTTGAGCTCCCGAGTACGATAATATAAGTCAGGGTAGTATGATTAATGCGAATGTTTTGTCATTGAGTCTTGGATGTTTAATTTTTGTATAAGTAGGTATGTATTTATCTTTGTAGTACTACGTAGTTGTCTTGTATCCATAGTACAGGGTACAGGGTTTGCCTAAATTAGGGCTAGGCTAGGTCCCATGATTATTTGTATTTTATTTATTATAATTAATATTCAGCTACGCGTAAACGGTTGTGTACCGTGACAGCCCATGACCTGGAGCGGACACTAAATATTTTAAATCCCGGGAAACTGCACAGTTCAAGTGGGAGATCGATATACATGTCCTAGGTCGTCGTTGCCTAACAGGCGTTGTTACCGAATAAGATTTAATAACGGATGACATATTTAACAGTCCATAACGTAAGTATGTTCGCCCACTCTTCGACTTCGGGTTAATTCTTCATTAATGCTACGTATTCTAAGCAGACGAATTCGCGGGCATAAATTAGTAAGTAAATTTAAAAAATGAGTAAGTCCGCGGAGCAAGCTCTCCTGGAAAGTCACTCGCGTTAGGTTGGCAATTCCGAATCCCACAGACTAAGGCAAAGGTTGCGTTCACGTAAAACGTATCAAGAAAGAGATTCGATCCGTCTTTGTTACGAGTTTTGTGCTACACCGCTGGCTCGCCATTACAGAATCCAGCGAATTCCAGATGGTAAAAATAAAATGAAATTGCATCGATAAATTCCGAAGAGAACTGACATTCTGCATTTATTGAACTTACAACATAACAGAGCTGTTACATGTAAACTGCATTAATTTTATTTTATTACATACGATACAGTCACGCCTGTTTCCCGGAGGGGTAGGCAGAGACTACGGACTTTTACAACCTATGCTTCCCTTACTCTTATAAGATTCTTCATACATGCTCTTCGGTTTTTCATACCTACTTTGAATTTATTAACATGGTAACAACCTATAAAATCTGATACGACTTAGTCCGGATACTGGATAGCTGGTGTGCTAGAAAACGCGCACGTCAAATCCCCTGATAGATAGGCGATACGTTAATTAACATTATTAATGAGATGGGGATTCAATCCACCATTTTGTTACTGTATTTTTTGTGGATTTTGGTCTAAACTTATTGTTCGCTCTTACAGGGCCTAGTAAAACCTATAAACAAATTAGATAGATTCAAACGAGAAATACTTGTAAATACAGGAAACCTAATAGAAAAGAGTTAGGTAACAATTCATTAATATGTATGTAAAGATTTATTTTTGCAATCTGCTGCAAGTGTTTTATTTTCTCTGGATCAACCAGCATTGCAAAATTACAGGCTTTAAAAGGTAAAGTCATGATTTATAATCAATATTTAAAAAATATATATACCTATTACAATTTTAATTGTCTTAATTTTATATGTAACTACCTAATCGGTTTGACATCCTGTAATATAATACGTATAATTGTATATGCGAGTTGTTCCATTGATGTTTATTCCGTTTCCTATCAAATAGCCAATCAATAATTAGAACAGATATAGCTCGGTTGATTCCATTTCATTTGGCATAGTCGTCAACAATTCGATATCTTGCCATTAGCAAACATTTGTGGATGGGCCGGGCCTTGTTTGCCGTAGCTGATTGCAGAGCCGACGTGGTGTGCGGAGTCTAATTAGTGCAGGAGGATCATAACTACAGACTGGGAAAACGGCATTCCTACACGGATTTATCATTCATACGCTTTCTATATAAAATAAAACATCATTTACCGAACGATTTATTGACAGCTAAAAGCAACAGTTAGATTCAACATACAATGACAATGCAAAGAAAAATTCGTTAAGCAGCTGGACTTGAACCAGCAACCTCGGTAATCCGTACCACGCTCCACCAATTAAGCTATACTTAACGTTGGTGTACCTAACGAATTTTTCAATGCCTTGTGTCATATTTTATTTGGAAGATCTCTCCTCAGCGCCATCTATGAGTAGCTTAATCAAGCAGCTCACCCACTACGGAACTTCTACAGTTACGCATTAGTTAATTCGTTAGGTACACCAACGTTAAGTATAGCTTAATTGGTGGAGCGTGGTACGGATTACCGAGGTTGCTGGTTCAAGTCCAGCTGCTTAACGAATTTTTCTTTGCATTGTCATTGTATGTTGAATTTCATTCTATGAATGTTTCATAAAAATAAAACAAAAATAATCAATAAATCGATTATTTTCATTGATTCAGAAAATAGCTCCATCTCTTGCCACTAATGCGTAACTGTAGAAGTTCCGTAGTGGGTGAGCTGCTTGATTAAGCTACTCATAGATGGCGCTGAGGAGAGATCTTCCAAATAAAATATGACACAAGGCATTGAAAAATTCGTTAGGTACACCAACGTTAAGTATAGCTTAATTGGTGGAGCGTGGTACGGATTACCGAGGTTGCTGGTTCAAGTCCAGCTGCTTAACGAATTTTTCTTTGCATTGTCATTGTATGTTGAATTTCATTCTATGAATGTTTCATAAAAATAAAACAAAAATAATCAATAAATCGATTATTTTCATTGATTCAGAAAATAGCTCCATCTCTTGCCACTAATGCGTAACTGTAGAAGTTCCGTAGTGGGTGAGCTGCTTGATTAAGCTACTCATAGATGGCGCTGAGGAGAGATCTTCCAAATAAAATATGACACAAGGCATTGAAAAATTCGTTAGGTACACCAACGTTAAGTATAGCTTAATTGGTGGAGCGTGGTACGGATTACCGAGGTTGCTGGTTCAAGTCCAGCTGCTTAACGAATTTTTCTTTGCATTGTCATTGTATGTTGAATTTCATTCTATGAATGTTTCATAACAATAAAACAAAAATAATCAATAAATCGATTATTTTCATTTTTTCAACAGTTAGATAGCTTTGCACAATTTTTATACGGAGACTAATTTGACCCAGGACTTCGTTCGCGTAAAGCAACATTTACAGTGAGCAATCGACTAAATTGAAAGCTAAAAGCAATAGTGAGATAGCTTTGCACCATTTTTACAAGACTAATTTCTTCCGGGACTTCGTTCGCGTAGACTTAGTTATGTAAATACATTTCTAATACCCGACGAAAAAGAGGGGTGTTGTAAGTTTGTCCTGTGTATCTGTGTGTCTGTGTATCTGTGTGTCTGTGTATCTGTGTATCTGTCTGTGGCATCATAGGTCCCAAACGGATGGACCCATTTCGATGCGGTTTTTTATAATCGAAAGCTAGTTTAATCGAGATGGTTCTTAGCTAAGTTTTATTAAAATCGGTTTCAACTTTTCTAAGTTGGTTAGGTTAGGTTATTTTAGGGTACAAGACGAAACCTTTATAGGTTCACTTCGTAGCCTGTATGTCAAGACCCCTTATCTTACATTACATCTGCATGCATCAACCGTATCTGCTAGACCTAGATTCTAAACTATGTCTAAACCTTTTCTATGGTTTTTGAGCTAATGCAGAAACTTTTTTATTTAAAAAAATCGCTTCTGAAACTCATTGACCAGGGCGTAGCTCCGGCGTCAGCTACAAACTCAAGCCATGATTAATATTTAAACTAATTAGCTTTTTAGGTCAGCGACTAACCGATATCCAATACACTTGAAGTACAACGGTTCGCCGCTTTGAAGTCTAGTTTATTCTTGCCTAGGTTTTTCCAATTTTCTACTTAAAGAGCCGAATTTCATCATGATAAATGAAATGTTGATACTTAACTTAAACATTATTCGAGGCTGGAAGAGAATGAAACATCTTTAAAAATCAATCCTATACAGTTATCACCTCTCTTCAAATACAACAATCTTATTTCGATAACAAGAGCGCCAGAAAAGCAGCTTTCCATTATCAACAAGAGTACTACTTATAATGTGATCTAAAGTAACAAGTACTTCCTTTGATCGAGTTATAATTTATCTTTCAATTTCGATATAATATTCTTGAGAGATTTAATTAGAGGCTATTGGTTCGCCTGTCTCGGGGGAGTTAGCCCCAGCTGTGATCGATAACTCATTAATACGTTAATGTGAAGAGAATAGGTCATTTGTGCAACGATGATGGATATTTACAAGTACCTACGAATCGCCATCATCGGGGTGTTGTTTGGGACAAGAGTTTTAAGTTCACGCGTTTTATAGTATTGAAATGTACCTCGAGCACTATTGACATTAATTTATAATTTAACCCTTTATTCTTTAATCTATCATTATTATTGTATAAAATTAGGAATTGGACTATCTGTTTATTTTTTGTTTTTAACCACAATATAGTCAAAAACAAAATGGTTATGGTATGGCAAAAAATAGCAATGTATTTTTGGTACCTAATAGTAATTGTAATAATATTCAATCATTTGCACGTCTGCGTGTAGGATCAAAAACACTGGATAAAAGTGCTGTACCATCTGTACAATAAATTGTATTCTAGGAAACAAACATTATTTATTTCTTTAAAAAAAAGTGGTAGGTAATTTCAATGACTAAGAGTTGTTAACTTTTGGCAACAGGAAAGAGAGGCAACATCTGCATTAGAAAATTTACCTAATATCTAAAAAGATGTAAGTTTATTTTTCTCCAAACCTCTCCTAATAACGAGGGCTACGTGAGTGTCAGGAACACGGCGGTCTTATTATCAGTACACCCTTATCAGTTGCAGGTAGCGGAGCGGCGCAAGACATTCATTGTCAACGGAAACTACAGCCGGTTTGTTTTTAACCGGGCCGCGATCTAATCGGAGTCCGCCTTGCGACTCCATTTAAGGGCACGCCTTGTTAATTAATGGCCGATTAAGATACCGGTCAGAATGTCATGTACTATACTATATTCAATTGCTAGTGTGGAGATGGTGTTTACAGTATTGCGCCGCGGGGGCGAGGCGAAATATGGAATATGAATACGAGGACGTCTTATTGGCAGGAATTTAGTTTTCTGTGTGAACTGTGATTTTAGTACAAGACATCGTGATCTTATAAGGTTAGGCGTTAATTATTTACAAAATTGCACTATTGATAAAAAATATATCAAAAAAAGTTATATTCTTGCATATCAGGTACCTAAGGATATCCTGCTTCTCATCTGCGCACACGCTTATTGTTCGAACGCTGAAGCACGACCTAATAATAACCAACCATATAACATCGCAATGTTTGACAAAGAAAACCACGATGACGTTTACTGTGAGAAAGTTCTGCTTTGGTAAACGATTCGAGGGTTTGACTGAGCGTCAAGTTTCGTACTTCGATCGCCAGTCAACCGCAGCAACTTTGCTGTTCGAGAGCCAGTAAACTAGTTGTAGCTCGAATATCGAATCTTGTGCGTCCACAGATAACTCTGAGGTGAATTACTTTGATAATATCTATAGAATCTATTGCTTACAGAATGGTCACTCTCCGCCCCTCACCGGTACTGGCTTCCGCTGCCCCTTCGGCAATAGTTGGGCTACTCAGCCTCGCAATACGGTAATTGCCTAGTGTTAAATTATATCAGTTAATACCTACCTAATGAATATTGCGCTAATACGCATAAAAAACTACTCATTACGGCAATTTTGATGAATTCTAATTCATAGGAAACAGCATGACCACTGACAATTATAACGTCATTATAGAATAATTCAACATAAACACTAATCGACCGTTTTGACATTTCCATAAAACTAGGCAACCACCGTACTACTCTCACACACTTTGCAGAACACAAATACGTCATCCCGGTCGCATGGTAAAATAGTATATAACAGCATGATTCTGACCTTGCAAGTCCGTAAGCACGACCCGTCCGTCGTATCCAGCGGTGAGCAGATAGTACGCCCCCGGTGAGAACCTCACGCTACGCACGTCGCCCGAGTGCGGGGTGAAGCGTTGGAGCGCACGCGAGCCGCGCACGTCGTGAAGCGCACACGAGCCGTCGTCGTGTCCGCACACCAGCAGACGGCCGCTCGGGTCGACAGCAAGGGACGCCACTGCTGAACCCTGTGAACACATCAACTATGTCAGCGGATGCCCCTTTTTACAGAGTGGCGAGTGGAAAAGGCTTTATTTTTTTTTTACAATCTTTTATTTAACTTGCAATGTTTGTAAGTATGTATCTTCGGGTCAAATCTTGCAAGTTAAATTTGACACACTTCCCGGTGTTCGATTTAGGTGAAATTTTGGATACTTATGTAAGGTTAGGTGATGCAATAATCTGGTAGTGAAATTCTTGTAGTGCGTCCAGGATCGTCTCTACAGGATGATAACTCTCCAACGGTTTATGCCATCAATTTGACATTTGGTATGGATACGTAAGTTGGATGACAATACACGTACCGACAGCAAAAAAGCTTGTTTTAAAAATGAAAACTTTATGGTTAGGTTATTTCTTTCAAAGAACCAGGACGCATTTCGACTTCAAATGTATAACAGATTCATAAGATCGGTCTTATATAAACATAATTTAGTACAGTCTTCGCTTTCGAATTGCGAATTATATTAAAAAGCTTTTAAGGATACGGTCACTATAAAAATCACCGTACAATATCAGAATCACAAAAGTTGATAAAGTGGATAGTGTACTTTTTAACAACCTTTCTTTCAGTCAGTTAAAATATTCGCTGTTTCGTGGTAACAAGCGCCTGCATTCATAAATGAAAAATGTCACACTCTTGTACAAAACTTGGCAACTTTAATGTTATTGTCTGTGCTCTCGAGAAATAGTAAGTTTTAAAACTTTGTCGTACCGAGAATAGTTGCAAATTGTATTTGATTTGTATTGACAAACAACACACGAAAGTTAGTAAATTGATTTTATAGTACAATTCAGCACATTCACCCCGTACTCGTATTAGCTGTCCATGGCCAACGCTGTTTATTTCAACACTTAATAGTATTATAAAAGTCTTGTGAGCAACTACCAACTTAATGGAAAGCCGGGAAAAGTGACTTGCACGGAGATGCCGACTGCATATTGCTCTCACCTCGCTTCCCATGAAAGCATTTACCTTGGTAGCATTGCCGACGGGCGGCGAGATAACGTTGACGCAGCCGCCCGTCCGCAGGTCCCAGAAGCGCACCGACTTGTCCTGGCTGCCCGAGACGAACATGGCTCCGCCCCAGTTGTACAGTGACAACACGTGCCCGGAGTGACCGCTTAGTGCCTGCGTTACCAAAACCACGAATTACCAACCAGCCATCACAGCAGGCGGCAGTAGTCTACTGGACGGAAGGGAAGCCGTCTTTTAGGTTTAAAGGTGGTGATCACAGCTCACAGACCAACCACCCACTGGACACCTCATCTTCTATAATTTACTTGGAAAGTCATTACGAAAAAGCCCCATTGAGAGGGTCGGGGGAATGCATCGTGATTGGTTCATAGCTTGTCATCTCGCTTGTCATTTGGTCGAAAGTTATCCGCGATTCGAGGCCAGAGATTTATAGGTGCAAATGAGCATATGCGTTTCGGAAACGTTCGCCCTGACATTTGGTGTCCAGAGGGTGGTTGGTCCGTGCTCTACCTCTACCAGTCTGGTACAAAAAAAAATTGAAAATCGGTCTACAATTGACGGAGTAATCGATGAACATACATAAAAAAAATTAAAAAAAATATATAAAAAAAAACAGTGGAACGTAGAACCTCCTCCTTTTTTTGAAGTCGGTTAAAAAGAGACGTTGAACTCATACAAGTGTAACTAGCAATTACACTTATATTACTACGCAGCAGTAGCCAACAACGTTGTGAAGGTTCGAAATGTGTTGAAGTTAAACCAGTATAAGTGACAAAACACTGAAGCAAGGACCAACCACCCTCTGGACACCAAATGTCAGGACGAACGTATCCGAAACGCATATGCTCATTTGCACCTATAAATCTCTTTAGCCACGTATCGCGGCTCACTTTCGACCAGATGATAAGCGACATGACAAGCTATGAACCAATCACGACGCATTTCCCCGGCCCGCTCAACGTGGCTTTTTTCGTAATGACTTTCCAAGTAAATTATAGAAGATGCGGTGTCCAGAGGGTGGTTTGTCCGTGCACTGAAGTGTCCACCCAAATGCAGCTACTACAGGTCAAGCCACCAGACTCATTTCAATAAGATGACAGACTACCAAATCTGACCGAAAATTAAAAGTAATTATGGTCACCTAATAACGTAACTCTTAACATCGCTCTTCCCTCAAAACTCATCAGGCAAGCTTATCGTCTGAATTGCCTTAACTTATACGAGTTACAATTACATGACACTCATTAGAAACTTCAGAGCCACAATATCATAACCAAATGTGTAAAGTTTCAGAGTCGGAGCATATTCCTAAGCGATACCTGTGCGTCGATTCCAGAAATTTCGCGGGTGTGTTATGGGAACGGTTGGGCACATATTTCTGGCTCGAACTCTGAAATACGCCTGACGCAGAATTTATTTAGTAAAGTTTTTTATATAAATTTCGTCTGGTAGACTGGTAACTTTGGCGAGCTTGTAAAAAGCTTTTGCGGTTTGAAATTTCTACTTTGCTTTTGATACACAAATTGTCCGTATTCTATGTCAAGTATTTACACCGCTCTTGCAATCCTTAGCGAACAAAATTCAAGCAATTATGTTAAATGTTAAGTGGAGGTACTGAAATTTAAGGAATCCACGGTAGAGTTGATAATTTGTGCTGGCAGAATATGGACGGTTAATTTATCATTGGTTAACATGTGGTTTAGTCATAACGGTGGTGTTGGGATTTCGATGAGGTCAGCGCTATAAATTAACTGTATCAGATTTGATTTTTGATAAATAAAAATAAACAAAAATAATGAAGGAATTTTGTCCATAACTTGCTATTAAATATTAATACACTCAAGAGCAATAAAAACGGGTCACTTTGTATGAACAATTCCATACAAAGTGACCCGTTTATTTGCTCTTGAGTGTAGACGGAATACAATTTCATAAAGAGTAAACCTTTCAGCCATTACTTTAACTTATTCAAGTAATGAATCTAACAAAAAACGGAGCTTTTATCTCGAGCAAAATCTAGCGTATGAAAATAAACGTTAGCCGTTATCCATTCGTTCAATACATGTTATTCATGGAAATGATGGACGCTGGAGACAAATGGATTAATTGTACTTCCAATGTGCCCATCTTGCGACCGCCGCCACAGAAACCACGTCGTTACAGAAACGTGGACTGATATCACCTGTTGTTACGTAAAGTCGGGAGCACACGGCACACATTCGCCTTCCGGCTGCATACATACTGCTTGCTTCTCCATTTCCGTCTTAATGTATAATCCCATAAAGCGAATATGTAGGTACCTATGCAAAAGACTGGTGGCCATTGTCGAAATATGACTTCTCATGAAAAAAATAAAATGCCGACTACCATTTCAATTTTTAATTCGGGCTGAGGCAATGCTACAGGCTCACCCAAAGCTTTACCAAAAACGATTTTATCTACACACATATCTTATGTCCTCTATTATGCGTTCAGAAACCGCAGGTAATGACCATCATTTTTTCATTCAACGACAATCAATTTTAGTCTTCAAAAACCAATACAATTAAAAAAAAAGGATTCAATTTAAAAAAAATAGTTGATACCAAACGTCAGCTCGATATGTTTGACCATGATAAAAAAAATATCGTGACACCTTTATTATGCCTTCGGCTTCTGAACCCATCTTAGAATACTTATAATATGTGCGTGTATGCAAATCTACATATTTGGGCCTCAAAACACTCGTGTTATCCTATTATGAAACTCAGCTTCGTCTCGTTTTACAAAAACACACTCGTGTTTTAAGGACCCTTATTTTGTAACAGGTGCATAAAGTACTATACTATAGGCCCACCTTAAAAAATATTTTTTATATAATAAAATTTCCTATCAGCCACTCACCTGGAATGTCTTGCCGGTGGCGCAGTCAGTGACGTAGATTTTACAGTCGCCGGCGCCTCCGCTCACTAGGAGGCTGGTCTTGTTCGACGTGTCCTCGATGAAGCAGACGTCCCGGACCGTGCCGTCGTGCATCGATAACTCCACCTGGTTGAGTAAAACAAATTACTTTAAAAAAACCGGCCAAGTGCGAGTCCAACTCGCGCACCGCGGGTTCCGTACAGTTTTTACCCCGCTTTTCCCCAGTATTTTAAGTCGTCTAGTGTTAGCAGAGCCCTGCTCTTAAGCTAAATGTACGCAGTGTGCGGTCATCTTATATTGATCTCTGAAATCTACAGACAGACATAAAAATTTAAGATTTTGAGAATTTTCCGAGTAGTTGTGCTATAAGAGCTAGCTTCATACCAAATTTTCAAGTTTCTAGGACAACTGGAAATACCCTTTAGGTTTTCAGGGTAAGTACGGCAATTTGTATGGAAACAACCTTTATAATGGGTGTATATTTTGACTGCGTTGACTTAGAAGTTTGATTTTTTCACAGCTTCAAGGGACTCCAGGCTTGAGTTGAGTAATCGATATTAATTTCAGCGTGCTACATCCACGATTTCTAGAGAAAAAGGGTCTTGACAGACAGACAGACGTACAACAAAGTGATCCTATAAGGACTCCGTTTTTCCTTTTGAGCTGCGGAACCCTATAAAATCTAACAACGTTGTAAACAACCCAACACAGTCGATTTACCCTATTTAGCTTTGAGTTGTGAGCTCACTTTTGGCACCCTAGGCCCCAGTTGATACAATTATGGTGAACTTTTGACACAATCCTATCCACGCTTACAGTGAACCCGGCGTCGGGGTTTGATGCACGCTTTGCACTCGGTCTAACCGGCCCTCCACACCATTGATAGCGTAATAGGATTTGACAAATGAAAACGGGATATTAACCGCGATTACCTCATAGCCTTATAGGTTTGATGAGCTCCCGATATTTCGGGCAAACTGCCCGAAACAAGTTTTCCCGTGCATCGAAATATCGGGAGCTCATCAAATCTATTAGCTAATCGCGGTCTATATCCCGTTTTCATTATGTCAAATGCAATTAACCGCGAATCATTTAAAACTGTAATGAGAATCTGGCTTTTACTCTTTCAATCTTTTTCATACGGAAGCGTTAATCAATGCCATAGCTTGTCGACAGAAGAGGACCAGTTGTTCACACTATCAGACTTGGTTTGTTTGAATCGAGACAGGAAAAATAAAACAGAAACTCAAATTGGACAGAAACAACCTTCAGTGTCAGAGGATCCCGACGTAATACCAGATCAAAACAATACCTGAACTTATACTATACCGTCTCGAAGGCATTAAAGGCTTGAACTTTATCCGGTGAAAGTTGCCTAAGCTTCTTTATCTATGAATATTTTATGATCGTCGGATTTAATGTAGTAAATGTTATGGTTTTATTCTTCGTATTAGCTCTACTTGGCATAGATAGTAATTATCTTACGATTGGGATCGATTACTTTGTTTGCTATTGCTAGCAGTTTCTTTGCAATTTGTTGTAAGTATTGTACCCAGGACAGGATATTTACAATTTTATGATTAGAAAATGTGTTAGATTGGTTACGCTACCTTGACGTCAAGGTAGCTTGCCCGATATAAATTTTGGAACGGCAAAAGTTTCTGATCTTGATTTATTGCCAAATTCAAACTTCGTAGCTCTTACTTATAGAAACTCGGATATTCAAAGAGTAGCGGGTAAAAAAGGTGACATCTTCAAGCTAGCTTATACTAAGAGTTTACAAAGAAAAACGACTAAATTTCGAAGCGAACACTACCCGAAGAATTTCACATTAAAAACAACAAACAAAATTTAAATAAATCACCGGAAAGCATCGGGGATAAATTCTATACACTCTCAAGCCGTTGTGGCCTAGCCTACTAGCACGGTATATAACCGTTTTCACGCTACTTTAGTTAAGATTACATAACATCTATGCAAACATAATATTTCCGTGAAAATCGTCGATTACAATAGATTACACTGGAAATATTTCGATAATCCAATGATTACATATATCCCGGTTATATTTGTAGCAACATTGAAATCCTATTATCCAGTGTTAGAACTCCGACGAATTAGCTTTCATCAACAGGATCGAAGTTGATTATTAATGACATTACAAAGTTGGTGAGGCGATGAATTAAATTTGTGAACACCTCGGCCGCGCCGGCGGTCTCGATCGCGCCAATCGACTTAAAAATGTACACGTAAACGAATTCAGGCCAAGATTACTCGTAAATTATGTATGAATCTCAAGTTACCGATAAGTTTCCGAAGAATCCTAAAGGAATACGGTCTATGAAAATATAGCTGTAGGTATTAACATCAAAACATCATGAATAGTGCGAACGAATAAACGAACGGCCTCTTCGCGTAATCATTTTCCTGCCACGAAATACATAATATAACCGCAATATTTCTAAATGTAAGCAGGAGTTAATGCTGTCAGTGTCGGTTATACCTAGTATAAATTGCACATAATGTTACGTTACATTAACTGACGACGATAAAAAAATTCTTTGGCTTTCTTTATTATGTCTATAGCTCTAAACGTATAATTATGACCGCCAATTGTCTACAATGATTGTTTTTTTTTTTTGTGATCTCATTGATTCGTTTGTGATGTTCAGAAAATTTACATTGTGTTTTCTGTGTTTGTGTGTTGTCCTGACTGACTCATCAACGCCAAGTACAAACCATTAGACTTGAAAGCAGACAGCTGACATTTTGCACAGAGGTTCCCTTTATGACATAGACGAGGAATAAGGAAGGATTTTCGGAAATTCTACCTACCCCTAAGACTTACTAAAGGCCCCTAAGGGGTGGAAGTTAGTATGGACAAATGTTATTTTTGTAGGTACAATTACAAAAAAATATAAATTACTCTTCAACAGAAATGAAAGACACATATTTTATTTTATTTTTCTATTTCCACCCCTAAACGAGGTAAAAAAGGGAGTGGAAGTTTGTATACGAGAAAAAATATGTTTAAACAAAGTTAGCACTACACAATTTAGTCAATACAATCTTAAAAACAAATAGGACATAAACATATTCTCAGTTTTGGGAATTGTATCCTTAAGGGGCTGGGTAGGGAAAAGTGTTATTTTAAAGTTACGATCATATAACTTACACAAGGGATAGTGAGGGATTTGCGAAATACCACCGGGATAGGGAGTTCTGCCACGGGAGTGAAATCGCGGGGTGAAAGCCATATATTATAATTTACCTACAATTTACCTACAATATATTTCATTCTCATTGAGAAGAAACAGAAACAAAATCCAGGAGAAAATATCCTTTGATTTTACGAGGGGCGGCTGATAAGTAATCTCCTTGGTCAGAAATATATACAAAAATAATGCTGGCTGGTATGGTTTTATATTCGTTTGTTATTCTATTTTCAAAATGTATTACATTCATTTGTTTATTGCATCACGTTTATTTGTCTCCTACAATTGTTTCAAACATGTCGGTAGAAAAAGTGAAAATGGATAAAATCGAGCAGCGTGCGGTGATTAAGTTTTTGACTAAAGAAGGGAATACGCCTTGGGAGATCAGACAGCGTATGTTACGTGTGTTTGGCAGTTCGTTTTCTAGTAGTAGTAGTAGTAGTGGTAGTTAGTAGTGGAAGTGGTGGCATGTTGAGCGGTTGTTGTTGTGCTTCGTAAATGGCCTCGTGGAGAGTGCCGAAACGCGTCAGCGTTTAGTATAGTGGTGGTGGTGATAGTTGGGTCTGTGTGGCATGTGTTGATTCGTGTAGCAGTGGAGGTGGAGGTGTTGCATGGAAACATACATTTGCCGCACAGATATAACTATTTGTCATTAGTGGTCGCGGGTGAGCAAAGTAATTGTTTTTTAGTTCATAAATATGGACCTCCGCAAAGTAACGCCTGATTCAATAAATTAGTTCGTTTTCTTCCGAATTTGTTATAAAGTTTTGGTCAAAGCTGTTTAAGTTAGGTCGTGAGAGCCTGGAAGATGATCCTCGTAGCGGGAGACCAGTTTCGGCCGTCACCGATGAAAATGTAGCCAGGGTGAAAAAAATTATATTAGAGGACCAACGAGTGAAGCAGTGGGAGATAGCTAGAGATGTGGGCGTCAGTAAAGAGCGAGTCAATGAAATAATTCATGAGCATTTGAACACGTCCTAGGTTAGTGCACGTTGGGTCCCCAGAATGTTGACTGCATTTGACATGGAGAGGCGTGTCAAATGTTGCGAAGAGTTTTTGGACATGAGTCGAGGGAAAGAGGAAGCAATAATTTCTAGAATTGTAACATGTGATGAGACTTGGATTCGACAATGGGACCCGGAAAGTAAGCAAGAGTCGTTACAGTGGAAATTTAAGGATGAGAAGCCGCCTCGGAAATTCAAGGTCTGTCCATCGGCAGGTAAACTTATGGCTACAATCTTTTGGGACACAGAAGGGATTTTGCTCATAGATTATTTACCGAAGAAAACTACAATGAATGCTGATTATTACTCAAACTTACTATATCAACTAAGAGAGACAATAAAAGAAAAATGGCGAGGTAAACTAAGCAAAGGAATTCTGATTTTGCACGATAACGCACCAGTGCATACCGCCCGCACAACGAAGCTAGCAATTAAAGACAATGGCTTCGAAACCATTGACCACCCCCCTTATAGTCCAGATTTAGCCCCCTGTGACTATTTTCTGTTTAGACTTCTCAAGAAAGACCTCAGGGGACGAAGGTTTATGACCGATGACGAAATGAAGGCTGCGGTTACTGACTTTTTTGACGACAAACCGAAAGTTTTTTTTTAATGGTTTAAATTCAATATTTGAAAAATTTTATAAGTGCATTTTACTAGCAGGGGACTACATAGAAAAAAAATAAAAAAAAATAGCCACGACAGTCTTTTGTTTAATTGTTAGGTAGATTACTTTTCAGCCGCCCCTCGTATGCTCTGAAAACTGAGAACCAAGAAAACGGACACTTCTTTTGTAGTAAATATATCATA
The DNA here is from genome assembly GCA_963691665.1 of Clepsis dumicolana. Lineage (NCBI taxonomy): Eukaryota > Metazoa > Arthropoda > Insecta > Lepidoptera > Tortricidae > Clepsis > Clepsis dumicolana. The sequence goes on along the minus strand of OY829505.1, from coordinate 6,616,611 downwards.
ACAACATTATGGGGAAATGTAGTTTTATCGACGTTATCGCGATGTTCTATTTTTGATAAGATACTAGTGGCATTTTATGTCTCAATAAAAATAGTTTTATTCAATACAATGTAATATAATGACGTCACGCTCGATAGCATCGTGCTTCGGTGTTAAGGATCGCATTTGCGTTACTTTATACTTGAGTGAGAATTAAACAAATATGGTCACGTAAGAAAAGCAAAAATAAAGGTTTTTAGTCCTTGCAATATTGCAGATATCTTTGAATTAGCATTATCTACCAATGGGTAGGTATAGGTAACCACAACACGGCAAGTGCTTTTTTTTTTTTTGTCGGTTGCTAATGCTTCTCTTTTACATCAATTTAGTCAAAAATAGACGCTTAAACAAGTTGACTATACTAAATGACAACCGACTTGACTGATGAAACGGCAATGAATAGGTAACTTCAGCGAATAACACCACAAGATTTCTTTTGAATTTTCTTGTCAACCTAAATTGCTCTAAAACGAGAGGACCAGTGTTTTCTTGATTGTTTCGTTTTAATTGAAACTGATAAGTAATAATTGTTTGATTTTAACCACTCTAAAATAACGTACGGCCGTCCCGGACATCAATCGCTGTGGACAGGTTAATTGCGTTTTAGTTTGTAGCCCGTTAAAAGGATCCAATTGGCCGTGCCGCTGCTGATTGCCGCCAGCCAAAAGATAATTAATTTGTGTCAGAACGTACTGCAACTGAGTGAAGGAATCATCAAAACACTGATAATGTTCAACGGGATTCTACACGTACCATTTACTATGCTTTTAAATATTTAACTGTCAATAGGTTTTATATGGTTTGCCTAAGTTTAGTGCAGAATTTTATTTTTTATAATAACACATACTAACAGCCTAAGTACGGACTCACTAACAGTTTTTTTTATAAAATTTTATTATTAATGAATGAGAAGAGTATTTTGTTTGTTAGAACTACATTTTTTCCTTGATTAATGTAAAAACCGTTATTATGGAAATTGTGTATTATGGGAAAACCGCGGAGCAAATAAAACTATATTATTGTGTTACTGATACTATTCTATCAGATAAATCAAAGGCCAAAATACTGCCATTGCCAGTTACATAGATAGATTGCTTTAGCTCGGAACAAAAAAAAACACAGATATGGCTGACGTGGACTTCGCGTCCATTGCATTTACTGAAAATATGAAAACTGGAATGAAACCTGTCAAACACAGAGAAAACTGCCACACACAGGCGAGACTATTAACAGTTTTTTTTATGTAGAGCAATTGAACCGGAAAATTTAAACGTCAAGAGAATTCACGATAACGTTAAAATACTAGTATTTTCATAAACCCTTTTCGATACCTTTTTCACATACCTATTCCAGCAAATAAAATATTACCGTTAAACAAAAAGTAAACACTGCTTAACGATCATGAACCACGACAAACAGAAAGCAGCTCTGTGTTATTTATTTTATTGGAGCACGCACCAATTCCGATGATCCAAATTCAGAGTTTGTTAGGTGAACTGAACGAGTCACATAGAGCTCCGGACTGGGTCTACTGGTGATGTTTAGATTGAAAAGGCAATATTAGTTTTTCGGATGTAAGGGTTATTAGCTATAAATCACTCTGATTGGATGCATAAAGTAGCAGCCGCAGTGTTGCGTAATCTCATGATAGAATGCATTAATTAGTGGAGTTTATCGAGCGGTTATGCGAGTTACTTCGTAGTCTCTTAAGCGGACACAACTAACTATGCAAACAGTTTCGCCGTTCGCTATTCAGAGAAGGATGTCATTATTATAGCCCACGTATTTTAATACCAGTATTAAACATTCCAAAGCAATTTTATATATTAATTCTAAATTAATGACTATAGAAATACAGAGTCGAGGGAAGCTTTTAAGTTTACTTTTAAGCCTTTAAGCATAATAGTTCATATCATTAAACATAACCATGCAGGGTAAACTACTTATCATCGACACTTTAATTTTAACCAAGCCTAGGTATTAATACCTACTCTTAAGAGTGAAGATGTTAACTATTTGTGCCAAAATTAGAGTATATATAACGCTTCGAAATTCTTTGTTTGACTCCCATTCACTTAGCGCTGAGCGCGAGTAATTTTATAAACTGACTTTGAAAAGGTGGTGCTTACTGCTCACTGGTTCATGTACAAATACATCATTCTTCAATAGCCGTCGTCGTGGCGTGAGAGATAGTGGCAAGTGTCTGCACCTCGGATAGCCTAGAGCCAGTCGCGGTATCAAACGCCAGCAGCTAACTACTTAAGTACAGGTAAGCATCAACGTGAACAAATGCGCATCTCGTGAATGCATTTTGTTTCCACTCGATCAAGTTAAAATTTAAAGTGAGATAGCGAGTAGCTTATTTTAATCTGTTGATCGCGACTCCATCTTAATGAGTTTGTTGAAAAAATCAAAACGCTGATATTATGCATTATAATAATGATGTCAGACTCGAGTTACTCGGCGCCGCGTCGCAGCCGTGGCCTGATTCAACTTATTCAACGAATCGCTATCAAAACTCAAACAAGCATGGTTCATTTATCTGTAAGAGCACAAAGGAGTTTGGGGACGCAAAGGGTTAAAGTGACATTTCATTTGAAAAGTTTCCTCGCAAAGTATATTGCTACATGGCAAACTTCGTAAACAAAGGGAGCGTTGAGTAAATGTTTATATCTTCCTCGCATATGAATCTGATCAGATGTAGCATACAAACATTATTATGCAATTGGCTTCGGTACTTCTAAGGAATTTTTAGAAAATAGATAAGAAAATATGTGTCATGAACTTGAGAAAGTCGTTACGATTAACTTTAACTCAACTTTATTTCCGCAGTTTCCCTAGTAAAAAGAAGCGTTTTACTCACAAAATCTCAGGAGTGAACAAGAAAAATTGGGTAAGAGTTCCGCAGGTCCAGTACCTAATGGTAAGTTAAACAAAGTGCTTGTCGTGAGGACCAACATAATGTATTGCCACTCCGGCCATCCTTACATAAAATGCGTCGCATAATGTCTCCTGGCAGTATTACCTAGCCGTTTTCAAGTGACCACTATACACTTACTTCGAACAGACTCTTGATTATTCGGTTTCTACTTGACGTAGTTGAAATTTTAGGTGAGCGCTTCGGGAAAGACCCGATGTAGATATCGAGTCACTTTCCGTTAGCTCACATTTACGTATTAACTAGCTTGTTAATATTGATTTTGCATACGCTCATGTGTGCTTTGTGAACTACAATATAATTATTTATTGACTTGAAACTTGCGGTAAGCGATATTGTACAATAAACTAGCAAACCCGCTCCCGGCTTTCTTCACTGCTTATAAATTTAATCAAAACATATTATACAATTATAAATCTTCCGAAAAATATTGTCTATGATGGTGAAAACCACATAAAAATCCGTTAGGTAGTTCTTCAGTTTATCGCATTGACACTATTTGAGACAGACAGACAGTGAGACGGACGCAGCCGAGGATGTTATAAACATAAATCATTACGAGATTGCTCTCGATTATTTTGTAGTATGATGACATATTTATTTAACAAAATGAAATAAAGTCTAGAAGATAAATATCCTTTATAAACAGTTGAATTAAAATGTTTGAGAAGCTTAATATATAAACATCGCCAACCCAGGCTAAGGCAAACTAGGAAAAATTTATGACATACATCTAAAATCATAGAAATGTATCCCAGACGTCAGGCACTCTATCTGTGCATACTCCCGGCATGACTTTTACTTATAAATAATACGGTACCAATAAATAATTGCCTAGAAGAGAATCGTGGTGAAGTGAAGCTGCAAAAGGTATAAGTAACGTTTTTACTTTGTTAATTCGATTCGATAGGCAGGTCTGTTTTGCCTAGTACTTGTAACATCCGAACTCAATAAGTCATAAGTTATTCGGTATCGCCACTGAAATGCGTGATTAGTATACAAACACGAAGGGTGAATAGGGATCAATCATGAGGCCAAGGGCATATTTGTATTTGTAAACTGTTGCGACCACGATAATGTAAGAAAATAACTCACAGACTGACTCAGTCTAGTTACCTGATCAGCGGCTGCAAACCCGATCAAGTGATCATTAATAAAATATATGTAAAATTGATTGAAAAACAGATAAATCGCGGAAGTTTTCAACAATGATCTCGTATATGGTGAGTGGGTTTTATCTCAGCCTAAACTGGTGTGTATAACTCTCAATTCTGGAACGACATAGGTTCTGAGTAAGTTTTACTCTTGTTGCCACTTAACGCAGTCGTCAATTTAGTTAAGAAGTTTTGGTAGACCAACCTTTTGCGGTGGAGAGTTTTAGCTGAAACTAGGCACGACACGTATGCAAACTATTTCTCAACTCACTCCAAGGAACTATCTATATTTTAATTTGTTTCAAGACTGTGTGTTAGTTTTGTACGGGAATCTTACGGGAAAAATAGGTAGTCACACACCACTCGGTTGAATCATAAAAACAGGACGCAAAATATATTTAAATGCTGTGATATCTTTTCTATAATAAATAATAAGTTAGCTCGATACGCTTCTCCAAAAAATAAAAAGCAAAAGGAAGCGTTCTGGTCTCTCTGTGCCTTGAAACAACTCCCCATTTTTGCGTTATTTCAAATCGAGCAGATACGATACATTGTAACAGAAAAGCACGTAAAAATGTTAGCATAACATGCGTTCCCGCTTTTTCTCATCGAAATTGCATTTCCAATACTATTCCTTTGCTTACAATTCCTAAATGAAACTGTATGCTATAGAGTCCACTTCTCGGTGGTTTGCTTAGTATGAGGGCAGCAATATTTGTGCAATAAGGTTTGAAATAGATCTTCTTACGTCTGCATTTCCTTTCCGCAGACATAGACGTTCTTGCACGTAATTGAGTGTAGTGAGACATAATCCGCTCGCATTACATGAAATTCTATTCGAATAGAGGCACTTGTGTTTCGGAAAAAAATCTCATGCATGTTCTGTGAATTCAGGAATAGTTGTCTTACCTCCTGTCCTTCTAAATTGCAGGCGTGGCTGTTGAACCGCATGAGTTTGACCGTCTTGTCGTTGGAACCGGTGGCCAAAAGGTCACCGGCCGGGCTCCATGCGAGGCAGTAGATGCTGCCCTTGTGATGTTTCGTACGCTTGAGCAGCACTGTAGGAGCTGAAGGGGCGCTGTTGTCCCTGACAAAAGAAAAATAAACAAAATGTTATAAGATGAATGTTCATCAGAAGCAGACGTCCACTGCTGGACATAGGCCTTCCCCAAGGATCTCCAAGACGATCAGTCTTGTGCTACCCGCAGCCAATGGCTTCCCGCGTTCTTTATACCAGATCGTCCGTCAATCCTGCGGGAGGCCTACAAACACTTCGCCTTCCGGTACGAGGTCGACACTCTAGAACCTTACGGTCTCAAGGGCCATCAGTGTTATCGTGACATGAATTAAATACAAGAAATTTTAGCCAGATGCAATTAAAAACGCCTAACGAGTATGGACAGTTTTTTTAGGTAAGGTAAGGATTTATTACCCGCGAGTACTTTATTTTCAATCGCTGCCTGTGAGGTGACGGGAGCCAACACAAATGTGGGGCAGATAGTGCCCATCCTGTACGCCCTCCTATTAGATTTTCTATGCCTGTAATTAACGTTCAATCTCCCTACGAGTACGTAAAACCGTTTTCCTTCACTCCGGTTCAAATAAGTGTTTTTTAAGTTTTCTAGAGCCTTCGAATATATTGCTTGTTTAGCAACATAATTCTAAGTGGATTCTAATATGTATACTCGAGATCTAAGAATTTAAAATATAAAATAAGTATATAAAATAGAAAATAAGAATATAAAAAAGATAAAAAAGTAAAAGAGGTAAAAGATTAAATATGTTCACATTTGAGAATTACAAAAAATATGTATAGGTGCAGACACAATTATCTAGGCAACAAAGTTGGCGTATACATATTTTTGCAACTTTTCTGTTTCTGACCTCAACTGATGTACATACTCGTACAGTTTAAATTTTACAAGCAGAGTGTTTATTAAATAGATGATGATCTAACCGATGTACAGTTCTGTTAGTGTTATATGTATATGTTACCCAGATAGAAAATTTCCTTGTGTTTGTGATCTACAGAGCCGGAATGTGTTTAAATCCAGTGAAGATGGGGCGTTTACAGGACAATGGATTCATTTCGAATCTCCATATTGCACTGAAGATCCGAAAACGAAATAGGTGTTTAGACAAAATACGAGTATTGTATTGCGACTAAGCGAAATCTAAGCGAGGAAGCTCTGCTGTAGTCCAGAAACCAGATTTCCGCAAAACATTTTCACTGCATTGTCATAAAACAAATGTTATTTTAATAGTTGAACCGCAGGCGAAAATGATTTATGCTTCACTCGCTGGATAAACAATTCAGGCGGGGGCGCATGGGGCAGATTAACAATTAGCCTTTGATACCCTCTGGCTCTGAAAATTTTAAATGCTCAGTTATTTACTGGAGCCGACGTGCGCTGCTCCGATTTTTTATTTGTATCCCTTCGTATTCTTTCCCTAGTTGATTAAAGTTAAGTGGAGCGCTTACTTTGTTCGCCAAATTCAAGTTTCTACTTTGGGCGGTCACCGACAATACGGCTTCTTGTACATGAAACAAATATGATTGTCGTCGCAAGACAGTCTCTGCTAATTGTATGAAAGCTCGGCTTGGTATTACGACGCCAGGGCGGGGTAATATAGCCTAGAAGGTCTTGGAGCCCATGCAAAATACACTTTGTTCAATAATAAATAACAGCATGCAAAGGATTATCTTACTAATATTATAAATGTACGTTTATTAGTTCTTCACACTGAAACTGCTGGCCGCTATCTTTTTCCCGGTATTGTGTACATAATAGAACGTGCAAGTAAAATAACTGATGCGTATATTGCACACCTATTGTGGATCTAATGATCTAAATACGCTGCGGAAACCCTGCAATGCAAGTCCCATACGAGCTACAAAATTTGAAACGGCCCTACTACGCACCACAGCAGCGGCGAGTATTGAGTCTTTATGGTCGAAGAATATTTACTAACGCAACAAGAAACGACACTGACGCATGTGTGCAGTAAACGACCTCGCGGCTGTGTGCGTTTCGGGATGCGAGCGGGGGTGAGAGCGGGGTGTGGAAAGTGTGTTATGGTACCTGTGTTATGGTGCCTATTATTCGTAGCTTCGGTTTTGAGGCAAATGAAATTATAGTAAACGACAAAAGATAAGCATCTTGTCATACGAGCTGCCCTTTTGGGCGCCAGAGCCGGCAACTAGTGAATGTAACCAATCCACCAGCGTGCAATGTAATGTCCTAGTGGTGAACACTTTCACGCCCGGACCACGGTCTGTTGCGCTTACGCAGCATAAATAAGCACAGTTCGTGATTAAACCACTAGTATTATATTATATATTATACCGGGTGTCCCAAACGTCAACGTCAAACCGGAAACAGGTGATAGGCCAAGTAGTAACAGTGATCAAAGAAAAAACCACGCCATGTACTTTTTAAATTATAGGCATTAAAAAAAATTAAAAATGGACACCCTGTGATGATATTTGAAGTACCATGTCTACATATCTTAAATAATAAGCCTGCTGTAGCTAGTTTCACTATAGAGAGGATACGGTATCATTCATTTTGTATGACACTTTTGCTTTTGCTTTTAAACTTTTGCTTAACACAATACCGCCATCAGTGAACTCAAAGAAAAACTAATATAGATGGCGCTATTGTCTTACGCAGATGTCTAATAGCCATACGAAATTAATAAATAGTACCGTGACCTCTCTGTAGTGAAACTAGCTACAGCAGCCACAGTAGGATTATTATTTGAAAGGAACGCGACTTTACAGAGACATTCAGTCCTTTTGGTTTTGTAGTCCTTGTTAATACATAATATTGGCTATTTTTACATGTTCACATGGAAATGTTCGGTTTTGCAAAAAAAAGAGAAGTGACCTGCACAAAAGTTAAGTCCCCCCTGATAAACCGTAGGTGTTGTGTTAAAAAGAAGTAAGCAACTAAAATAGAGAAAATTAAGTAATGACACAATTTTGAACGGCACAAAATTTCAAAGATGTCGTTTGTGCCATGAACTGCCTATGTGTCTTATTAGATACGCTGTCAATGATAGGTTTAAAACACTCGTGTAATCTTATTATGAAACTCGAATTCAACTCGTTTGGTAAAACCACACTCGTGTTTTAAGGACAACAGTTGCATAAACTACTATTATTAAACCTGATTTGCTTCACGATTTAACTAGGTGTAACAATATAAAAATTAGTCCGAATTTAGGTCAACTATCAACCTGTCAATCGGTTAAATTTTTAAAGTGTATGGTTACATGACGAATTCAGCAGTTGCCAAAGCAAATTGTTACTCGTTGCGTGTTAAGTACTATTGGGTAACAAAATAATAGTGTAATTATTACAGTCGCCTCGGTTCGTTCAAGTCATGGAAGCGTACAATGAAACCGATTTGTCGATGTCCGATTAAATGTGATATTATTAGTGATTGCATCATTAAACAAATGTTAACAAATAGAAAGACGCATATTATATTGTTGTATATGCGGCATATACAACAAGTTATAAACAAGAGCGAGATAATATAGTACAAATTTAATAGCGTTATTTTATCGTGGCTACAATCATGGCTTGTATAACTACACCTCACACACATAATCGCAGTGATCAGTTTGGTCACTATACAATAATTATACATATATTATATTCTGTGCCTCGCCCCTTAATCGTCAATTTAATTTAGAGAGGCAAACCAGCAAATCGTGCTTATATTATCTCGATAATATTTTCCCGAAGCTCAATTGTGTTTTTGCATTAGCTCAGCAAGTATTCTCATGCAGTACCGCTTTGTAAGAGCCAGGGGCGTATGTGAAGATATGACAAGATGTCACGTTCTGTCTACTTGGAAATACAACTTTCAAATAAGGCCATTCCGCAGGCTAACCTATTCTTTAGTCTTCAATTATGTATGAGTCATCGTCTGTTCCGCTTACATCCTCTCACATTAATAAGCTAAACATGAAGTGGGTATGTTTTAACAAATGCTGAGTTTCACTGAGCAAATTGAATATCAATTATTGTACGTCAACCGAACGGGTTTGATGGCAGTATAATCATCTACTGGTTAAACGGTTGTTTAATCAAGTGGATGCACGAGAAATTGCAGCATAAATGTTCTTCTTATTTGGTTTAGAAGCGTTGCGTCAATGTTGGCGCCAACGCTTGCACCAATGTTGATCAAACATTGTGTAACGTTATTTATATCACTTGTAACTTATTGTTTAGTCTGTATTTATTTTGGTGGCAATTGAAATGTATATTAGCCCTCAGAGTTCCCACATTCCTTATTGTGGCAGTTTTCATAAGCTTGAAAAACGTACAATGAAATCCGGGCTTTTTTTCATGCGATGCATAAGTATGCACAAAAGTGGGTGTGGGTGTAAGTACACCCTTTTCACTATGTTGTAAACCACAATTGGTCGTAATTGGTCGTCCGCGTAGATTCTGGTTATCGCTATCCCGCGTAAACTACACAATTTTCCCGAATAAAAAGTAGCTTATGTTATTCCTAGATGTTCAAACTATCTTCTTACCAAATTTCATCTAGATTGGTGCAGCGGTTTTCCCGTGAAGAGGTAACAAACAGACAGACAGAGAGACAGAGTTACTTTCGCATTTATAATATTAGTTAGGATTAGGATAATAGTTAGGTATATAGGTATATTTAATATTATCAATTTCTCAGCGAGGACATGTTTTTCTCTATTTTTATTAAGGTGCTGATATTCTAGATAGAAAGTATATTCCTATCATAATATTACTATTTGGTCTGAACAAATACCTTGTTCATCCGTTGCACGGTCCCGCTACTCGTCGCGAAGATAGTTGCTAACTCAATTTCATCCGAAATATTTGTATAGGAATATCCAAGTTTGTTGAGCCCAGCCTATTTTCAGAGCGTCTTGTAAGATGATCGCTGGTTACATAGTTGAGCGTTGTATAACAGCGTTTTATAAATAATAACAGTCTTAATAAAATCCTTATAAATAAAGTGAGAGAAGTTAAAGGGCTCAGTACGAGTATGAGTTATGTTACGCTTACCAAACGTGTTAATGTATCTAAATGAATGGAAATGGTGTTTCGTGAAAAAATCATAAAGACAGTCGCCCATATTTGATACTACCTGTAGATTTATTAACCAGCCCAACTTCTGGACCGCAGTCGTGTTTACTGCGAAGTGGATCCCGCAGCATACGACTTACTCTATATCGTATATGCATAACTAATAACTAAACCCACTCAAGCGATCGCAACCGCTTTACCGAACAGTTTCAAATGTCATCTTCACAAAAGAAGTAATACTAATACTCAAATTATATATTGCCAGGCTGCACGGCACAACGTTACAACCGTCTCCAGAGAATAGCACGAGCTTTGTTGTCGAAATAAGTAGCCACAGGATTGCCTACTCGACGTTAGGACGGTTTCATAATTTATAGGGGTTCACCGAGATTTTTATTTCTCGGTGAGTAAGTGACTTTTCGCTTCTTTTTATTTGGTACTATAAACCTGGCGAAATATACGCGCTAAGCATAACATCATATGTGACTTACTTTAGATAATTGGTCATCAGAATTCTCATTAATCCTGCGACCTGCTAAGCATTACTTGAAACAGACAAGCTTTATTGTAATTTATTTTAATAAAACGTGTGAATCTGGTGGTAGAGAATAAAAAAATGTTACTTTAACCTTTCGCCACACAAATACGGCTTTCAAATAAGGTAACACGCCTTGTGATTTGTCTCTTACGTCATTTCAAAAGACGGACATTTTATAAATTCTAGTTTCTATCTTGGGTAGAGGTCTGCGACCGTTTATAAGTTGAGACTGGCTACATGATATGACTTTCACGTGGCTAACCTTCTGGCTTTGATGTGGTACTATATTAGGTATATTGTTAATTTGATAGTAGGAGTTTCGTCGAACATAAAGTTATATTCCGCTAGGAATTGGATCGATCAGCAAGTGGGATCCTGCCTGAAGTAATCAAAGCTGTAATAACTTAATGTGCGTCCATAAACTTTTCAACAAAAGCGACAAATCCGATCGTGGATGGCATGTCCGAGGCGCTGAGAATCGTATTAGCACCGCTTCTCATAGCGAAGTTTATGCCGTTGGCAACAGGATTTAGACTCGGCAGCGCTTCTGGTGGTTCAATAGATGGCACAAGAGCTTTTTAACCGACTTCAAAAAAAGGAGGAGGTTCTACGTTCCACTGTATGTTTTTTTTTTTTTTATGTATGTACATCGATTACTCCGTCAATTGTAGACCGATTTTCAAATATATTTTTTTATTTGAAAGGGTATACTTCTGAGGTGGTCCCATTGTCACCAAGTCATAATCTGATGATGGAACCCAGGGAAATCGAGGGCAACCCTCAAATTTTACAGGCACGTACTATGTGTTTCATATTTTTCTAAGGTTATTCAAGTATTTGCGTCTGGTAGTCATCATCTCATGATGATGAGCTGATGATGGAAGGTACAACTCCTTAACGGTTAGGAGTTGGAGGATAATTCTGAAAATGTTAGATCAACGTAAAATTGTGAAATAAAAATCTTTTAACAAAAAAGTAAAACCGCGTTCAAAAAAAAACCTTCGAAACAAAACGTAAAATAATCCTCTAAAATAATGATAAATAAATAAAATAAAATAAAATGCGTTTATTTCGGACAACAGAAACTAAAGCCTAAAGTTTTATCGCCTAGCACTAAGCAGCAGAAATACGAAGTCGGTGCTTCATTCAAAGAATATTCCGCTCGCACCGCACCGACTTCATATTTCTGCTGCTTAGTGCTAGGCGATAAAACTTTAGGCTTTAGTTTCTGTTGTCCGAAATAAACGCATTTTATTTTATTTTATTTATTTATCATTATTTTAGAGGATTATTTTACGTTTTTTTTCTAAGGTTTTTTTTAGAGTAGCGGAATGATAATTCTGAGACTTGTGCCGGAGTGGTTTACCGAGTGAATATAGGCGTAGGCCTGTGTGTACCGAAGAGGACAGGGTGTTAGATTTAAGATGCGGCTACACTATTTAGTTATCGGATTTCCACATCTGAAATGGAGTAACACACATTGGTACATACACCGCGGATAACGCTGCAATCAGATCCATCAGCTATAAGAAGCTGCGTAGAGTAGATAATTATTTTCAGAGACCAGCGGCCTCCCTTGTTTTTTTTTTTTTCATTATTTGTAAACAGCCATAATTATAAAAAGAACATACATAAGAAGAATTTATCTGTTTTGGCAGCCTTCTAAGCGACGATCACGGTGTTTTCACTGTTATACAGACGAATAAAATAGGCACAAAGTTATAACTTGGCCCATTAACGCTAGATGGACCTATTTGGAGAAAAGTCAGTGTACATGGTAACCCTAATTGCGATCCTTTTTCGAATGGCATTAGTGGTCCCAGTACGTTTTTACCTTTTACGTTTCTTTCCACGAACATTTTTAACTATGAGGGACATTTGTTTCATCATTTTATTTTTATTTTTTACTATAGACCTATAATATTTATTTTTTTTGTAACTTTTCCACATGTGTGAATTATGTAGCAAAATATGTAATGGTAACAAAAAAATATGTTTTTTACAAACTTAGAGATTGTTTATTATTACGTTAAACGGATTTGATTTCTAATGACTTCAATTCGATATAGTTTATGTTTTCATCTTCCGTTTTATCTTGAACGTCGAAGGTGTTTTCACTTGTTCTTATTATGCCCTGCTGCTCTTTAGTGACCCTCATACGACAATTCGCTTGCTTTTGTACTCCGACGATCCTCCCTTTTCCATTTGACAACTGCTTTTCATACTGGACTGTGATTTTCCTCGTTTTATCGCTACCGATTACAATGACCGGTAAAGCTGATAGGAAATGTTGTGTTCCGGGTTGTGGGAAAATAAGTGAGTATTATGCTTTATTAGGAGAATTTGGCGGGAAACCGATGAGAGTGGATCGTATCGTTAATTGAATTTTAGTTTCTGTGCTTAATGTTGTTTGGTGGATAATACAGATAGTGTATTATACAACAAAATAACGTGAAAGTGCCCAGCAAATGAAGAATTCAAGTGAAAACGCGTATTCCCTCTTTTTGTGACCCCCAAGTATCCGCTGGCTGCTGCTCGCCGTAGCTCGCCGTAAAGTACACTATCGCTTTACGGAAGGCATGAGCAGCTGACAGGACGTGACTTTAATATACAGAAATTTACAAAACACATCAGGCGTGGCTGTATGGACTCAGTTCCTTTGCCTATCCCTTATGAGATGAATTAAAAAAAAAATGCTTTATTATATTATATCACTGCATTAAGTATTTATTGTTTGCATATTTAAGTATAGCTTACACAAATTTTGTGTTAAGTGAAAGTTTAATTGGCCTGGAAACATACATAACCTTAATATTGGTTATTCTTCTTTGGAAATTATGTTCCCATTTGACCTTTCATACTAGTAATTTACACAAAATAGTACCTCTGAACTTTTGTTCCTTAATATTTTTTTTTGCATTAATTACTATTTATGTATAAATTTAAATATGTTTTTTCTAATTTGGTTTTAGGATGCACCAATGTGATTCTTCATGCTTTTCCAAATCCAGATAAAGAGCCTGATTGATTCCGCACTTGGATGTATTCCATTGGTGGTGACATTTTGGTATTGGATGACCAAAAAATATTTAAATATAGAAAAGTGTGCCATAAACACTTTGAATCAAAATATTACGCTGCAAGCAAAAGTTTAATTGCCAGTAGTGTTCCAACGTTGCATTTAAAAGGTATGATTCTTAAATACTCCAGTTCTTGAATTTTTGATTTCTAAAATAATTGTAAGTTACAAAGTACTTAAAGAACAGCCTCCTCAGGACCATTCTAGACCGAGTGGACTGCTCTATTGTACGGCCTTGGAACACTGTACATAAAGGTTCGAGACCTGTGTTATTTAATAATGGATAGTTCCAATATGATAGAATCTCACGGTGGTTTTATATTAAAAATTGTAGGTACAATATATTATGTAAGTAATCGTGACATAATCATAATAGACATTTTAATTAGATTGGTGTTATTGAATGTTTAATGTTATGGAATTATTTAAATTTACTAACATAGTTATATAAGGTAAAATTACTAACCATCTATGGACATGTGTTCGCAATAAATGATTTATTATTATTATATTATAAAGTGGACGCATCAGCCACTTGATATATCACTATCTCAAAGAACTTGACTAAGTATTATTTAGTGGGATAAATAATTGTAACTACAACCTAACCAACTTAGAAAAGTTGAAAAACCTCGACACTGCATTTCAAAGTTCAATATTTCAAAAACAGGTGAACCAATTTTAATGAAACTTAGCTAAGAACAATCTTGATAAAACTAGCTTTCAATTAGAAAATACCGCAGCGAAATTGGTCTATGCGTTTGGGACCTATGATGCTACAGAAAGATACACAAGGTCAAACTTTTAACACCCCTCTTTTTCATCGGGGGTCATATGCTGTTTTTGATATTGATAATGATAATGATAACAGTCTCCTATGTAGTAGGACAAGCTAACTCACTAACAAACTATTGTAATAAAATTTTGTAGGGTATTGAAAATTAAAAAAAAATCTTATTTTGGAGATTAAATCAGTTAGCAGGGCACCATGCCACATGGGCTTTATTTAGATTTAATTTAAGTTTAGTCATAATTTAAATTATAACATATTTTAGTTTTAGAATTTTTTTGTCTCTATTACAATAATTATTTGTAGGCAATAATTTCAGGACTTTCTGCAAGAAGAACACCATTGACGGAAATTGCAAATGTTGAAAGTATAATCAACATTGCTACTGAACAACCTCCGATGATGGCAATGATGCAACCATCCACTTCAAAAAGTTAGTAGTTATGTGTTTTTTTTTTTGGTTCTTTTAGTTCCTCTTATTGATTTAATATATTTTTCAATCTTAAAATTTTTTATTTTGTTCTTAATCTGTTATTAACCCTCAGACTTTAAAGACATTGTAACATCCTTCTGATAACCGCATACAATTCAGTTAAATATCAAGTAAATTTTTAGAAGATTAAGATAAAAATTAGGTCAGCATGGAAGCTATAGCCCAAGCCCTCTCATTCTCAGAGGAGGCCTGTGCCCAGCAGTGGGACGTAAAAAAAGGATGTTGATGATGATGAGATACAAATTCAGTGGTATAATCCTATTTACCGTTTTTACAGATTGTGATCCTCCTGCAATGCCTGCATCAGAGCTCAAACCAATTGAGAAGATCCCACAGCTCAATTCAAAAGGTTCGTTTTTTAATGTGTTCAATTAGCTTTTTCCTGACACTGAAAAAAAGTAATCCTTTGCAGGATTCCTCACAATGTTTTCCTTCATCGATAAACTCGTGATATGATAAATTGCAAATGTAATTTCGCTCATAAATTCTGAAAAACAGGTGAGCCGGGGCTCAAAGCTTTAACCCTCTGCTTGTGATGTCATAGGTCAAACCACTACACTATCATGGCTTTTGCTGATTTTTTATAATCAAATGTTTAGATTAGACCTAAGATGAATCTGCTCTATTAATCTTGTTTTCAGGCCAGTCGGGTTTGTTTAAATATACCAGTATTTTCGTGTTAAAATATTGCTGATTTTTCTTTTTCAGGATCTAAAAATGAAAAGAAAACAAAAACAATTTTAGTTTCATCAGATGCAAGTTCTTTTGCTCGACAGATTAAACGTCTTCAATCAGCAAAAGATAACTATGCTATGAAACTTAAAAAAGCCTTGAAATTGTCTGAAAATAGTACCTTTCAAAAGGCCATTAAAAAATTCACATCTGCAGCGCTAATATTTAGCCTTCTACAATTTAGGGAAATTAATAAAAAGAAAATGGGACGAAGGTTTTCCAAGAAAGAGAAAATTATGTCACTAGCTTTGTACAAGCAAGGCCCAAAAGCATATCGCTGGCTAAGAAATATATTTGTTTTGCCATCTCCATTGACATTAAGTCGCATGATTTCTTCTGCTTCACTAAAACCAGGAATAAATGACAACTTATTCAATCAGTTGAAGAAAAAAGGAAGACATATGAGTGAAACTAGTAGATTATGCATCTTATTATTTGACGAAATATCTATTTCACCACATTTTCATTACAATAGAAAAAAAGATATGATGATTGGATTTGTTGACAATTGAAAAAATACGACGAAAAAAATTGCAGACCATGCACTTGTGTTTATGATTAGAGGTGTCCAAAATAATTATAAACAACCACTCAGTTACACCTTTTGTTCGGGTAGTACGTCAAAGCAGGAGTTGGTTGTACAAATCAAAGAAAATGTACAAAAATTAAAATCTATCGGATTTAAAGTCTTTGCGACCGTCTGTGATCAAGGTTCTTCAAATGTAAGTGCAGTGAACTACTTAATTCGTAAAACAAAAGAAAAATATTTAAGACAGAACAAATATTGGGCGAGAAAAACTTTTGAAGTAGATGACGAAGAGATAATTCCCCTTTATGATCCTCCACATCTAATGAAGGGGATCCGTAATAATTTGCTCACAAAAGACTTAACCTGCATTATAAATAATGAATTAAAAACCGCCCGATGGGATCATATTGTACAATTGTATAGAGAAAATCCGGCTTATAAAGGAATGCGATTACTACCAAGACTAACAGAGCAACATGTCAACCCAAAAAAAAAAATGAAAATGAAAGTAAAATGCGCGACACAGGTTTTAAACAAATCAGTGGCAGTAAACATGGGATATTTGGCAGGTAAGAGCCTAATTTGTAAACAGAATTTTTTCATCACTAAGTTATTAACTGTTGTATACTAACTGTCCTGATGTAACACAATCATCTCGAGCTTGGGACGCTCCAGTTGAGTGCAGAGGACAGGAGTCTCCTAAAAGGGGTTGTAAATTTGGGAATTTATGATTTTGTAATGAATATATGTAAATAAAAAAAAAAAGATCATCACCAGACTTGTTGACATTGCCAAACGCCAAATAAATGTTCTATCTATCTATTTATCTACCTACCTTGCTTTACGTGTCACTTCCAGGGCACAGGCCTCCTACATAATATTAAATAAAATGGTTGGTCAATTATTTTTAATTGCATTTTATTTTCAGATAAAGGAATATTAGACAGCCAGAGTAAAGAAACAGCTGACTTCATACTATTTTTCAACGAGCTCTTTGACTCTGTGAATGGTGGATTCCAAAATTCGAAAAAAAAGGAGTGGAAAAGATCTACTTTGTGCTTTGACTCCGACATCCTGCCACCAAAGAGTCTGGATAGAAGCGGTAAAAGTTTTACGTACCATGAAATATGTTTCCGAAAATGGGAAATCCAGTGTGGTACCAACCATAACAAATTGGATACACACATTGGAAAATTTTGATTACATCAAAAGTAAATTATTTGCCAAGTTCAATTTGAGATCCATATGGTTAAGACACTTTAATCAAGATCCTTTAGAAAAATTTTTTGGTTGCATCAGGAGCCATGGGGCACGAAATGTAAACCCCACATGTGCTGGGTTTGAAATAGCATTTACTTCTTTATTAATTAACAATTTAAGGTCTGTTCATTCGCCTGGGTCCAATTGTGAAGAACACTCCTGTCATGTATTTAAATCTTTGAACAAATTGTTTTTTAATAAGGAAAAGCTGAGTCATTGTACGCCAACCGAAGTTGATTTAGATCATGTAAGTGACCACATCTTGGTTGGCATAGATAATAAAATGAGAAACGCAAAAATAATGGCATGTATAGAGTATGTGACGGGGTACATACTCAGAAAAACGAGAAAAATATTCAAAAATTGTTCAACATTTAAGGAATGTTTATACGATGAAACACCATCAAGTAATTATATCAAATTAAAAGAATATAAAAAAAGCAAAACATATCTATCATACCCTGCCAAGCAATTAGTAGAAAGTTTTTCAGACATCCAAGATGTGGTCACTTATATTATCAAAAAAGAGTGCAATATGATGAACATTAAAACTTACATCAAAACATTAATAAGCATTCAATGCAATTTTAACTTCATTACGTGTACTAAACACAAAACGGAAGTCATAGAAAAAATACAAGATTTATCATGCTATTTTTTTCTATTGGTGTATAATTGGTGTAGGGATACCAACAGAATATTAAAGGGATCTAGGCAAGATTACGATTTGGAGGACATTGTCCAAAAAATGTCATATGATTACTGTTTTAAAAGAAGGAAATAAATCTTAGTTAAAAAAATATTGTTGTTTTCACTATACATTACACTTTATGTAGACCACACACTGATCATTCTGTACTAATCAGTACTAAAAACGTTGCCTGCACTTGCTCTTTATAAACCCATAATCCTACTCTCATTTAATCATTTTTGCTTACCCAATTAAAGACATGCTTAATGGACCGTTTTCATTATATTTGTCTTGTAATATATTATTTAAAAGCAAATTAATATTGTATTCGTATTCAAGACAAATGTAATGAAAACGGAAAATTAAGCAGAAAAGTGAACTTCAAAATTCCCCGCTGCCCTGCGACCGCACAGTATGTATACAATATATAGGTAAACATATATATATGAATCAAATACGAGGGCTGTTTGATTTATTCAGTGAAGGCGTGAACTTAAAATTGTTAAAATGGAGAAAGAACAGTATCGGTCTGTAATTAGATTCTTATTTTTGGAAGCAAAAACATGTGATGAAATAAAAGTAAGAATGCAAGCGGTTTACCATGAATGTGCTCCTTCTATGACAACCGTCAGATGTTGGTATAACGAGTTTAAGCGGGGGAGAACAACCGTCTTTGATGAGGATCGCCCAGGCCGGCCAGTTGAGGTGACTACAGACGATATGGTTAAGAAAATTGAAAATATCGTTTTAGCCGACCAATGAATTAAACTTCGAGAAATCGTTGATGCTGTAAACGTTTCAATCGAGAGGGTACAACACATATTAGAAGAAAAATTGGGTATGAAGAAAGTATCGGCGAGGTGGGTGCCGCGTTTACTCACAGAGGAGCAAAAACGGAACCGACTGACTACTTCGGAGCAGTGTTTGGCCGTGTTCAAACGTAACCCGAAGGAGTTTCTGCGTCGTTTCGTGACCGTGGACGAAACGTGGGTCCACCACTACACCCCGGAAATGTAAGAGCAGTCGATGCAGTGGATTTTACCGGGTGAACCTGCTCCAAAGAAAGCAAAAACCGTCCCATCGGCTGGAAAGGTCATGGCGACCGTTTTTTGGGATTCACAGGATTATACAAATTTACTATTTAGAAAAGGGAAAAACAATAACAGGGCAGTACTATGCCATTTTATTGGATGAATTTGACGCCGTGTTGAAGGACAAACGACCCCATTTAAAAAAGAAAAAAGTACTGTTTCATCACGACAACGCCCCGGCTCATTCGTCCAGAGTTGTGACGGCTAAATTAGCACAGTTACGCTACGAACTATTGTCTCACCCCCCGTATTCTCCAGATTTGGCCCCATGCGATTTCTTTTTGTTTCCCAACCAAAAAAAATGGCTCGGTGGCAAGCGATTTGGATCAAATGACGAAGTCATTGCCGCCACAGAGGCCTATTTTAATGACTTTCCAAAATCATACTTTTTGGATGGTTTATTGAAGCTTGAGTATAGGTGGAACAAATGTATAGAGTTAAAAGATGACTACGTAGAAAAATAAATGCATATATACAAAAAAAAAAATGTCTTTTTTTTTCATAAACGGGTACTTATCAAACAGCCCTCGTAGTTGGGGAAATTAACGCTTGGCGCGGCTGTGATCGGTATCCTTGACTGACATCTCTATTCCTATATATTCAATGTACTCTTTGGCGACGATTCCAAAAAGGAGGATTCTCTCAATTCGACTCTGTTTTTCGTTTTGTTTTTACAAACAATAGCCACGTCTGAAGTTAAATAGCATTGAGAATTAGAAATAGAGCAAGTAAAATAAACAACAGCAACAAAATGGTCCCTATGCAGAAAAGTTCGGATTTATAAAACGACGAAAAGGTGAAGTTTGAAAGTTCAAGTATCACGGAAAGTATGGAACAATGGAATGCATAACTTTGCCCTTGAGTCGACGTCCCGTGCCGACTGCGTTGCATACTCGTTCACAATGCAAATTATAATTCATACGCACAGTAAGCACGAGCACAAGAGAAAAGCGAAAGCAGTAGTTACTTACGCGTTTAAATTACACGTAAGTACGTCTCGCGAAAACAATAAAAATAGTCTACTCGGGGTCGCAAAAGGTCCAGGTAAACGTGTAATAGTTGTATTAAAATGTGAGTTGTTTGGATGGAGATGGGTATTTCATTTATTTATGTTAATGACAACGTTAAATTTCTCATACGGGGGATGTTAAATAAACAAGTCGGCTTTGATCGACGAGGCCTATTCAGGCGTGAGGCTGCTACATACACATCAACAAAAGGTGTTCGAATAACATTATTAAGTACACTGGAGTGTAAGTCGAAAGTTAAAATAATAAAAGTGGCGCATCCCTCTTTTCAGCCAGCTGGCATATTTTCGCAAGGGTGTTTTAAATATTTCTAAAATAGGTACTTTGTATAACTACATTTGAACCAAACAGATATCATTCGCCAATTTTCATTCCGCAAAGGACATACGTATCGGTTGAATTTTTAAGTTCGATAAAATAAGTCACATCACATAAGAATTAAAAGCGTGCCGTTTATATTTCCGTTCTTTTTTTCAACTTTTTCTAAAAGTAACCTTCAAAAGTATAAATGCCCTTCTTAGTGCGTGTGCAACATACATTTATTTGCCTTCCGACCGCTCCTTGCTCGTTCAGTACAATCAGAGTGCGAGAAATGAATCGCAACGACCTACACGCTAGTACTGTAACCTTATTCAATTCCCATTTATAACACTTTGTAACCTGAAATCACTGTCTCATTTTGATACTGCTCATTGATATTAAATTAATTTTATTATCTCCTATTCTATGCAGACTGCAAGTATGTAGATACTTAAATTTCAAATATTAGCTGTCAAAATTTTAAAGGGAAATAAAGGCGGGTTTAACAAAACGACGCGAATTTGTTCATTTGATTACTACTAATAAAAAAGGCACACGGAAAGGTGGAAACGTAAAACATATTTCGAGAGACTGTTGAGAGGCTGTAGAATTACGTATAAAAAGAGCAAAATAGCACGTTACAGAGTTACGGGGGAGGGGATCGGTAACTGCAGACCTGTCGTTTTGTACATAATTGGGAAAGGTTAACCAACCACAGTCAGCGGGGAAGAAAGTACAGGGTCGCAGTTATAAGGCCGCGAAAGGAGACATAACTGGGTTTCTTTGAAAAAAAAAAAACCTCAGCCTCCAAATAAAATTATTCGCGTCGGGCACTTAATAATATAATACCATTTCCGAAAATGAACGAGCCGTAGTCGTAGGTGTATTTCTATTTTAAGGTTAAGGCTGGCTGGAGTCGGTTGGCATTTTCAATTCAACGCACTGCAAATACAGGTTGTCGATTCCTCTCCTATTGCAAGCTTGTTTACCGTTATATATTTTTTATTATCTTGAACCGATTGGGCATTTTCAGAAAACTGTGTACCCTTAACTTTTTTTGAATAACCTAACAAATTTTGGATTATTTCTGCTCAGAATCACGAGGACTATCTATTTAAATAATAAAAAAGTGTCCCTAATTTTATTGTCAGTTTTGTGACGCATTTTTACATACATTTTATATTGAATGAAAAACTAACTAATAAATTTTCTATGGAAAAATTTGGGAATTTTTTGGAAAAAAGGGCAAGTACACGGTTTTTTTGAAAATGCCCGATTACGCAATTTTTTTGCTTTGAAAGAAGAAAGTATTTATATCTAGTTAAACACTGAAAAAAAATAAGTGGAAACTGAGAGAAATTGACAAAAGAGATTTAAAAGAATATTTACATCATAATACTTAAACAGTGTTTACTATCGGGATCATGTTCTAAAAATTTCATGGTCTTCCGACTTCAATGGAAAGTTGGATGTGCTATCTATTTGTGTCCACCTGAAACGTGGTCGTATGTGGTCGAAGTCTACAAGATCAGTTCCAAGAGGAAGTATTAGTAATGTGTACCTAGTTCCAAAAGAAAGAGGTACCTAATTTGGAGCCTATTCTTAAAGAAAATATTGCATTCTTTCCAAGCTTTTATTAAACTTGCCATGATTGTATGTATGTAGTAAGTATGTATGTTCAGGTTATTCTCAACCGATTGAGATGAATTTTGCATACTTATGTAAATCCGGTGATAATCTGAGGACAGGGTCGTTTCCGCAACTCCGGAACTCTTCAACGGTTAATGGCACTAGAAATTAGGTAAGTACTGGACATGCGAAGTTGGATGACAATACAAGTACAGACAACAAAAAAGGTTGTACTGAAACTGTTTATAAACAGAAAACTTATTTCTTGCTCAAGTAGATTGCGTAAATTATTTAATTTCATGTAGGTAAATATCCCAAGCCGAACAGCAGAAGAGCCCATGTGCGAGAACATTCATAAGATTATTGTAAGGATTGCCGCTTCCCGGGGCAAAAGCGACCTTGAAAGCGTCCTTAACAAGTAAACGGCAAGAATAAGGTCGCCGTCTGGGCCAGAGGGCTTTGTAACATGCCCGGTCTTGGTTAACATAACAATGATATGCTAAAATTAGGAGTTTAATTAATTTCACTACAAATAGCCCGGGTAGCTTGGTAAATGAGTGATCACAAGGGGGTGTGGGGTGGGGATGTAAAGGTTGAAAGCAGAAATTTCGACTTCGGGACTTTGTTTGGACCAGTTAGGGAGACAAAACAACACATTTTAACATCATCGCCAATTGCCGTGTTAAACATATGTTCATGTGATTCCGGAATTAAATTTTAACTTAACGCACTTTATCCTTTCCAACTTAACATTGAAAACATTACACGTTCATTTATCTTTTAAGTGAAAGCCGTTTGTTGTACTGTAGATGTATCCCTTATGATGAATGCCTACTAACATAAAGGTTTCTTACAAATGAAAACAATCGTATGTTGTGTGACACTTCGAGATACTTTTGCCTATTCAGTGTATTTGACCAGAGTAAGCAAGGTAAGCACAATTAAAACGAAATTTATCAATTTTGATATTCACAATGAGGAGAATATGGAGCAATGAAGCGTTTAATGTAGCAGCAGGCAAATAAAAACATTTTTAGGTTTCCTTAGTCAACAAGGCACTCTTATAGTTAGGTCATGTCCGTCTGTATGTCTATCTGTCCATCTGTCCGTCTGTCCGCGGCGTGGCTCAGAGACCATTGGAACCAAAAAGCTGTAATTTAGTATGAATAGTCATCATATTAATCACACAGACAAAGTGGCAAATCGAAAATTGAAAAAAAAAAAACATTTAGGTTTATTTTATTTTTTAACCTCACGTAAAGTGGGGGGTTGTTTTTTTTTTTTTACTATCCCGTGTTGTGGGATTGGTCTTAAAAAGAAAACTATCACGTCTAAGCAGGCTTTACAGTTAGCAAACGATAGTTGGCCATTTGACCAACTCATAAAAAAATATTTACATATTAAAATTTGATTCGCAAGGATTTTTTTGTAACACCTACGGAACCGTATCCTGGGCGTGTCCGACACGCTCTTGGGCAGTTTTCTCAGTATCTCTCATCTCAAAACGTATTACTGTCAATGCCATCAAAATTTTAACCGTCATACAGTAGTTACCCACGAGGGAAACCTTGAGAATTTCTTCGGCGCGGAATCCCATTCTACCTGTAATTTCGAGGCCGAATATTTCGCGCGATGTGTAACCGAATGCCGAGGCATTCAACGGCGATTACCATTTTCCGTCCCAAATGCCCTCATGGGAGATAAAATTGCGAGTTTATATGTTTAGCGCGCCGCGGACTGGGCTGAATAAAATATGCCCCCGCAGTGTGACGACAAAATGTTGCCCGAAACACAGGTGCCTTCTTGAAGCGTTTAATGATTGCTTATAAAAGTTATAAAGATGAAAGAAAACTAAAAGACATGGGCTGAGCGTCGTGCATTCTTTATTTACTTTACCGAGCCGGTAAGACCTTAGTTCGCCAACAGTTAAGTATTCGATGTCGAGGATTAGACCAGGTAAGTCTTAAAGGATGTTTTTTTTTTCTTTTATGGGCAAGTCTATAAGTGTGACTTGGTCTTGGTACTTAAATTATAAGTTAGCTCTCATTTCAAAAAGTAATACAATTTTAAAATAGTTTCTGTGAACACGTCTCACTTTATTAAGTAAAAAATATTTATGAACAGTTTTTCATAAAACAGGGAAATTTCTGAAACTCTTTATTTTCAGCAGGAGCATCAGCTACCGTAGGAGATCTTTTTTGCATCAAATTTAAAAATAGGTCCTTCACAATAATTTTATTAGTAAATACGAGTAGGTACATAACTTACTACATGTTAAGTCTTTGGGTTGCTAAGCCTATGAAGGATAACGATTGTGCGATAGCAAACTAATATTATCTATGATGACAAACAAATCACGAGCTGAAAAAAACTATTTAACTTGACAAATGACCACGTTATTAGGTTGCCATGGCGAAAAATAACCAGATTCGCTTGAAAACTATTGAGCTCATAACCTAACATAATACAACATTCGCATTAGCATTAAACGTCCAAAATAAGAATTATGAAAGTGAAGTGTTATAATAATCGGTAGAAAACCATTTGTTAATTCTTTACCTCAAATGCATAAATTCCGTGTAGCGATTCACTGAATCGCATTTCACTTAGAAATAGCAAAATTTCAAAAGAATCTTTTACTTGAAGCAATTTTTCGCGTAGCTTTTTACATTAGGTATTAGCATAATTAATCTGTAGCATTTCGTTTTTCGTGTAGTATTTTACCCTAGAAGCATTTCGCCGCGATCGATATTTTTTTGGGACTCTATTTAATTTGACGCGTTAATTGATGTTTCCACTAACATTCTGTAATTTTTTTAAACGTGTTTTGTACCTGTGGTTTCATGTCTCTCATTGAAATATTATTTTCGTGACTAATAAAATGAATAATAGACAGTACTCTGTCACTGCAACATTGAAGTCAGATACAATAATTTTATATGAGACAAAAAAAAATAACGGAGACACAACGCGACATTTTTTATTTATTTATTAAGAAACAAACAGTCAATATAGGTACAAGATTAACCAACCATGACACAATGAGTTAATAAACAGACCTATAGTTCCCTTAACTGAATATAATACAGGTACGTGGCACAGCAATAAGTTTAGTAAATATAGTTGAAAACTGACAATACAAAATACACGACGTGGTGCTCAATTTCTTATAATTATTTATTTGTTAGCCTATGACTGTGTCTCACGCCGTGTTTAATCTTATCTTAATTATTATATATGTAAATTACGGCTTCAGCAGCCGGAACTAACAGGCCCAAGAGCCTGCTTAAACGCATCCTTTAGCGACTTCAAAGTGCAGTTAAAAATATAAATACTCTTAAGTGATTGTCATTAAAATATTTACAGGCACGCCTAATAAATGCATTTCGACTAAAAAAGTTACGATCGAGACACAACGCGATAATTAAACATACTATTGAGGTCGAATGCGATGCGGTGAATCGATACAAAGAATTTATGGCTTTGAGGTATAGGGCTAACAAATGAGAACAACTGTCGAGAATGCAAGTACGTGTAAAAAGACGATTGAAAAATGTACGCGTCACGCCGAGTGCCGCTTAATGTGCCGCTTGTTCAACTCTAGTTAGAGCAAAATATTAACGGTTTTACTTTTATTAGCCGTTCGTTCAAAGCGGGTATTTTTAAATATTACTACAAGGCCGACATCTTTAAATATCACATCATCTTACAAACAATCATATTAGCGAGAATTTGGAAGGGCAAAATAAATGTACTTGTATGTTCCAGGAATTCATAATTTGAATCTTCATTTCCTCGTACTCCACCTACACAAGCTTCTTAACGTGTTTATATATACCTTCTTAATGATATTACAATCTATAAATACAAGTTATAAAAAAAGTACTGACTGACTCAACGCCCAGCTTCAAATATTGGACCTAGAAAACTGAAATTTTGTATGGAGGTTCACTTTATGATGTAGACCAAGGATCAAGAGCGATTTTGCGAAGTTCTAAATGGACTATACAACATCGTTAGATATTAAAATTATCCCTGGCCCCTCATAGACCAAGTTCCATACAAAGCTCATCCTGCTTTATTTTTAAAGTTAGGACTATAAAACTCAGTAGGTAAATATACTCTTCAAGATAAATAAAAAGGACTCGTATTTCATCTGCTTTGGAAATTCTACCCCTAAAGGGGTGGGATGGAATTTTATAGGGAAAAAGTTTTTATAAACTTACGATCATAAAAAAACATCCCGGCGAATTGAGAACCTCCTCCTTTTCTTGAAGTCGGTTAAAAACTTAGGCTAAGGATAGCGATAAGCTTATGCTCATAAAAACCCACTTTCCCGAAATGTACACTTTCTCTAAAAGTGCACTTTCAGCAAAATGTACACTCCCAAAACGTACACTTGACCAATGAGGGCACTTTCCCAGTAAGTGCATGTTCCCAAAATGCACTCTTTCCCGAAATGTACACTAAAATGTACCTTATATATAAATGCGACCCGACACGGCTAGGTATATGCATTGAAAAAATTAATCATCCCTCGGTTACATACATTTTCCAATTTTCCAATTTTGACGACGGAATTGAAACAGCTTGGAAAAGTGTACCTTCTGGGAAACTGCACCATCTGAGAAAGTGCACTTTTTGGGAAAGTGTACTAATTGAGAAGTGCACCTTCCGAGAAAGTGATATTTCTAAACAAGTGCGCTTTTGAGCCTAAGCCGCGAGGGATTTGGCACTTACTTGACATCATCTATCTTCGGGTAGGTGCATATCCTCAGTGTTTTGGTGTTGGAGCCAACGGCGTACAGTTTCCCGTTGGGATGGAACTCAGCGCACCGCACCGCCTGCAAGTCTTCGAGCACAGTTACCGGCTTGAAAGTAGGCCGGGAGCCGTTGACTTCGGGACCGACCACGCCAGCTGCCGACAGCGGCAGCCCGTGGCTACCGTTTCTGTTTTGTGCCTACGATGAAAAATTACATGTTAAAAAACATTGGAAGGAAAAAAACTATAAATTAATGTTTTTGAGGAGCTTGTGAAAATTTTGAGCTACGCACGTTGGGAAGAGGAATATTTTCAAGCACAGGAATATTTGCCAAAACAATGTGAAAAGTCAATCAAAATTGCCAAAATTTTTATTGTAATGTTAGTTGCGTAAATTGCGCAGAACACATAGTTGGAGTTACAATTTAAGTACCTAGGTAATCGCTGCATTAACAAGCCTTATTGTTTAACGCGCTCAGCTTCGCTTTCGCATTCGCTATCTTTTTCTCTTACGATCTCGTACCTACCGTTTAAGAGCAAAATATGGCAAACGACAAATGCCAAAACGAAGCAGAGTGTGTTAGGCAAAAAGCCTACCACTGATCAATTTGCGAAAGTCATGTTATATCTTTCGTCCATAACTACATAACACTGGCAACATTCAAGAGACATCGAATTCATTTTCAACGAGAACTTCTTTTTACCAGGAACCGCCAGCACTCTGCTCGCTAAGTATGTCGAAATAACATAATTACTTATTTAAAGCTTTCGTAACACTTACTACTGGATGCAAAAATAAAAAATACTCGAAAAAATTAAGCATATTGACTTAATTTTTTCGTTGCGTTTTTTCTGGTCATGCATTTATGTCTGCTTCAGTATTTTATAGGAAAAGAATATACCCCCGCGTCTAAGCTAGGTAATTTGATAAGACGATGAGGTATCGCAACAACCTCTATAAAAGAAGTCTGTGACGACCACTTTAGAAGAAATGCAGGCTAAGTAATAGTTTTAGTTTTCGATTCTTAGCTAATAGTAAAATTTTCTTAACATCAGTTTTTTTTTTACTCTTTAATAAAATGTGCTGATTGATGGCGTGAACAAACTGTTGTATAAATATATCCGTGCGCTGGATAACGTAAGAGATTCATCAGCTTAAATTTAAGAAAACAAAACTATCTCTAAATCACGCTCACCGCAGCACACCCAGTACTGCTTTGTTATACTTATACATATAGGTCCTATTATGTTTCTGTATGTATTGCAGATCAAAAGCCTTTGACAAAAGTTCGGCATCTAACAAGTTGAGACCCTCTATTATCAATCTGGAAATCTATAGAAAGTATACAAACTCTAATGACGGATGACCCGACGTGAAATGGATGGGACAGTGGACTTTTCTTATGTGGTTAAGAGTGAATTTTTCGGGACATTTTTATTTATTTTAAGGCAATCCATCAAACAGGTATTACAGCCTGGTTCAATACCCAGGGGAAATAAGTACTATGGATTAATCTCAATATTACTTTCTATACTTAGCGACAAATGAGTTAGGTAGATGTTTTAACCTTTTCAACGCGAGCGTGTAAGACATCAATGCGACCTCCATGCTTTCGCGTAAGAATTCAAGATAAAGTCAATAAAATATTAGGTACGTTTAAACACAACGACATTGGAAATAGTTCGGATGGAGTTTGGCTGCAATTTTATGTCATGCCGGGACATATAGACTCTCGGCTAAGCTACCGCCATTACATCTCGTTTTGAATGTCCTGTAATTAGTAATAATACTCCACGAGCTCGCCTTAGGGTAAATATCAGGCGAAACAACATTTATTAAAGTGGACAACCTCCAGGATTAGTTCAGCTAGATCTCAGTTGGTTGATTGGTTGGATTCTAATCATATTTAGCGACGACGCGGTCGTTCGCATGGTCGCGCGTCGAAATTACACCATTAAGCTATGTGAAAATGGTTATACCACATACACTAACAGATCTTTAGTCGCGTTGTCATCTGGACTAAGATTTTTTTTAAGTGCAACCTGCTGCCTTATATACGATTGATATAAATATATATTAGGGTTTCTGATTTCTCGACCATTATTATTCTCGTGTCGAGATTTATCGAAACATCGAGTTTTCTCGGGCCTCGTTAATATTTGTGTACTTTTAAAATGTAGCTTTAATTTCAAAAACAAAATAAAACTCTCAGGGACAACAATGTTCACCTTTAGAAGACTCATTACATGGTTCCCCGTTTGTGAATGCAACCAATTTTCAGTCTAATGCTGAGAAGCCGCAATTTTCCCGGGGCCATCTCGGGTTACAATGGGACCGGAAAACTTTACTGCAAATATTTATCGAGATCGAATTCTAAATACGGCTTTGAATAATTGAAATGGTAACAAATAACAAACAAACAGTAAGCACAATACAGTGCAGTCCTAAATACAGTCTCGGCTATGCTAAATTGCTTGCTACTCGTATGCTTATCTGTCAGTCTGTATGAGGACATATAGAAACATTCATATAAATATACTCTTATATAACCTTCATTTCTGGCTTTGACACAACAGCTGTCACATACTACAATGATAATTTACTAGCAATCGTACCTATGTTTTAAGATTTTTGCAAATCTTTAGCACGTAGACGGTCCCATATTAAACTCTACGTCGCCATTCTGTCTTACGAGTAAGACCTACCACGTTATAATAATTTTATGTCATTAATGAGAACACGAATATGTACGGATCGGATTGAATAATTAATGTTGTACCTAGACGTATGATTACGTGGACAACAAGCGGGGATTGTGATCAAAGTATTTTTAAACTAGCGTGTTGACTGGCACCATTAATGGACAAAGACCCAGTAATTAACAGTAAGTCTTATCTATACCTATAAAACAGTACCGTGACTGACTGACTGACTGACAGACAGCGCACAGCCTAAACCACTGGACCTAGAGACTTGAAATTTGGCAAACATATACCTTGAGTATCCTACAGGTGCACTAAAAAGGGATTTTCCGAAATTCCCACGGGATAGAGAACTGGCCCATTTTTTTATATTTCACGGGGGCAAAGCCGCGGGGCATAAGCTAGTTTAATATAAAATAAGGGATCTTAATTTATTTCACAACAGTAAATTTTCAACCTCATGATCAATTAAGAATAAAGTGTTCATTACTGGTAACGGATTAAATTAATTTGCTCCTCCGCGAAGTAGTGCAGTATAGTCATGCAGAATAGCCTCGTCTGTGCTGAGTATTTATTTTCATGCACTAATTTTCCCGCCCTCCCTCCGCAAATTAAAAATAAAATAATCAACGCAAACGCTACTAAGCCCACAACCAAAACTACCACCACCAGTAAAATAGCACCGGACACGTGTTTCGCCTCCCGAGGCATCCTCAGCGGACGTCGTCGATGTTGACACCCCGACCGTCAGTCGAAGTTCTTAATTAATAATTATTAATAATTAGTTCTTAATTAATTTAATCCGTTACTTGTAACATGGACCTCCGCAAAGTTACGCCTGAATCAATACAATGTTCATTACTGGTGCTTGTCAACTGAAAGTGCCCAACACTGGTGAAATCACGTTGATATGTTTTTTACGTTAATATTTTTTTATAACTTTCTCAATCCCAACCAAACGCGTACAAAAGCATGAGAAGCATACAATAAAAGTCAAAAGCAAGGCAATTATTTGCCGTTAAAAGCGTAACATAAAACAACCGTCAACCGCTCCGCTTACATTTGACACAGATTCTGCGAATATTTCGTCGAAAAAATTTCTCCTACAAAAATGAAATACAAGCCGACAACACCAAACGATATTTTATGGCAGGAAAGGAAAATGCTGTAAAAATTTAAAAATGTCGCAAAGATAGACTACATTTCCAAGATCCCGATACAGATTGTTAGCGCCGATATAAGCAAAAATATTTTCCCGGGTCCCGAACACCGCCCAACTTCGAAAGCGAAAGCGATGAAAGAAAATGTGTTAGTTAAATAATCTACAGCACCTAAATTAAATACATCCTTTGCACATTTTTATGGACACTTAAAGTTTGTTATCATTTATTATTATATTAGTTAGATACGACTCACGATTAGTCAACTTCGACTATCATAAAGTTAGTCAATGTAGTCTTTTCGGTTGAGTATAACTCACTTGGAATAATGGAAATGTGACAATTTACAGATAAATGGAATGTTAATGCGTTAAAATGGGGCACTTTTGACGATAGCGTTACGCTAAAAAAATATGATATAATAGGTGTCATAAAGAAGATACCAAAGACCACTGCCAGTGTTATGACATCATGAATCGCAGCCGTTCGATAAAAAACGTCCACTCCGAACTAGCACCTGAGATCGTTCTCGAAAGCGTGCTAAGACAGCTGACCGTTACGTAATTGTCAATAAAGCGTGCACAAGGAAATGGACGGAGCCGACTTGCCTATTAGATCACTTAATATTCATTGATTTACGACCAATATTGTTCGTAACACAGCTATCATAACTAAACGCACAAATCTGAAAGTTACTTTGATTGTTCTTTGTTAAATAACGGCATAACTTAATCAAATCCTCAAAAGATTTATCGATTGATTTCAGATAAAATCAAGATAATATAGAGTCGTATTTACTTCTATAACAAATATATATACATATGTAATCTACAACATAAAATGACAATAACATTCCCGATGTCAATAATACAAAATTGCATTATCATAAAACGTGTGAACCCAGAATCAACTACAAATACAATACGCAACAATAACAATATTTATGATTGCCGAAGAAAGAATCAGTAGTTGTGACACTAATGAGAACAAGTTTCTAACTAGAAACGGATCGATCCGAGAGCACTCGATTAATACAGCAGTTCTGCGGTAATGACGGGCATTTAAAACGCGATTAACCATAATATGGTAATATATATGTATAAACCTAGGAGATATTATCTATGTCCTATGTGTCGAAGGTGTTCATATGCAAGTAGACAGTGAATAAACACAGAATATGTTAAAAGCTGCGCAAGATGGATTGATAATAGAATGCATTGACTCCTAAAAGGAACACCAGGGCCGGAGCGTATGCTGTAAACATATGCAAAACATTTTACGCAAATGCCGTCTCAGAAAGGGTTAGAAAGGGATATTATGCGACAAACACTAGCGGGCTTGAGTCTGTATTCATTTTATGCAATTTGACCTCATTTCGTCTGGCGTAGACATTAAGAATAGATAGTAATGAATCACCAAAGAAAACTATTACATAAAATTTGTTAGACCGTATTAGAAGTACAGTGCGGAACATGTCCTTAAAATGCATTTTCATACACCAAGGTTTACTGACATGCAATGGGCTTGTAACTGCCGCGATCTATTATCTATTTGTTCGATCCGATGGATAACGGATAAAGGATGAAAACGACCTAACTCGAAATATGTCACCTCTCAAAACAGGCATAAACCGTCTAGTTTAATTATGAGATGTGACATAATTTCGATTTAGGTCATTTTCATCCTAAAGGTTCGCGTTATCAGCTTTACTGAGATTTTAGAAATGATTGCGCCACAAAATATTTATACGGGAGTTGCCTTTAGCTTATCTTTGTACTACATTTTTATTACTCCTCTTTTCGAGGGCGTCGAGGGCGAGAGGTATACCTATATTTACGTACTAACCGCAGTTTACCGCAGTAACACCAACATTAGTCAACTATGTAACTAATTGTAGAGCGAAAAGGTACAAAAGCCATAAGCTATTCTTGACGATAAGTGATATTTAATAGTAATTTGTGATAAGCGCAATAGAACGGACCACCTAGTCACCACCATGCCGCGCGCAGACTTTCTGATTAATTATGTAATTGTATATTTTCGCTCTAATTAAACTGGCGTCCTTGCAAGTCGAAGCCGGAGCGAAAATACACTTTATCTCAGGAGAACTTATTTCACATAAACAAAAGCGAGTCATTAATATCTAGTTGAGCAGCTCAAGTTACCCTCGCAAAGAAAATACGGTAACTAAACACATATAGCAAAACGTTGTTTTAAGCGTTCTCGGAATTGCGAACACATTTCGTAAGAGTAGCTGCGTAATACGTATTGTTCAACTAACGAGAATAGGCGATCGTTGAATTTGGTGTCGTAGTGACAGCGATCGAACTGACATTGGCAATGGTAAACTGCAACACAATACAACGTGACAAGTTGGGTCAATCAACTTTTTATTGCCACTCATTGCCATGGAGATGTCCCCTGGGTAATTCGTCTAAAATAAGATTTTCTAAGCCACCACTCACCCGAAAGTCAGAATGTGCATGCTTAGGAGATGAAGCATGAAGGAATTGTCATATAACTGTCGAAAGTCCTAACGTTTGATGGAGTGGTGCCTTAGAAAATCTTATTTTAAAGGGGACATCTCCATGGCAACGAGTGGCAATTAAAAGTTGATTGACCCAAATGCACTGTGTTCACTACTACGTCTGAACATGTCATGTCTGCGTATGATACGATTCTAGACTGAAAAATATAATTTATCGTTTGCTGTTCAAGTGTACACCCAGATCATGCTGTAGGAGAAAAAGCCGTCGTAGCCTAGAGGTTTAACCTATAGCCTCTCAAGCAGATGGTCGTGGGTTCGAGACGAGAGTGTTTATCGGAATTTACATCATTCAATTTAAAAAACATCGAACTAACATCAATAGTGTGCGTCGAGTTCTCAATCCGCAACTGTGGGCCCGCGTGGGAACTATTAGCCCAAGTTTTCTCATTGTGAGAGAAGGCCTGTGCCGAACAGTGGGACGTTAATAGGCTGATGATGATGACCCAGACTATAAAAAGTACCACTTCGTCACAAATGTCTCGAGCGCGTTAGCGTTAATCTCAATTACTAATGTAAAAAAACCGACGAATTGAGAACCTAAACCTTTTTTGAAGTCGGTTAACAAAGCATCCGCTAAGCATCCGTCAAAGACATCACATGGCTTGACTTCTGGCCCCTATTTCACCATCTTAACAATTGTCAGTTTTATATGACAATTCGAACTACATTTCTTTGACAATATGAACCGCGCTAACACAAAAGCTCTTCAAGTCAGCAGTTGACACCGAATTGTCATTGAAAACTGACAATAGTAAAGATGGTAAAATAGGAGCATGTTGGGAAAACGGAGCTGCAACAGCGGACGCTTAAATGCCAACTCGAGCAGTGGGCATTGCAACGACCTTCCCATATTAATTTCGCATGCTTAGCGTACAGTAACGCATATTACTATGTCAAAAAGGTACCCATAAAAAGCATATAAAGCTTCCAACCTTTTACAGGTGAACTATGTCAGAGTGCAACAATGAAGAGATGAAAATAAATGAGAGTGCCTCTTTTCTCGCAGCTGGCACATTTTTGACGTAAACTGAAAAGGTACAATAAATTTTTGATATAAACATTTACCTGTTCTTTTTTCTGTACGTTTTCTATTCGTTATTATTATTCGTATTTATCTGTCACTTTCCATAGCGTTCGGGTGAAACAGACAAGCGGAGCCGGGCGGAGTCGACAGGAGCGAACTATCTAGCTAGCAGCTCTATCGAGTGAGCAGGTCTATCTGTCAACTTCCAATAATCATAGGCCAGTAGCTTATCTGTCGTTGGTAGAGAATGAGAGAAAACCTCACTCGACACTAGCGATCGTAGCGGATTTTTGACTAGCGATAGTTCTCATTACACGATTTCCACTGATGCGGAGTGAAGATATCAAGCACTGTGATTGGTTAAATCACGGTACACTTTTCTCCTCTCCGCCCAACTCCGCGTCAATGAAAACAGCCTCATAGTCTGACTCTGTCTGTTTCACGCGAAGGCTATTGAACATGACAGATAAATACTAAGGGCCTTATTCATAAACGTCACTCAAGCCTCCACTAGCTAATATAGGTTTTGTCTTCGTCTTACTAACGGAAATGTCAATGTGACAAAAAAGGACAAACGAACTTTAACGGAATTTTAGTTAAAATAGGTTTATGAATAACAGAGTAAGTAATACAAGAAATAATAACGATTATCTGGCGATTTGTAAGCGTTCCTGTAGCGAATTGAACACGCAGCGAGCTCGTTGCTTGTTTTTTCTTGCGATTTTCAGAGCCTCTATTGTAATCGACGAACCAAAAATACGTCTTGAGCGCGTTTGCGTTAAAGTGTCAAATAGCATGAGAATTGTTTGTTGTCGATATGTGCCACTAGTGGGGCTGCCAATTTGACCATAGCACTTAATTCAGACGTAAACGCGAACTCGATCGAGACATTTTTGGTCGCTGATTACAATAGACGCTCTGATAATCCGTTACACTGCGCGTAAACGTAATCGGCTCATCTATCGCAGGCAACAGTTCCGATTCGAGTTTGAATTGATTTGGGCAAGAAAGTTGTTTACACACTACCACGCGATCCGAGTACGACTGATAAATTAACGGTTCCGAATCGGATAAGTCACGTAACGCGAAACGTTTGTAGAGTTCAGCATCACAAAAAATCTTCTACACTATCATTCGCCAGCGACGTTGCATGCAAACTGGTTGTCGCTATGCCGTGATCTCTCATTTTCGCGTGTATAATATTAGGAGGAGTAAAATGATCTATTTAGTACGAAGTAGGTACTGTACGATATTCTTGAACACGTGTGAGTCATTGCATTCCAGGCAACATGTACAAAGCACTAAGTACAGCAAACTGTGAACTTCTTATCTGATTAAACTTACTTGTAAATCTACACTATAAGATAAATTACAGTACGATTACTCTGAGATTACCAACTGACAGATGGGTTGCCTTCATTTCATGTCGCACAAATATAAAATACAATTATTACAAAATCTGTAACATTTTTAACAGATTTGATTTTGTGATATTTGTACGACATTAAGTTTGAAAATGAAATTATCGAAGGCAACCCATCTGTCAGTGGTAAACTTAGATGAATCGTACTGTACAATATATCTTGAGATGGAAGTAAGATGATATCTTCTAACAAAGGTATGCATGTGCCGGATTTTTTTTTTTTGATTTATCTATGTAATTTGTAAATACGTTTGAGCACGGTCCACATTTAGCCTAACAGAACCCTCGCGTTATAATAATCGGTCGCTCTTGCCGGTCTACTTCCTACAGCATCGCTCTTGAATGAATCACATTGGACTCGGCGGACATTAGGTAATACTTCGATTTCGGATAAACTCGCCACTTGCATTAGAAAGTATAACTCTACGGATTTTACTGGATAGTTGGCTTTATAATGACGGAACGAATGATTTTAATATTTTTCATGAATCAGAAGACAAATGTCTGAAAGTAGTTTATTTTAATGTCAAGGTCATGTCATTTGTTTTTGATGAATAGAATTATCTTCAAAAAGGCAAGCCTAAAGATTACGCGTAGGGGTCAACTGGGTATTTTAGAATAAAAACAATGTTAACGTAATTCGAAATCAACTTGGAAATATGGGGAAACGGAAACGCCCAAAGAAAACAAAGAGGCTTATCAACGCATTAATTGTTTTTTTTATATTATCAAATTGTATACCTCTACTAATTCCACTAATCAAATTAAATCCCGTTTATCAATTTGTAGCAGACTTCAACTAGCAAATAAAAACAATTTTCTGAATACCTAATGCCGTTCACAATTAAGAAAGCCGCTCTACAGAAGTTCGGAATAGATAAGATGAGTTTTGCGGGAGTTAAAAGGCTTTAGTTTCCGACTATCGTCACAATAAAGAATTGCTCCTTCAATACGATCTAATAACTTAGTTTTTCTTACCGCGATTTCAAACCTTCTAATAATTTGGAAAAGTAATTACGTATAAATAAATAAAGGAATACATCGATAGTAGCTATTTAAGGGGGGCTCAACAAAAATATTTGTAACTGACAAAATGTATCCAACAGAAGATTGTTTTTCAAAACGAGCTAGTGTTACGCATTTGGCCCATAAATGGCGCCATTCGAGCCCCGTCTAGTAGAGGTTTTAAACCAATCGAGCCCCTGAAACGTAGCTGGGATCCAAAAGCCGGGCGATTAAGGAAACGACCTTTGATTTCAAATTACAGGTCAATTTCTCTCTCGATTCCCAACGCTCCGTTCTAATTCGTTTAAAAAATCTAGCGTCATGAAACTTGGTATAATGTTTACGCCTTACCTAAACGAACTGCGCGACTGGTTTTGCGCATTAGATCACTTTTCACAAGTGTAGATTTATTTTAGCGTCACCGAGTTATTAGCAGATGTGACTAATGCCCGTCCATAGCGAACTAATGGACATATTGTATTCGGTGACAAGTAATTATTACCGTCATAAAACTTAAATCACGCGCATAAGGTTGGCACTTTTTTACTGTTGTGTTAACTAACGTTTATTATATATGAAGGTAATTAAGAAAGCTAGTAGGAAATGAGTTATTATTCAACTGCGGTTTTGCAACAGCCACGCTTCAATATTTCACCGTCTTTAAAGTTAACCATATCTGAATTGCTCGCACGTTGTGTAAAAGCATTGAAAATTTAATCTCTGACTGTTCACAACAAATTCATTTGATTATTTTTATTTCGTAACCAATTATAGTTGCAAGTGAAATTGTGAAAATCGTCAGTAGTAAATCTATGCATTTGATTAATAATAATCATTAAAAATACGGAACCAATAATGCACGGTTACGTGAGGTTTATGTAAGATGACGAGGTAATATTCAAATTCGAGTTATAAAACAAATTTACGATTCGCTTCGAATGTCACATTGGGTAAGAGTTTTCTAATTTGTTCGGCCGCCGCTTGTCAACGAGCATTATAAATATGTAGCGGCCGGTATAAATGAGGATTCCGGAGATTTTATTTTACGTTTCGGTAGCGAAAACGCCCTGAATGTGTTGCAGGATTTCCTGAGACCAGTCACGTACCATGACACGGGCGAACACCGGGTCAAAATACGACAGGTACCCGGAATATATCACACACTACTAATCCCACCCGAACAAACCGACTGTAAAAAGGTGTGTGATAAGATCTACTATTAAGAATCCTCTCACATAATAATTAAAACATATCTAAATAGAGATATTACGACACAAAGGAATTCACACTCGCATTGCAACTCGTTGGGTAACACCTAGAAAAAGACTGTTCGAATTACCCGAAAACCTAAATTCACACTTACCTAGAAACGTTGAAATAATGACGCAAGTTCACAGAAGAAAAATAGAGATCTGTGCTTTGTGTTTGTATCATCGTATTAGGTATAAATGAAATAAAATCAAGTATCGAACATCCGTTACACGCAGGACGGTGCGTCGCGGTTCACCGGAGCTGAACGGGGCTTGCCTGACGCAGCACTTGTTTCCCATTCCCATAGCACTCGACCAAACAACATCGTGCCGACGTTCCGTAAACAAAACACTATACACTATACCTACATATTTGCTCATGTTGTAAGTATACACACCATACCTTAGACATTATTCGCAACAGCGTCTCCACGAACACATGAACTTCGCTCAGCCAATGAGGTAATCATAATCATATATTCGAACCTAGAAAGTCCGCATAAATACATTTGAAACTAGCACAGTTATAGTTTAATAACAACTTTTGACTTAACACACTGCAGTTGTAAATTGTTGCAGTCTTATAAATAAAGGCGACTGACAATGACACCATATCGCGAGTAGAAAGTTAGCACAATTACCTGGAAGGCAGAGATGCGTTTAGGCGGCAGCAGTTGGGGAGGTTTGTCGACTAGATTCTCCATTGAATGACGACTGAAGAATCCTTGTTTTTGGAACGTGGTATTGCTTTTGTATGACGTGCGATTAAATTTGGTTGCAGGTGCCACTATGCGGTTGCCGTTCTCGTCATCGTCTTCCCATTCGGTGACGACATCAGTGCGAACGTCTTCCAAGGAGCGCGAGCGGCTGCACGGGCAGGCGGCGGCAGCGGGCGCGGGGTTGGCGTTCCGCAGCTGGCGAGTCCTGTCCCGGCCGTACAAGTCAGCGTGACTGCTCGGCGACGGCGCCCCGGCTGATCGATAGCTCGGAGACAAGAAGTAGTAATCACGAGACTTATTGCTATACGCACTCATTCCAGAAAAATCCGAATATGTGGAACCTTTGGACGACGACGTTTTGAAGTTCCTCAAATCCATCGGGTCCGGCGGTCTGAAGTAAAAGTTCGGCTGCGCCTGGCGGGAAAGCGGTGGCCAGGGTCTGAACGGCGCGTCGACGTAGTGTGCCGGTTTGGACTTCATTTTAGATCATGGGGCATCCGATCGCGGCGTTGTCGGTTCCGTGCGGATGTAGCCGAGGGAACAGCGCTACTGTTGTCACGGGCAGCGAGCGGCTTGCGCGGGCGCGGGCCCACCACCTGCGCTGCACCACTATCCGCCGCGCGTTAGACAGAGATGAGAACATAGAGAAAGGCGCGCTTGCGTTCCGCTCGATCCGTTGAATGCGAATATAAGTGAAAGGGGTAGCCCGTGCTCGGTCAACGCATCGAACGCGCTCAGAAAAGAAGCTTAGTTTAATCAAAGAACTCTTGCCTGTAACCTATTATTTTACTAACAATCCTTGGCTACTAAGTAACTAGATTCTCCAGACAAGTACCTACAGCCGCGTTCATACATTTTTCACATCTAGTCCAGTAATATTTCTTACAAGAACGGTATGAATATAAGTGCTAAATATTCATGCAATCATTTTAAGTGCACGAATATCTAGCACTGCTATTCATCAAGTATCGTTCACATTTATTACTTTACGTGATGATTAGATTTGTATCACGAATATCAATTTACTATCCGTTCGACTGCACTCCGTAATAAAATAACACTGTCTCTGCCGGTTCGATAAAACAGCAAGTTTTAGACGGAACGTTTAGCTGGTCACGCGCGCGTACAACTTTCGCTTTTCCTTGCGCCCGAATAGTTATAGGTACATATCAGCCAAACATTTCGTAATATTAATTAGCGAGATACTGCGCATCGTAATTGTTTGAAGAAGATGAGATGTAAAACAATAAGATAAATCAACATAATATTATGCGCTACTCCCACACTTGTCTAGAAATAACGATGGAAAATTCAAATATTTAATTAGTTGCCTTATTTGTAACGAGGGAACTCAAGGCCGTACCATATACAGATCATACGTACGGTAACAATAAACAAGTTAATGTCGGCAGAAACTCATCATAATCTTTAATTTCGTCCTACGCGAGGAAAAACAAATAATAATTAAGAATGTATGCATCAACACATGACCGCATCGAATATACGAGGAATGGCTTTTTTGTCGCAAGTTATGAAGAAGACTCAAAGCAGTTGTTTAAAAGAACACTCTTAAGGTGACGGCTGTGTAATTTAATTATGAGCCGTACAAAAAAACTGTGATCGAAATAATAACAAACGATAGGGTAATTAATACAATAGATTTATTAGCTCATACGTACGCGTTGCGCAAACTATAACCGGTCGCTGCATGGGGGCACGAAGCCCATGACTTCATAAAATGACTCATACCGGTTTACTTCGACCAAAAATCCCTAAAAAGTACGCATATAGGTAAACATTAACAGTACCAACACAACAGCCGACGTTACAAGTGAATCATTCGCTATATAACTGTTACAGCCGGCGCATTTGTCTCCGTCCTCAATCAATTGGGACTTATTAACTGATCAGGCGGGAGTCAAACTGGCGATTTATGGAAGACTCGAGTTTCAGGATAAATGGGTATTGAATGAGTCGGTGCCGCGGCCTTGTCCGCTACGAGGTTATCAATGGCTTGTTCTGCGTAACGTCTGTCTGTCTTGCGGTAGCTAAGTAGAATTTGTGGCAACACTCATTTGATTCGTTTTATTTTACGACATAAACGGGCCCGTGCATCGCAGTCGGTATGATAAACTGCTATAAAACACTGCGATTTAACGTAACCATAATGGTCTAACGTTACGTACAACAGAATATTCTTGTAGAGGGTTAAATCTGATGTACGTTACCGAATGGAATAAGTATATCACCACTTGTTTATGTAATATATGAGACACTTACATAATAGGCGCCAGTTTAACATCAAATATTCATTGATAAAGTAAATAGCGATACACATATGTTAATCTAAAGTACTATGCGGAAAGAAGAAGTAACGAACCTATCAATTTCGTTGTAATTCATAAATTATACTACGTGAAATTATATTTGTCATTCACTATGTATATCTTTTTTTTGGCAACTGGAAACATATTTTTTTACTCTTATAAGTTTGCAACACTCGTAACTGTCTTATTTCATTCAGGTTACAGCCACAATATGATTACTACTACTTTACTTATACTGCAATTTTATACTACGATTAAAAATACAGCATTTGCAGTTAATAAATTGCTATTTGATTTAAAAAGGCAGAAAAATTAAGTGACCTTGTATTTAGTAATGAATGTAATCACTTAATAAGAATATTATAAATGGAATACTATAAAATAAAATAATAATAATTCAGAATACCGCTGCGTAACAAATCAAGGTAGCTGCGCACTCTAAGCGAATGTAAAATCGCAACAACCTTTTCCGCGTTTCACGCCACTGACTGTGCAAATACGTCAGTAATAAAACATATAAAAGTGCAAAATGGCGTGATATAAAATGTAAATATTATCATGATTTAGTGTCGACCGAGTGACGGGTGCGAGTCGGCGGCGTGACCATTTAAGGGCGTATGGGCCGAGTCGCGGCTCGCTCCCGGTGAGCCATGTAGAGCGACCTAGAAAACACATTATATTCTGATTCCGATTCGATATTTTTCGATAACATTTTTTCATCAATTCAAGGGAACCGGGTTCGTGAACGCAAG
Source organism: Clepsis dumicolana (assembly GCA_963691665.1). Classification (NCBI taxonomy): domain Eukaryota; kingdom Metazoa; phylum Arthropoda; class Insecta; order Lepidoptera; family Tortricidae; genus Clepsis; species Clepsis dumicolana. The sequence continues at coordinate 6,574,565 of OY829505.1, read as the reverse complement.
CGTAATTTATAAGACAAACGCTAATGCTATTCAGTTTCAATGGTACTTGATTTCTCGACACTTGGAATTTCTTATGTATCGGCATAAACTTTTATAACCGCTCTTAATGGCAATGAATAATGCAGAGTATATTTAATGTCCGATAAAATATAAAACAGTTCGACTTGATACTAAACTAGTTTGGATGTCTTTAGATTAAATAATACAGAGCATAAAGCGCATCTTAATTGTCATGTTAAACTGGTCAAAGTGCTTTTTTTTTCAATCACAATTAGAAAGTTTTCTGAGATAAAAATGGACTGTATTATACTTATGAGTATGAATAGACATGGATTAGCTTTGGATGCAACAGTACTTTTAAAAGAAATAATGTCATATCCTCTCGATTATTCTTTTTTTTTAAAGCTGGTACCTACTTTACTACAATTACATTCAAAGTTCCGCTTCGAAACACGGAACGACGATAATCTTGCCAATGCGACCCACTAGGTGATGTCAATATATTTTCGGGCAAACTATGTCATTATTACACTTTACGGCAGCTAAGTTTTGAGCGATTAATCAAAATGGAAGAAAAGCCCTAGGTATCGTGAAGACGAAGGAATAGAATTAAGAGTGTACGTAACTATACAAACGACCGAGCATTCGGTTTGGCCACTCACAGTCATGGGTTCAATGTCTTGCACATCATAAAACGTCAAGGTCTAATTTCGCTTAAGGCTGTGTGACAACTCGCCTCATGGAAAACTTAATTGACCAGGAATTATTGTAAAATTGTCTAAACTCGTGCTTAGCAACTTACCGTTTAGTTTTACTTTTATCGTGATCTTACGAGGCCTTTAACAAAAAGTGGAAAATTAGAAATCTACTCCATGAAGTATAGTGTGGTAGAGTCTATATTCCTACTTAACCTGCAATGCAGTTCGTACCGTTTTTATTTCTAGGTCATGAGTTACCAGTGTGGCCTATTGTCAGCTAGATGCAAGTAATGTTACAATCGTGAAGCCAAATTAATGATACGGGCCAAATACTTTTACGTAACACGTTTGAGATCACACAAGTTGATGTAAGATGTGACAAAGTCAAGAAACACATGTATAATATGATCATGATCACAGTAAGGCGACACGGAATGTGAGGTTGATCAACCGCGCCGCGCATTCACAGAACCATGACGATTAATCACGGATGGACATTTGCATTGTTATAGACAGTGGTTTTCAATCAGGTAAATGGTAAATGCTATGTTTTTGCCTTGATACAGGGGTTACAATTCGCGTACAGGCTGTTGTGGAATGCAGACGTCCTTAGTTACTTCACTAAGCCTAGAATAAAATGTATTTAACAGCTGTTTTTGAGATTCAACTACCTCAATTTCTTTTCTTTTAACTGTTTTATTTATATTTGCAAATTATGTAGACGTAGGTACTTAAGTTAAATAATTATTTTCTGTCTTTCTTTTTAATGCTTATTGCTTATAGCCATTTTTATAACAATAAGTACTTAACTGTAGGTGTAGGTAGGTAGGTATAATTGGAGGCTAAATTAAATATTAAAGCGCATTGAAACCCAGTTACTCTAGCCGGTAAAAAGTTCCAAACAAACAAACATTGACACGAGTGGTTTTTTCAACGAGATAGTATCATTCTAGAACTTTTTGATTGGCAGAAACGAATCTTAAATCTTAAAAAACGTTTAACTTTCTGGTAACATTTGGGTGGCAGATTGGAAGTGAAATATTGGGAACGTTATTTGTAGTCTTTAAGTTTGATTAGTTTTATGAACAGCCATTGGACAGTACTTGCCGCTCAAGCGCTGAAGTAATATTAGGTATTCTGTGCATAAAGCGGGGATAGGTACTTCTGAATGGCTTCAGGCCACAAGCCCCTAGGGGCTTCGAAAGTTTTTCATGAATCGACGACATTACGTATCAAATAGATCCCCGACGTGGAATTTTCTTTAATTTTCTATAGAGGCAACAGAAAAAATAAAGTATAATGTAAAAGCATTGTTCTAACGTTTGCTGATTTCACAAAAACGATTGTAAATCGGTTTTAAAAGTCTTCAAAAGGGGTATTAAAAAGGTTAGGTTAGTACTTCTAGTGTTGCAAGCGATCCTAGATGGCGGGTAATCGCTTAACATCAGGCGAACCGCATGCTTGTTTTCCACCGACGTAGTACAAAAAAAGGTACAGCGTGGGCAACCATGCACTATGAATCGAAGCATGTAATCGAAGAGGAAGGAAGGTAACGCTTCCGACTCTATGTAACTTCACGCTCCCTGGAGATTAACGGAATGATACAACAACGTCGAATCCCGCAAAACGTGGTGCGGTTCCGTATGTTATCTGAGTTTCTAGTAGTTAGACAACAACGACAACAACAAATATTTGCTAATGGATCTCCAAATCTACCTTGTCTCGGCTTTTTATTATACTAACGAGTTTTACGTTGATGGTAAGTATACAAAGACAAAAATACTAAAATGCCTCGTCATCAACGTGAAACAACTATGAATTAGAAAGTATAGAACAAAAGAGATAAATTCAAAATTCTGCAAGATCGATATACGCAGCATATTAGGAGTTTCTTCGTAACAAAGCCTCCTAGCATCAAGAATAAGTCAGTAATTGCATTTCGTGCAGGTCAGTTGTCTCGTGAAATTATAATCAATAAGTCTGTATTTCATGCGGATACCCAGTAATTTTCCTCGCTAAACAAATTACTTATTCACTCTTGAACGAATGGAGTGATGAGGTAATTCATGTTGTTTATTCTTCAGTGAATTTCTCAATAGCGGCATTGTAGAGTTTAAGTCGAACAGTGATCTTAGTATTAACCAAGTTTGATACCCTTTCAAAAGGATGCCGATGCAGAGAGAACGAAGGCATTACGCACACACGAAATACGTATCGTAATCCTTAAACGTGATTGAAAAAAAAAAAACATCTCCTTGAAGAAGTATTGCATAAAAAAGTACCTTATTGTGTCCGAATGAGAATCGCTCCTCGGGCGCTATAGTTGGGACGAAATGGTGTCTGTCTGATTCCCAGTTAATGTGCCAGTTGTCCAGCGAATCTGTAGACGACTTCTTGGTGTCGATGGAGCTCTTTCGGGACAGTGAATTGGTGGAGCCGACGTAATCCCTTTTCATGTCTCTGATGCCATTGCTCGTGAGGGACTCTCTTCTGTTGTAGTTTACAATGTTGGCCCTGGAGAGGTTGGGGAAGGAGCCCATGGAATGCCTTTTGTTGTTGTGTCTTTGAGTGGGGCTGGGAGTCTCTCTGCGCGGGGGAGTGACGGACGGGCTGTGTGGGCGGCGAAGGATGCTCGGGAATGACGAAGGGTGCTCCATCTCACGCGCTGGAGAGCCAGATATTCCCAATGAATCCTTGCGCCTGTTTAATAATATCACTCATGAAGTTAAATATTATCTCAACGCATTCCAAAGTCGTGAAGCGCCTTATACCTGTGCCGTTTGTCGCGAGCTAAGTACAAAGCGTTGTTTTCGCTGTGGCAAACATTGCGTGAGATGTCAATATTTCTTGGCAACTGAGACCACCACATATTAATGAAATAGAAAATTCTATATCATTTAGTTCTTCCAAATATGTCTGTCTGTCGTTCATATATTATAAAAATAATTTGCACTTATTGAAAATACAATCAGCGTAATTTTTTCAATGACAACCACAATAAAAGAGCGAAAATAACTTCAATAACCTGTCAAGTAGAGATAACTTTCAATAAAACATCGCAGACAATCGATCTTGTTTTCAGAGAGGGCATTGTTAAGACTCGGCACAATTTATAATGCGATTCACGATGATACATAAATCAAACAGCATTACGGACCTGATTATAAGCCCATTGGACGGGGACACGGAATCTCTGTAGTAACCGGGCGAGGATTCCCTGCTGGTGTGCAGGTACAGGGACGACCTGTGGGGCGAGCTGCAGGCATGTCGCCCGTGAACATCGCAGTGAGGGTCGTGCTCAACGGTCGAGCTGACCAGCGGCGACCGTCGGCCTTCGAGGTTCATGTTCCCGAACATGGAGTCGAGCTGACGCATCGCAGCTACCTTCTTCACTACACTCATCTTCACAGTTACAACTATAGATCGCGTTTAAGTCAGGACAATTGATAAGCTGAAATTGAACGTACGCCCTCTAAGTATGCCGCGAGACGACTGGACCGAGCGGACGGCGTTCGCGAGCACGACGCGCACCGAGATGACTCACTGCGCGCGCGCAACTACGATTATCGACGTGTCCTACAATTACATATATACAATAAGTAAGTGACAAGGTAAATAATGGTCCAGAGCAGAGCGTAGAGTCATCAATAATAAACAAGCTGTATGTGGGTGGGAGATGGAAGTTCACGACAAGGTCGCGTCAAACAGGTAGTTGAAGTACCAAAGAGTAACAGAAAAACAATGTTATGTTATTTTCAATATTGATAAGATTACTATTACTTACCATGTTTTATCTTCGCGAATACAATATTTACGTGAACGACAGATCAGTCACCTTCTAAAGGTGTATTAAAAATGCAAAAATATTTGCTATCTGCTTAGTAATATTTTATCAGAGTTAAAATATTGACATACTTTCTGGGGCTGCATACTAAGGTCGACATGCACCGACGTGGGTTAGACTAACTTGGGGTTAACTTAACGCGGTTGTATTATCTGAGGTAACGTTAACCCCCGGATTAGTGTAACTCAGGCCGGTACAATCAACCTTAATCATTTTAATAATCTTCAAGACAGATTCGCATCAATCGATTGTGACACTAATTCGTTCGGAATAACTTTCCTTTATAAACAAAGTGACGAATAAGAATCGGTGTCATTACAGAAGTGATTACGATCCTAAGAAGAGGACGGTCACTTTACTTGTTATTAGAAACGATTTGTTTTTATTACATTGTGAGAGAGGGGTTTCATTACAATTAAATGGAGAAACAAGATAGCATATCACATTCCTTAAATTATCATTGCTACCATTTGTAAGGTAGCGTCCTAAAATAGGGGAAGAAGTGTTCCTTACTCTACCACTTTCACCTACTAAATTTTCCCTTTTTAACCCCAGACGAAAAGAGGGGTGTTATAATTTTATTCTAATATGTTGACATTAACAACAAAGTTAGACTAAACAACGGTTTGTGAAACTTAACAGTTAATGGGGTGACTTTTTTTAATGCAGGGATTTTGTCTACATTTTCTACACCTAATATGCTCATTAGTAGGGTAAGTTGCCACCCACTCCTGTAACTGGCCACTTTGCCAATATTAATCCGCAAGAGAATGAAATACTGATATCATGTAATTAAACTAAAATGTATAGATCCAGAACTGTTACCGAGAGCATTCTGAAAGTATTCATACTCAGTATCGCCATACAAAATTGGGGTTGTCTAAAAAAATACCCAAGCTTTTTTTTTTTATTGTACAGAAAAGTCGGTTATAACAAACCAATTTCGCTATTTTCTCATATAAATCACTCCTTATTTTTAAATTATTTTGGCTAAGGACGTCACGAGTTGTGTCAGATTTATTGAATAAGCAGCTGTGTGGAAGAGCTAGTTCCACACAGCTGCTTATTCAATAAATTTGTCAGTAAGCGTATGTTGAGACCCTGCTTTAGTTCAGTTTTAATCTGTGGTGAATCGTTAAACTGTCATTGTCACTGAACTGTCAAACGTCAATAACAACTATCAAGTTACCAGTCCAAATCGAACTTAGTTAGCATAAAACACCGGTAAATAGTGACGAATACTTGTACTCACGTCAATGAAGTACAATTCGGACCGCTACGTCATAGTTGCGAATGGCGTGAAGGGCAAATGAAGGGCATTACTTATTCTGTCTATATTAAATTAATTACATCATATTAAAATGAAAAAAAAAATACCGGAAGTAATTCAAAAAGCATTAATCTACGCATTAAGCACCGATCTACAATACATTGCAAAAAAAAGCAGACAACCCCAATTGGTAGCCAGTAACAGTGACAATTTCTAAAGTGGCGAGTTAGTGGCAATTTATCCTATATCGACGGATTCGAAGGTACAGTCAACATCGTACAAAGACAACAGACAAAGCGTCGAATCCGAACAGGCAAACGATCATGCTGCTCATGACAATACAAACGTCCACATATTCGGCTCAGATATTATCAGACACGGAATCAGGGCTGCCAACTCGGAAATTTTTAACCGTAAACACTAATTTAAATAATCCCACACGGGCATAATTAAATATAAAAATTTTCCTGCTCATCAGTGTCGTGTCGAAAACAAAATGTGACATGTATTTTAAAAAAAAAGTACTTGATTCGAAGAAACAACCGTCTCATCTGAGAACACCGAACACCGTTCGACAAAATCCTCTATAGCAAAATCCATTTCCTATGAACTTTTCTTAAATCTCGGAACAAAACTCCCAAGTTGTCAACCCTGCACTGGATGTACCAATCTACATATACGACACGACGACCCCGACAATATGTTAGACGGAATGTTTGCATTGATTTAATTCGCCATCTCCCGCAAAACGAGCATAGCAATTGAACTGCGGTGTTTCATTATGATTTCAGTGAAGTATCATTTAAACTGCATTGTTCAAATGGAGTATAAATTGACTTGGAGTATGAAGTGACAATAATAGTGGTAGCCTTACGGTTTGACCTATGTGCTTTCAAGCAAAAGATCGTGGGTTCGAACCCTGACTCGCACCTCTGGAGTTTTTCGGAATTTATGTGCGCAGAATTTGCATTTGTAATTTATCATGAGATTTTCGGTGAAGGAAAACATCGCGAGGCAACCTGCATACTTCTGCGAAGCAATTCGAAGGTGCGTGTGAAGTTCCCTATCTGCACTCGTACCGCGTAGGAACTATAGTCCAAGGCCTCTCGTTGTGAGAGGCCTGTGCTCAGTATAGTGGGACGTAAAACAGGCTGATGATTTTAACTTTGAATTGCTTTGCAAAAGTATGCAGGTGATGATAATGATAAAGTGACTTAACAACGCTCTGTCGAAGCGAAGCAACACAATAATTAGATTCTCTGAACTAATAACCGACTAGTTTTACTATCAGTATAAATAATATAAGTAAATGCTGGAGTCTGTAAAACAATGGAGATGTCGCGATGGTCGGCCTCATGCATGATGGACCAATGGTGGACACTCTTTAGCTTGGATACAAATGCTTACAACCTTGTTCAAAAATCGTTTACGTGAAACATGTTGTGAAGAAGTTATCACTATTAATCATCTGTCTAGTCTTAGTCTTATAACCATCCATGAGTAGGTAACTAAAATCGCCTTAATTTTTAATCATCTAACGCGGTCTTTGTTTTCCACAACAAAGTATGCAGATTACGTTAAAAACGTGTCATCAAGATCACTATAATATGCTAAGTCATTAAGAAACATATCAACATCTAGTTCCGTAAACCCTTTAATGGTAACAATTATACTGAACGTATATATTTATTAAATTACCTAATTGTAGCGAACCCACGCGTCGGCGCGGCTTGGCGGTCTTGGTAGCAAGTTTATACATTGAATTATGTGTAACTAAGCATTATGTTCAATTCAATTATTGTGTTTGAGTAACGGAAACGCCTGACTAATTACAATTAGATCAGTGTGGGTATGATTTGTGAAGAAAGACGTCTAAGTAGCCAATTTGTCAAGAGACAATTTTTCGTAATAAAGTATCAACTCGACAGCAGACCAGTGTGCCTAATCCTGATCGAAAAATTGTTGTGATTGTGTAAAGTTCAAAACCGAAATTACTTTAATTTATTCATTACTAGCAGTTTCCCGCAAAGAACGAACGAACTAAGAAATTTCTCGGGATGCCTATGTATTAGCGAAGCTATTCATATTTTCAACGTCTGAAAGCAGACATAGATAGACTCTAGTTTATAGAGCGACAATATTGCAAGCAATTGCAGAAGGTAGCTGAAAATCTAGTTTCGAGATAAGAACGCCATTTAGATTTAAATCTATTTCAGCGAAAATATGTTAAGTCCTCTTCTTTAGAAAGCCAAACTATACCTACATACTTCGAAAAAGATAAATCTCCGTTTACTAAAACTGGTACAAGTTTCGTTTATGAAAAGAAGAATAGTATACATTCACATACTTTTGAACGTAGTATCTAAAGCAATAAGAAAATATTCTCACGAAACATCCTTTGTTGGATCTCTCTTATATATTCAGAGCTTATATTAGAGTAGAGTATGTAGGTAGATACTAGATGGCGAATCTATTGAAACGACTTATGAATATTTCTTCGAAATATTTGCTCATTTTCCTGTAAACATCTCTTAGCGCTTAGTGATAAGCTGCTCAGTAAAAACATTTTAATTGTGCTAAACTACCTACACAGCCTACACTCAACGGCACAATTTTATAAATCATACCTTATATTCCCTGATCATTGCGAAAACTCAAATCAATCAACCAATGCTTTTTTAAATAAATAGTAAAAAATAGGAGGGCGAATAATAGTGCAGGTGAGTATTTTTATTAGCTAGAGACAGAATTGGATTCTGAATAATTGGAGTTTCACAGCGCACATGCACTGAAAGTCGAAAACTTCCGTGCTCGGAAAGGATGTCTTGAAATACGACGGAAACTTAGTGGAAACCTTGTAATCGGGGCAAAGTTAGGACCTGTGGCTGTAACCTGAATTGGCAACAGTAGTTGATTTTACCCGAGTCCCTTCGACGGTTGCTGCCATTAGTGCCCATGCAGGAGAAAAGTCTCCAAAGCGTAAGTATCCAAAAGTTTTCATAAGATTCAAGAAGTTTCGGAAACATGTGCAAAGTGTAAACTTGCCTTTAAGTCACTGTGACGCTCTGACTAGGAACTAAGAAAATGTTACAGGTGTCATTATTGTTGAAATTCGGATTCATTCAGTAGTTTAATTTCGAATGAGACCTTAACTAGCCAAATTTGGATTGACTTGTGGACACAGACATTAATTAAATAAAACGAAGGCAACATCGTAAAATGTTATAACTTCAACATTCTAAGCATAACAAACTATAATAATAAGTAAATAACAATAGACTTCAGAACTTGCGCAGACTTACTCCCGTTAATAATTAAAGTGCAACGCTACTGTTTGTATCCAGTGAGTACTTAGTTACTCACAATCACAGCGACTCAAAACCAGAAACCAGTGGAAATATTACAGTGGTGTCAGAGTGGAAGTAACTTACCTACATCTAGCGTTTTTAACCGACTTAAAAAAAAGGAGGAGGTTCTCAATTCGTCGGAATCTTTTTTTTATGTACGTATTTTCCCCGATTACTCGAAGACGGCTGGACCGATTTCAAAAAAACTTTTTTGTTTGAAAGGGTATACTTTCTAGTTGGTCCCATTGTCACCAAGTCAGGATTTGATGATGGGATCCCAGGGAAATCGAGGGCAACCCTCAAATTTTATAGGCACGTATCATGTTTCATATATTTTCGAAAGCTGTTCAAGTAGGTACTTGCGTCTGGCAGTCATCATTTCGTGTTGATGAGGTGATGATGGAATTAAAAAGTTGCTAAAAACGTAGGTACCTGGCTGACTGGTGTGTCTAACGCGATTGTCCAGACAAATTTCACGGCTCCTCACGGGGTGACCAGTTGCAAGATTATTTAATTACACCCACACAGGGACGAGAACAAACACTGCACTAGCGACTAACTGAATTACCATCGGCCGGGCTGCGGGGGAGTGATAAAGAATAGAACGGGAGTAGAGATCTGCAGCTTTAGTTATCATAATGTACTAGCTGTTGCCCGCGACTGCGTCCGCGTAGATTTCGGTTATCGCTATCCCGCGGGAACTATATAATTTTCCCGAATAAGATGTAGCTTATGTTATTCTTCAATATTCAAACTGTCTTCTTACCAAATTTCATCTAGATTGGTGCAGTGGTTTTCCCGTGAAGAGGTAACAAACAGACAGACAGAGAGACAGAGTTGCTTTCGCATTTATAATATTAGTCAGGATTATGTTAAGTCAAAAGTTGATATGCACCAGATGCACGAGATCGCCACACTACTCCTTCAGTTAAATAAAACGTCCTCCTAATTTCTAGGAAATAAAATCCATAATGAAAAGATTTTTTTATAAAAAAAAAATTATATTACCACTTCGCCAATTGGTAAGAATGCAATTATTGTATTACAGAGATGTCGGCACAGGTGGCTTATGAGAAAAATCAGTTTTTTTTTTAATAACCGTAGCGGCTCAAAAGCAATTGCAAGCATTGCGCATTTACAGAAAAACAATTAATTTGAACATTTTTCGAATGCCTATTCTAAATTCAAAAACCGTCAAGCCGCCCTCCAGGCTCATCTGCCTCCACGTGCAGTGCACTACCCACTTAAGGCCCATAACCTATTCGTTCCGGCATTAGCCTGTGCAGTGACACTGCCATGAGATGGTACACACACACGCACAGCCATAAGCATTAAAACCTACCCTAAAACCTGTTTTACCTGTTAAACTTGTAAACCTAAAAGGTTTTAAAAAGCTTCAGGCAACCAATTTCCATTTTAAAATTCATAGCCAGCTTACAAATACGTACGTGGGTGATGGAGTTAATTAATGCATTACTCTAATTGAAAGCAACAGGCGTGAAGCAAAAATTTGCGTGAAAAATGTAATAAGACTACGGCTAACCCACAAGTGGTCGTGACCTGTTCTATCGCTAGGTGTGGCCCGTACGTGTGTGTTAGTCCTTAGCGAGGAAAAGGCTAAACGTGCTAGCAGTGCTGGCAATTTACTCCGCTGTACCCTTAACCTGATCACTTTAGTGATTTATTCAATATTTTATCCAAGTTATTTTTAGAAAACATCATTGATTCACAGCACTTAATTAAAGAGCTTGATACTGCGCAACTCTTGAACGCCAATGGCTACTTCGAATATTACGGCCTGTAAGAAACTAATTTAATATGGATTTCGAGTATACGGAAATAACCACTTTTAAAAAGATACCAGTCCAGCAAGGAATGAGTTTCAACAGCAGCGAATAACTTCTAATCGTTTCGTTTGTATTTATTGTTTCCATATGTACTACAAAAATCTCGGGGAAATTTGATAGAGCTCAAAGAACGATTTAAAGCAGCATCTCAGGTGGATGTATTCTAGTGTTCTTTCCTTACTTCCATTTGCAGTTAAGGCGCTTCCCTGAGCCAGACGCTGAAATGGCTGCTTTTTAGAGCCATTCTGTACGTTATTTAAACGATAAAAACAAAATATATAAATACATTAAGTATCTATAACATCTTAACTTGTTTTCCTATGTTTCATATTATTATTTTTCCTATTTAATACTTATGATAACTGCATCACAAGTAAGTCAAGTTGCAATTAATATTCTGTTACTACATCATAAGCACCAATGTATAGAGAATTTAATAGGCTAGGATTTCTGTTTAACATTATTAAAATACCTTTTTATAATCATCATCATCATCACTATCATCATCATCGGCCTATTTACGTCCCACTGCTGGGCACCAGGCCTTTATTCTGAATATTTAAAAAAAAAAATGAGTAATTTACGTAATCGGTGCGAATTATGAAAAAAAATTTTTTTTCGAAAAGACGCGTTATTTGTGATAACACTGTGTAAAATAAAGTTAGACCGATATTTAATAGATGTCGTCACTAAAACGAAGTTGTTTAGTAGAAGTGAGGTGGGGTGAGGAACGCGCGAAGCGTTCAAGGTCATCCTCTCAGGGAAGCGCCTTAAAGAACAATATTTTATAAATTCTAGGACAAATTAGTAAGTTATACTGAACCTAAAATTAGACATTCTGAGAGGTAATCAGCTATCGAGCAATTATCGTCGGTTTCTGGGCCAGCGTAAATGTACAAAAAAACAAGTAATACATTATACCCGATGTGTTGTTACCAAGCATCCCAGCAAATCGGCATTAGCGGGCCCGGCCATCTTAAATAGCCCTCAACAACTCACTTTACGAGTAAAAGACGGTAAATTAAATGGAAAAATTCAGAAATTTTCAGCGAGAGAAAATTAAAAGGAAAATGTAATCCTGAAAATGTCGCAGTCAGGAGAAATCCAAGGATCCGGAGCGAGTGAAAAAGGTGTCCGAAAATTTGTTTTCAAATATTCCGATCAGCGTTAATCAAGTTACTTCGATTTAAGTAATGTTTTTGAATTCGTTAAGCGTATCAATTCGTGGCACTCTCTTTACAAACGGAAGCGAAGCGGTTTTACTTAATGTTTTTTGATTTTTAAAATGGTTCGGCGTTATCTATTGAGATTTGGTTATAACATTTATACTTTTTTTAAGATACCTACTGTGGATACACGTGATTTTGGGCAGGGGTCAGTCTAAAATCTGACCACGAATCACCAAGTGAGGGGAAAGTTAAAAAGTTGGTAAAAAAACATCACATGATCAATCGACGTCCCCTATCGTGTTAGCACATTATTCGAGACTGAGTACATGTAATCATGTTTTTATAATACGGAGCCGTATTTGTAAACTCGTTTTTTATAGGAATTTCGTAAGATACTAGGTGTGTATTGTTTTGCATCTCTCGGAAGCATTTCGATACGAGGTAGGTACTCCTGCATGCTTATTGTCTAAGTGTTAATTTTGTATAGACTGACAATTGGTATCGAAAACAGCTAGCTGTCACAGTCGTATTAAAACAGACATTTCAATCCGATGACGAGTGTCAGAATAGTTACGTAATCACCCTGCTGGTGTTGCAAGTGTTCCCAGGCGGCGGTATGGCTTAACGTCAGGCGATAATCGTACTTTGCCATCGACGTGGTTTAAAAAAAAGTTACAAGACATTATACGCCGGTTTTTTAATGTAGTCAAATTTCAACTTGTCACAAGCAGGAATGCTAGCTCTGTTGTGTTCCGGTGTAGAGAGAGTAACACAGCCGGGGAAATTACAGGCACAAGAGGTATTTAATATTAGTTCTCTATGTTGGCAACGCGTCTGCAATCCCTGTGGTGTTCAGATGGCTGTGGGCAGTGGTGCCACTACCATCAGGTAGTACCCGGTTGTTTGTACAAAAAACAACTACTCCTATAAAAAAACATGTTAGCTTCGCCTTAAGACGGTTTGAATGGGTTGGCGCCATTAATTTGCTGTTAAATTCATATTCAAATTAACATAATGCGTGTCATTAATAAAACCAAAAATCTAGTTCGATACGGTCAACACTCGTAACAGTAAGATTGTTGCGAGGCCATCTGCCGAAAAGGTTCCATCGCCTTTTAAGTCAACGTACAGAACGGTCAGGGTCTTAAAAAGTTCAGATATGTGTTGGTTAAGAACGTGTAATGAAGTTGGTAGGTTGAGCTTTTGTAGAGTTAGCTAATGAGTCTAACGACTCTTTCCGTGACGCCGATTTCCCGCGACGGACGAGTATTCTTTCTTAGATTACAATAAAAAATGCCTAAACAGTTGTATTGTAATATTTTCTGTGCATTCATTTTATATACACTTCTTTTCATTGTGTTTTATATGTATTTTTCTGTATTAAACATAGCTTGAGTTTTCCAGCTGGTTTGTTACTGTCAAGCTGCGTAAACTTTTCAGTAAATAATTAAATTTTACGGAACAATAATCACGCATTATCCTTTCTCATCTTTTTCCTAAGTACCTATACACTATATTATTAAGGAACGACCGAACGTGCAAAAACACAAGTCTCTCTGTGCATCCTTCCACCTTCCACACCATCCTTAAAAAAGAATATAAAAAAAGACAAACGAAGAGAAGAGCGAAAAAGAGATTCATTATAAATTATAAAACAATTAATTATTGAATGACTTTTTTTCTCAGTTTAGTTAGATGATTCAGTCAGAATTTGAAAATGAGACAAAATTTAAACTTTTTTTACATTTGAAAAGTTTTTCTACACACGGCCATAAATGTTTTTCGAGTGAACTTGACGTGTTTAAGTTTTTTTTTATTGCTTCGTGAGTTTTACAAAATAGCGTAAATATAAGAGTAAGTACCCAGTTTCTTTTCATTGTAAAAACTCCTGGTAAAAGACACGGGTGGCTATGGTTCCATGAACATTGAAATGGGATATTAAGAAATATGATACCTGAGCGCAGTACAGAGTACAGCCTACGCTAGATTTTATCACTTCAAAAATATTACAAGTGACAACAAAGCCCTGAGTTCAAGCTGTGACTTTGTTTATTAAGATAATTAATAGCGACCTGGTGCCCGGTGGGCGTAGAACAAAGTTATTCTAATAGATCGTAAATACTATAGAGATATATTACAACGTATAATACGATCCGTCATCGTATAAGGCGAAGCTGTTGTCAATAGTCAAGTCAGTTACCGATTCTCGTACTATTAGGGCTGTCGCGAGCCAATAATCCGCCAGGAACGCTAGTGTCGAGTGAGGTCTATCTTTCATTCTCCACCAATGAGAGACAAGCTACTTGCCTATGATTGGTGGAAATTGACACTAGCAATCCTAGCGGATTTTTGACTCACGATAGCCCTCATTGCTGGGACCATTGAAATCAAAAAGAATCCAGCAAGGTTATTGCGTATCTAAGCGTTTGACACTCGTCATCGGTTTGAAATGTCAGTTTTTGTACGACTGTGACAGCTAACTGTTTCCGATCCCAATTGTCAGCCCATACAAAATGAACACGATTGCGAGTGAGTTGGACAGTAAGATAAGCATCCTGGTGAATAAAAATGGAACTTCTACTTCGTTACTGGTTCCTCATTTCTGTCCCTGTTGACACTAAAAAGGGAACCTCTCCATTTGTAGTTACAACGCAACGCCATCTATCAGAGTACGACTAAACTGCGTGGAACGACGACTTACGACAACGCTATCTAGTTAACAATGTGAAAACTGTTACGGCACAGCAATAGATTGTAGTTCTCGATTTTCCCGCAAACCGTAAGCTGCAACTTTTAGCATTATGGAATAACATGGCGGTTACCCGGGGTTGCGGGGTGTCCATGGGCAGTGATGATCACTTACCATCAGATGACCCAGTTGCTGGTTTGCCTTCTTTGTAGTATAAAAAAAAAACATGGAGCAATTAAAAGGAAACTGCGGCATATTTCTCAAGATTGCTCCAGACCGGCATAGTAATTGCGTAACTATTTTGACACTCATCATCGGATTGAAATGACAGTTATTGTACGGCTGACTGTCAGCCTATACCAAGGAAGTAGTATATTATTGGGCATTCTGGACCACCATTCATTCGATCGGGCGAAAAATTTCGCCCTCACTCATTCGTGGTGATCCAGAAGCCCAATAATACAATGAATTGCACACAACCTACAATCAACCCAAACCCAACGGTAACCAACCTAACAGTAACCTATCAGCATTTGCGTTCAACATAACGCTCAACCTACACCTGAAATCGCATTGGACATTCTGTTTCACCTCGCGTTCAACGCAACAGCAACTCAAACCCAACGGAACCCAACCTAACAGTGACCTATCAGCATTTGCGTTCAACATAACGCTCAACCTACACCTGAAATCGCATTGGGCATTCTGTTTCACCTCTCGTTCAACGCAACGAATACATCAGCCCAACAGCAACTCAAACCTAACGGAACCCAACCTAACAGTAACCTATCAGAATTCACGTTCATCATAACGCTCAACCTACACCTGAAATCGCATTGGGCATCCACCTCTCGTTCGAATGAGCGAAGTTTTGACTCGAGGTTCAACGACAAGCCAACCCGACGGGAATTTATTCAATGTATTTAAATTTCAGTCCAACTCAAGTCTCAACTAATTGACAACCTAACATAGATATGTTTAATAATGTTTGAGCTTAGATAAAGTAAAAGCAAAAGTACACCATGCACACCGGGTTGATCAAGTCCGATATGCACGAGGCCGAAGCCACTGAGCGCTCCTCGGTCTCAAGCCGCAGCCTTTGACTCAGGTTAACTCAGGTGTTTGCACAACTTGTCTGCGAAGCTGATCAGACTCCACAGACAAGATCGGGTCACCCAGGACGCGTCTAGTTCCCGGCATCCACCTACGGATGTATCGCTATGACCGCTTTTTGTGTGCGTGGTGGTTTTGGATGCCTCCCACCGAGGCTTGTATACAACTCATCCGCAAAGCTGATCAGACTCCACAGACAAGGTCGGGTCACCCAGGACGCGTTAGTTCCCGGCATCCGTTTTCGGATGTATCGCTATGACCGCGTTTTATGTACACGGCAAATTGTATGTCGGATTTATTTATATCAACGAATCTCAAAACCATCGTTAGCGCGAGTTAGGTTTAAACTAATTTACGCTGGAATAAAGCACTAAGTAAACATTATTTAAATTACGAAAACATAAAAATGTGTAACTCACTACACTAGTGAAAACCGAAATATGATTTTAAATTGGTATCGCTAAAACTAAGTCAAATAGTGTGATTTAATTGATGTTAATGTAGAACAACTCCATCTGTGAGACCGCGATACTTTATCACACTTTCTAAATAACTTATATCACTTTATCATGTTGACGTAAAAATTGTCTTGCTGACTAGAATATAAAGTTTGATCAGAAACGAGTTGTAAAGTGATATACATGATTATGTACTTAAGTCATTTCAACTCGAAGACATTGTAGTGTAAGTTAGGTACTCGATCAAATTACGTAGCGAGCGCGCTCGCTAAGGTTTATTGTTCTTAACATGCAAATGGACATACGAGTAGGCGGTGATGACATCTATCGAAATTATTCGAAACCATTTGTATTCTATACGAAACCAGTACATCAAAGGTACTTACTTAAATCATTACTTACACCTACTTAGTTCAGTGCTTAACCCACAGACAGCGCTTATGTTAAACTTTGACATCGTGCGCTAGAATTTGTACCTAGATTTTTGTGTGTCTGTCTGTGGTACCATAGCTCCTAAATGAATGAGCCGATTTAAATGCGGTTTTTCATTTAACAGGTTTTCTAACAATGGTTCTTAGACTTGTTTTATCAAAATCGGTTCAACCGTTTCTAAGATATTGACCTTTGAAGCGAAAATGTCTATTGTTTTTCGACTTTTCTAAGTTGGTTAGGTTATCTTATCATAAATGTTAATAATATAGGAATTGTTTATTTTTGTGTTCAAATTGAAAAAGGTTTATACCTGTTTGTACCTGTAACAAGACAATGTTTGTTTTCGTATTAGGAAATAACAATTGTATGTGTATTTATAATTACGATGTAAAGTAGCAAACATTACAGTTAGAACACGTTTTTACCTAAGTTTAAATCTTCGTCTTAGTAGGTGAGGTAAGATGATATTTGGTTGTGTGAGCTAACCAATTACTAACCTTACCCATTAACTTAGTAATTAAGTCGGTTAATACTGAGGCTATTTGAACGATCTGAGGAGGTTTTTTTCCAGTTTCCGTTATAATTTTAACGTACAGAACTGAGCATGAAAATGTTACCAATTAGGTATTAGCCAATTTTATTGCGCAACGTTATCAAGTTGTAATGTGACACACAGTGCGATCGGCGTCTTTTTGCTGACATACAAATGCGGTGCATGTATGAAGCGTGGTTGCGAAATAATATTCATATTATAAAGGTGTAGGGTTGACAATGATCAATGGATAAATTTACAATTAATGGGTACCTCTATTAAATGCGAATATAAATGTTCTTAAAAGAAATAATGATTACTACAATTACTGAAATACTAATATTTAGGTAATTCCTTAATTTAGCTGGTGAGAAATAAATAAATAAAAAATAAATAAGTAAATTAAAAATTAAAAAAGTAAATTAAAAAAAGCTTACAACTCACTCTCGATTAGTTTTTTGGTATCTTGAATACATGCATATGTGGAATACGAAGTAGGCAGATTTACCAACAGACAGATAGACAAATTCATAACGTTCCTCTTTCCATCGCGTCGAGAATTAAATAATGTAAAATAAAGAACTGTTATGTGCACATAAGCATAATACACAATTGTGATTTGGAATGCGACAGCCCTAGTTCATTTAGTAAAATCAGCAAATAATTTCGTTTAAAACTTTTGCGCGGGGCTAATTTGTTCCTTTCCAATTTCGAACGTGACGTGCACAGTGCATCAAGTCTTCTACATCTTCAGCTCAGAGGTTAAGCTGTGCAGAGTTTCTACGTTAGTAAAGTTTATTTGCTTTATACATCGATTAAAATGTAAGTATGTATTTCAACGTACCTAACGCTTTACTTTCCTAACGAAATTAAAACATTTGGTTCATATTGTTTGTAGGGTTCCAACAGGCATTAATATTTTTAATTTCCTTTCAGGTCTGATTCCGAGTTTGAACCCATCACTGTTGCAAACAGCGGAACCGTTCGGTCAAAAGTGGGAAGGTCGGCTGAAAAACGAAAAGCTTCAGCTCCAAACAGGTAGCCATTTTATATTTATTTTCATATTTCATGTTTTTTATTTTGTCAGCTGGGTACATATTTACTTAAATATTGTTTGTCTACTTTTTTCATTTAAAAAAGGTATTTTTTTTTCTTTTTTTATCGATGTATATGGTTATTTTAAATGTCGAGTAATAAAAACATATTTTTTATTTCAGATCTGATTCAGAGGAGAGCGTTGCCGCTGCAGATGTCAGTATCCCAAAAATAAAAAAACCTGCTCAAAAAAGAAAGCCGTCAACCCCAAGGTATTTTTCTTGTAATTTGTTTAATGAATTTCGACGAACTAAGTACAACTGTCTTATTCATTGTTTAATGTCTGTTATGTTTCAGATCTGCTGCACCCAAGAAAAAAGAAACTAAAAACCCGTTTGACGTGTTCGGAATATTTCCTGAAGACGTTGCTGTTAACCATAAGCCTGCTGAGACTGATCCGCTTGATTCATCCATTATAAGCCGGGTACCGAACGGGTCAACAAAACGAGCTTGCACCCTCAACGGAGACTTTTTCTTGGAGCTGCGGGTGTACAACACTGCTGATATTCGCGGTGAGTTACGTCAGGAGCGTTGGAAAAAGGCTCTCGTTACTCTAAAGGCGCAAATCGATGATGAAACTGTTGAATGGGAGGCATTGCAAAAATTTATTAAAAAGATAAATGTACTTTTCAAGGACGCTAACGTCAAATTTTATTCTAACGATACTAAGTACTAATTTAGTAGGTACTTTTTTGATTTTAACAGATACTGCAGGTTGTCTCTTTTTATTACTTATTTGAATAAAATTTAAACTGCATCAAATTGTGTATCAAGTAATTTTTAATAAATGTTTTTAATAAATGTTAACGATTTATTATGAAACCATAATTTAAACGCTTTTAACGATATTACTTTAAGGGCGCAAATCGATGATAAAACTGTTGAATGGAGGGCATAGCAAAAATTTGTTAAAAAGATAAATGTACTTTTCAAGGACGCTAACGTCAAATTTATTGTAACGATACTAAGTAAGTACTAATTTAGTACTTTTTATTTTTGCTTTTAACGGATACTGCAGGTTGTCTCTTTTTATTATTTGATTAAAATTGAAACTATCAAATTGTGTATTTAACATATAAAACCAGGATTACAGCTTAAGCAAAGTCGCTACATAAAACATGCCCTTTTGCACTCAGTGTTCAATTACAGTAGAAAGCAGGAAGTGGGTAGGGCACCTTAGAAGTAATAAGCATAGAAAAAATTCGGGTGTAAATTTAAACGATGAGGTTGTTGAAATTTCGTCTGCTTTTAAAGGTCGCATAGCATCTTATAGAATAATGGCAACTGATGAGCTGAAGTCTTGTTTACCTGAATCATTTTTGATTACAGTAAAACCTAAAATGCAAAAAATTTTGGAAAATTCGCTTAAAAAACATGTGTCCCTCAAAGTAAATTTCGAATATTTTGGCGATTTTCTTTTGTTTAAAGATGACAAGCAGGAAATGAAATCTTTTGCAACGAAAAATTTTCCTATACATCAAAATTATCAATTCGAAGAGCTTTTAAACACAATAATTATTAGTATACAGAAAAAAATCGAAGAATTTCAGGAGCGCGATTCTGGTTGGACTTTCTTATCTAATTTGTATTTAGAAGTTAACATAAATAAGTATGAACCATTGAAAGCGTCATCTTACATAGACTTACCTAAGATAATAAAAAATAAAAAAGCTTGCATTAATATTCAAAATCATGATAATTATTGTTTTCTCTGGTGTGTTGTTGCTGCTCTTTACCCATGTCAAAACCATCGCGAGCGTCTATCATCTTATCCTCATTTTAAAGACGTATTAAAACTTGATAATATGTGTTTCCCTGTCACTTTAGCCGATATCATTACGTTTGAGCATCACAATATTGATATCAGTATTAACGTATATTCTTTAAAAAACAACCGAACTCTTGTAGGACCTCTATACAGATCGCAATATAAAAGGAAACATCGAATCAATTTACTTTTAATCGAACGCGGTAATAAGTCGCATTATGTTTTGATTACTAATTTACCGCGTCTTGCTCGCGGTCAGATTACCAAACATCATGCTAAGCTTTATTTCTGCGAAGACTGTCTGATATTTTTTCAAACTGAACACGGTTTCAATAGTCACGTTTGTAGTGGGGTTGCTACGGTACTTCCGGAGAAAGGCACCTATCTCGAATTTAAGCATTTTGAACGAAAACAAGACGTTCCATTTGTCGTGTATGCTGACTTTGAGACAATCCTTAAACCCTATCAGAACTGTGAACCTAACACTGACAGTAGTTTTACTACAAATAAACAAATACATTTACCAGCCGCTTTCGCGTACCATATAATTTGCTCTTATGATGAGCAACTTAATCGTTTTGTTCAATACCGAGGGCCAGATTGTGCTCAGAAATTCGTAGATTATTTATATAGACATATTAAAGACATCCATAACGTTTTAGAAAAAGAAATTCCCATGATATTTACTGTAGAAGATTCTTTAGCTCATGAACGTGCCAAAAATTGTCATATGTGTAAAGGTTTATTGTTTGCAGACAAAGTAAGAGATCACTGTCATCTAACGGGCCGTTATCGCGGTGCCGCGCACCAGTACTGCAATCTGCGCTTTCGCGTTCCTAAATTGGTCCCTGTTTTCTTTCATAACTTAGCAGGTTACGATTGTCATTTGTTTATACAGGAACTTAGTAAATGTTCAGGGCCTGTGAAAGTAATCCCAAAAAATAAAGAAAATTATATTTCGTTCACTAAGTTTTTGTGGATTTCAGATCAAAAGTATGCACAAATTCGATTTGTAGACTCTTTTAAATTTTTAGGAACAAGCTTGGAAAAATTAGCGAATGGTTTACATAAAGATGATTTTATTCACTTGAACAAGTTTTATCCTGAAACTAAAAAAAATAAATTATTAACTCGCAAAGGTATTTATCCTTACGATTATATGTCGAGCTGGGATAAGTTTACAGAGACCGAGCTTCCATCACAGAACTTGTTTTTTAATTCTCTTTCCAACGAACAAATAAGCGATTCAGATTACGCACATGCGCAATCTGTATGGTCCGAATTTAAAATCAAAGATATGGGAGAATATACTGATCTTTACCTAAAAACTGATGTGTTGCTTTTATCAGATATTTTTGAGAACTTTCGGTTCATTTGCAAGTTAAATTATCATTTAGATCCGGCATTCTATTTAACTGCTCCAAGCTTATCGTTTGATGCTATGTTATTAAAAACCGGAGTTAAGCTTGAATTGATATCCGAATTAGAAATAATTCGACTCATACAAAAAGGAATAAGAGGTGGTATTTGCATGTGTTCGACCAGATATGCTCAGGCTAATAATAAGTACATGGAAACTTATGACATGAATAAACCAGACTCGTTTTTAGTATATATCGATTGCAATAACTTATATGGTTACAGTATGTGTCAATCGTTGCCCATGTCTAATTTTAGTTTTCTAGATCATCATGAAATTGCCCAACTAGATATTTTGTCTGTCGAAGATGATGCTCCATTTGGATTTATTCTGGAAGTTGACTTGCTATATCCGGAAAATTTACACCATAACCATAACGACTATCCATTTTGCGCACAAAAATTTATTCCTCCAGGAGGAAAAACGACCAAATTGATCCCAAATTTATATAACAAATACGAATACGTCATTCATTACGTCCATCTGAAAACATGTTTACGCAACGGCTTAACTCTTGATAAAATCCATCGCGTTATAAGGTTTCGTCAAAGTCCATTCTTAAAACAGTATATTCATTTAAATACAGAACTGAGAAAAAAAGCTACTACTCCTTTCCAACAAGACCTTTTTAAATTAATGAATAACTCAGTTTTTGGGAAAACTCTTGAAGACAGTGAGCGGCGAGTTGACGTCAAATTAGTAAATAAGTGGCACGACCGTCAAAACAAAACAAAAAAGTTTACTTGTGCTAACAAATTAATTGCCAAACCGAATTTCCATAGTGCAACAGTGTTGTCTGAAAATTTGGTTGTCGTACAAATGAAGCCTGAAAAAGTAATTTTAGATAAACCAATCTACGTAGGATTCTCTGTATTAGAACTTTCTAAAAGTCATATGTACCAATTTCACTACACGGTAATAAAAAAACACTACCAAGATCAAGTTACTCTGTGCTACACTGATACCGACAGTTTTATTTACAAAATCGAAACTGCAGACTTTTACAGCGATTTAAAAAATATTTTTTTAAACTTTTTTGACACAAGCAATTATAACCCTGTAAATGATTTGCAAATACCTTTACGTAACAAGAAGATTCCTGGGTTATTCAAAGATGAGTTAGGAGGAGAACTTATTACCGAGTTTATAGGGTTACGTTCTAAACTATACTGTATCAAAAGTGATAAATCTCTTATCAAAAAGGCTAAAGGAATAAAAAAACCAGCAGTTCAAGAGTTAACATTAAATGATTATCGGGATGTGTTATTCAATGATAAAATAGTTCGGAAAAAACACATATTATTTAAATCGATTAGGCACGAGATCTTCACTCAATCTGTCAATAAAGTTGCTTTATCTAACAAAGACGATAAACGACATATATTATCAGACAAAATTTCAACCAAATCTTGGGGACATGAGTCTATTTTCTAGTACAGTAGTTATCTAAGCGACCTTTCCTCGAGCTGTAATTTTATTTCGTAGGCACCCAATGGGTAATAAAAAATTAGAATGTGTTTAATAAAATAAAATACGTTGAGTACTTACGTTATTGTAAAATTATAATTATGTATGTTGTAGGGTCAGCGTCAAAAGCCGCTCATCACTTTTGTACCTTTTCGCTCTACGACCAGATGAGCGACTTTTGACGCTGACTATACCAAATAAGTAGATTATCATTAAGTACTTTATTTTTTATAATTACACATTGATTTGTAAATTGTATGGTTTGTTCTTTTTTTTTAATAAATAAATATGAAGTGTTATTAACATTTGTTTTCTTTTTTTCTTTCACCCACCTAAGTATATATAGACTGCGAGGATACCGACTGAAAACACATTTTACTTGAGTTGAAATTGAGTTTTCTCGCTTCGGAGGTTTCCTGACGATGTTTTCCGTCATCAAAAAGCTCAGGGCTCAGGCTTAATTTTAAATGTAATATTTTGATAATGGTAAGTAAAATCATGTTCTGTTGAACAGGCAAATAATACCTATCCTCGTTTATTGCATTGGGTATCAATTAAAACATGTCCTTACGTGTCTTAAGCAGCGCGGCGGCATGCAGCCCGTGCTAAGGTAATTTGCTGACACGTGAAATATACCTATTCACATTTATTGCATTTGGTACCAATTATAACAAGTCCTTACGTGTCGTTGTAATTTGATCGGCATTAAGCAGCGCGGCGGTATGCACCGCATGCTCCGAAGCGCGTGTTAATTTAATTTGCTGACGCATGAAATTACTGTAATTATAAATAGCGGCTGTTATAGTAAGTTATCATTCTGCACTCTACATTCATAACTGAGTAAAGTCGTTCCAAAGTTTTGAAAATTAAGACGAGCTGATCCATTCCCGATTCGGTAAGTAAAATTGGCATTATTTAATATTTATTCGTATTATTTTGTTGCTATTATTGTTTTGTAAGCGTATGAAAATGCTCATATGTGTTGCCAGATGCGTTTATTTATTTGATTTCTTTTGTTTCAGAATATGGAAGGAACGCAAGACACTCAAATCATGTTTTCGCAATATGCACAGGGTCCATTAGGATTCCGAGAAGATGAAGAAGAAGAAGAAGTCAGTGAATTTGTAAAAAAAATTGCAAGTGCCAAAACGAAAACCAAGTCTAGTAAACCAAAACTAAGGCTAAACAAAGTGGTAAAGAGAAGTGTACGAGGTCACCCGCCGTCGTTCGTTATAAACAATGAAGCAACTAAGGGGAACAGACTTGTCAAAATCCAAATAATTAACATAAGTGACTCCGCGCCGGATCAAAACGACGAAACCGGTGAAAACGTTATGCTCAGTGCGCAGTATGTGGCAAGTGACGGATACGATGAGATAATAGACAGTACAGAAAGTGTAATAAATAAGATATCCAAGAAGTTGTGCGGATATAGTGTTAGTTATTAATGTTTTTACTGTTTTTGTATATAATTTTGAAAATAAATATGGTCAACAATTTTCTTGTTTTATTCCTTTGATTAAGCGATACGTCAACAGGAAAGATTTTTTTTGTAAGTATGTCAATAAAGCAATAATTCAAACGAAAATAAAATTATCATGATTAAATGCACAAGAAAAATCTTTTCAGTAAATATCGCTTAAATAGATTAACACTATTATTAGCCACAGGTATGAATCGTTATCATTTATTTCATATTTTTAAACAAACAAATTCAATTATTTAAAAATGGGTTAATATAAAAAGTCTTCGTTCAAAATAAATGATAACTAATTTTGACTGGGTTAAAAAATAAAAAAATGATTAAACGTAAATATTTATTTTTGAAAATTAGGTATAATTTATTACAATGTTAAATATGCATAATATCGAAATAATATTTTTTAAGACATATAACGTTTTTTAAGGCACAAGCTTTTTTATGATGTAGACAATTATAAGAGCTGTTGTCGATACAATACTTTTTATACATTAATTGAAAATTAGAACAACCTTTCTCTCCCAAGTCTATTACAGTACAATCAGCACATAAATCATTAATCCACTTAATTTTTTCAAAACCTTTTACATATATTTTTTTGCCTTCCAAGAAATTATGAATCATTCTCTTAAATTCTCTGTGGTCGATATACCCCTCACGCCACATAATGCCAAGGTTTCTCTCTATCCATTTCACATGCCTTTTTTCGTTTTCTTATAACGTAGAAAATGAATATGGAGGTTTTATTAAATACGCCTGCGTGTGTTCATAGGTACTGTATGCAAATTCTTTAATAATAAATTCATTTTTAGATGATTTAAACCCCTGAACATCTACGAATAGATGGTCTAGTTTCATGATATCTTCTTTGTTATATTGGTCAACGGCTTATATTCTATAATACTATCATTCAAAATAAGACAATAAGCCGCGGTATTGTCAGGGATATCTGTGTCACACTCTAATTCAATCCGCACATCGACTGAACCCGTTTTTAAGGTTTCATTTTGACGAGAACAGTCGATAACAAACAGAGGTGCTTTATTTATAAAGTCTTGTGGATTCAACAACGGTGCTTGGCTGCGGTTATAATAAGACTGTTGGAATTTAGCGTACTGTTCATATAATATAGCAAATTTTTGAGCCGAGAAACTGACATTCAAGTTTTCATAAGGAAAATAATTTGAATTTAAAAAAACTTTAACGTCACGCAAATTACAATGATCAAAACGCGATATATCTTTATCAGCAACATTTTTCCTGTTTGTTTTTAATCCAATTATAACATATCGAGGTTTTTCAACTTGAGACGAAGTTTTGACGGCCCAAGAATGTTTTGATGTTTTAGGTAAAAGCGGGTATTCGTACAGATCCCAGTTCCTAAATGCTACCTGAATAGCTCGATCTCTTTCCAAATATTTAAGCAAACTTAATCTTTCACGATCAGAAACCTTAATGTGCGGCATGCGCCATACTATTTTAGATATAGTTATGTTACCTATATACTCATTTGTGTTCAGTTTTACGCTATTTAAATTAGTATTGGATCGTAAAAGAATAAGTTCATGCTTACAGTTAATAATAATTTTGTTATAATCCTCTGCGAAGCCAAGAATCTTATTTAAAGGAATTGACACAGAAAATGATCCATGCGTAATTTTTGTGCCATCAACATCCCAGCCCCATAACTTTGACATCGATGATTCAAGTTCATTCATCGACACAAGAGATTTTATTGTTGTTGTGACCCCAGCGTTTTTAATTTTATCTATTTCAATCCCATTCAGCTCATATCGAATATCTTGAAATAAATGAAGTATAGGGTTATTTGTAAAATGAACACTGGACACCTTCGCTTTTGTTTCTCTGTTGAATACTTCTATAGTACCCTCTATGTATAAAGTACTCGCTGATGGTAATACGTATAGATCTTGCTGGTTGATAGGTATACGGATTTCATCATTTAAATTGAAACTTGTTACGTACGGTTTATACGAATGATATTCGAAACTTTCAATCGTGCTATCAAAGCTAAAGGAGTCTGATAAGTTTAGTATACTCATTTTAATAATCCTATGTTTTTTAAAAACTGTTTGTTTTCCTTCGTTAGTTGTCCTTTAGGTCTTCTTTTCTTGATAGCACAATGAGCACTAACGGCTTTGCTGTTTGAGACCGTACATTTATTAAAGTCTATCATTTTTTTCTGAGATGTAAATATATCTGAATCTCTTCGCCACGTAAATTCACTAAATTATCGTTTATATCCAGTATTCTTATTATAAGAGCGTTTAAGCTGTTTTGAGTAACAGGAAAATATATAACATTTTTAGGTGTTTCTATAATCCGGTAACCAGGCGGTACATTTGGCACAAATTCATGAATTATATGACTAGGTTTTCCGTTTATAAATGACCCGCTCACGATGTCACATTCAACTCGTACTATAGTTGTAGACAGAATGGACACGGGAAAAGGGGACTCAGTTAATATATTCGCCTGAACTGTTTCTTCTCCAAAACCAAGTAACTTACCAATCGAATTTGGTTTTTTAAAATAGACGTTTTTGGAACACAATATAGATGTTTTTAGCGTATTATTATTGCATGTCAGTGTAAAGGTGCAACCTTGGAGATGTCTTTTAAGATAATCATCAAGATCTTGAAGTTCATATGACCCTTCAGGAATTTCTACTACTTCGTTATCACCATAATAAAACTTATTATTTCGGTTGTCAATATTAGGTATCGAGTTAAATGTCGACAAGTATAGCAACCCGCATTCATATTCACCATCTAGTTGAAGAGCTGGCGAGTGATTCGTAATCAGGGTAGAGGAGGATCCCGTTATGGACAAAGTGAAAGACATCGTGAGAATGAGAAGCTATTTATTGTTCAGAGATATTTAAACGGTTATTCCAATATTTTTTTAAATATTTTAAACATAAATGTCCGCAATTAACAGTATCGAATTTTTGATAAATATTATAATTGTATGAAATATTATAATTTTTCAAATATTTTATTAATTCTAGCGGCGGTTGAAGATCACCATAACTATTAAAATATTCACAATGATTATTATCTTTGACATAGGCTACCCAGTGAGTCCCTTGGTTTTTAGAACTATCTAAATTTACGATTGCACATTCTACTCTTTTTGGACGGTTTGGCAATTTGTCTCTCATGTAAACACCACGAAAATAAGGAATATCTGTTGAATGTTTTAAAATATCAACATTTGTAAGAGCACGTCTGGGTAGCCTTTTATTTAGTTTTTTAATCGTTTTAAACACAAACCCTTTCCATTTCTATACTGTTTAATGTACAACCCTTTACCTAATGCAATAGATTCCATCATTTTATTATGACGTTCTGATTCGGATAAGCTCTTTTTTGCAGCTTTGTAGTCACCAACAGCTTTAGCGATCCCAGCAGCTCCTCCTGCCAATGACCCTAACGCAGAAAGTCCCGCGAAAATAGGTATTAGTGGCAATATACCTCCAGTTTTAGGAATCGGTATTAATCGAGGAACTCTCATTTTACTCGTATTGTTATTAAGAAATACTTTACTCGCTGCAGCAAAAGCTCGACTGACTGCAGTGCCTTCTTTTTTAGATTTGTTTTTTTTCAATTCGGTACGTATCTTAGAAACAAAATGCTTAAATGATTTTATCCCTGCACCAGCTTTCATTTTAGATTTCATCACTTTGCTAACTATCCAAGACGCAAGTTTTTCTCCTTTTCCAACACCTTTTGACTTCAATCTTTGTTTAGCCATTTTATAGAGTTCAAAATCTGCACGATGTCGGTCTGTTAGGTCAGAATATTTATCGTATGCTATATCGTGTTGCATACACGCGTTGTCCAATTCATTAACTCCTTTATCACCTCTTTGCAATCGCTTATGCAATTTTGTGCCTGGTCCGCAATAATTGTAGCCAGGTAAGTGCAGTTCAAACGGTAAGTGATTAATAATACTGTTTAGAAGTCCTCTTCCTTTCATATCCCAAAAGTTAATGACTTAGCGCGAGAAAGTTTTTAAATATATTTATACAATGGCATTTCTGTCGATCCAGCTGTTTTCGCTATCGTTAAGTCCTAACCACTTAACATACAATTTTTTCCCTCTTTTTTTGATTACCTTTTCGATGAGGTAAACGTCTGGATACTTAGTTTTTTGCAGTTCTTGTTCATAAAATGTACCGAGTATTGAGTTTTTTCGTTGGTCTTCAATATGGTAAGTAACAGGACGAGTGTGATTCACCTTTTTAATAGTAAATAGCTCAGTTGACCAATTAGGCGTATAACCTTTATGAAAGACGCTTTTGTACTTGCTTATACGCACATGATCTCCTACATTAAAAATATTTAATTTAAAACGCCGATTGGATTGTGATTTATCTATGTTTTTCTTTACTTCGGCTTCATTATTAAAATTCACCTCATTTGGGCTAAATTTTGTTGTGCTATGCACAGTTTGATTATAAGATTGAACTATCTCATCGAAAGGTTTTCCAAGCCATTTGTAGTTCCCGATGAAACTGAAATATTTGTAAAGTTTGTTCTTGAGCGTTTTTATTACCCTTTCAACAATAGACGCCTTTTTAACTGAATACGTGGAATAATGATTTATTTTTAAGGATTTCACATAACAATCGAATTGATCATTGTAAAATTCTTTTCCAAAGTCTGTCTGTAAGTTTCTAGGTATTCGTTTGGTCGACTTGATAATTAGTTCAAATGCATTTTTTACTTCTGTTTTAGTTTTAGATTTCGTAGGAATACACCACGTGTACTTTGAAAATGTATCAATAACAACTAAAATGTATTTATATCCCTTATTTACAGTATGTAAATTCTGTAAGTCAATTAAATCTGCTTGCCACAAATCATCAATTCCTTTTAATATAACTGCGCGACGCTTGAAATTTTTTCGGGCCGATCTATGGATTTCATTCACGACTTGTTCTTTTGTCATCTTTGAAATTACTTAAAATATTGTCTATGTCCCTTTTTGTATAAAAGTTTATTTTCAACTGATTTGCAAGCTGATGAATTTGAGAATTTATAGTTTTAAATAAAGAATCTAGATGCTTCTTCTCGTAAGTGTCCTGGACGAGCTGATCGACATATTGCTTATTAGCTGCATCATTGGGTGTCAAAGGATCCGCTACCCCCTTTAATCGCGATGATTGTAGATCGAAATCGCCATCATCAGAACGCAGCAAAGTTTTATTGTTAAGTTCAAAAACTTCACATACACGCAAACGTTTATGAACATGATGACCGAATTTGTCTATGTTCATTTTCACTTCTTATTTTTATGCACTTATGTATCATCAAATTTCCGGCTTCGACTGATGGTAAAAGTAAAATACCAGTTTTATATATCATTGATTAACCAAGCCCGCTTCACGAAGTTCTTCTACAATTGATATTATTTCATTGTCTAATCCTGTGTTACCGGCATCACGGGAAGCAATGAGTAATTTCAATCTTTCAACTAATTCGTTTGGATTATCCCAATAGACATATGAAACATCTCTTTTAACTTTTTTCATTGTTGGTAGTCCTTTGCCGTAAGTACATAAATCTTCGCTTATTGAACGTTGTTTCGATAATTTGAAAAGCGGTTTTATAATGTATAAATATTTCTGACCTTTGTTACTTTTTATTGGTTTATTGGGATCAAAATCTCGTCTATGGACATTCGTTTCTAGTAGCAACATTTTATAATAACGTTTATCGTCTTCAGTTATGATACCTAAATCAGGCAACTTCTTAAATAACAAATCATATAAACCTGGTGTTAAATTGTAAGTACGTCCATTTACTTTGAGTTTTTCGCCACTAACGGAAACTAAACAAGATCCTAACATAAGCTTATCGCGTTCTGTTCGTATGCCAAAAGGAATGTCCAAGTCGGTGTTGTATTGTTTTTGCCATGCAGGGTCTTCGCGAGGAGATGCATATGAACCGGTAGTCTTAAATGAAGTATCATTTGTTGATTCCAAGACATCATTGTTGTCACTTTCACATAACATGTCATCATCACCATCTTGTCTGTTTTCGTCTCTATTTGATACCTCATCATCATTATTTGAAGTCGTTTCGGAAAAATTTCGTACGATTGTTTGATTATTAATACTACTTCTCTTCCCTTCATTAGGACTAAATTTTAATGTTTTTGGCGCCTTTTGCCACTTAAATATGTCTTCATCAAAATCGGTTTCATTAGTGTTATAGTATTTATTGTCGTTACTTTTAACCATTTCATTAAGCGGGTCTGTTATTGGTTTAAAGACTGATTCCAAAATCATATTGTTGTTATTTTTCATATCACGAAGTAGTTTAACCTTCTTTTTGACAGCATCGGCAGACTGAAGTACTTTTTCTTTTAAAGTTTTCTCGGTGTTTATTTTATGATTCATGTCTGATCTCGATGGATTCCCATGATGCAATAAAAGTTTCTTGAAAATGAAACTGGTTAAGTAACACGGTTAATCCAAAACGATAAATGTATCAAATCCCATTCTATAACATCCTGAATTTCTAGCACAGTCCTTGTTTACAACCAAGTAGCTAAAAGGTACGCTCCATATTTTTGCACACATTTCCCGAAACTGTGACCAAGACATATCAGTTCCAACGTGCTCGTCATAAACATGACGTAAATTAACTTCATCTTGTTTAAAAAGGATGATTAAGTTAGCATTGTCCCTTATTAATTGTTTAGGTATTTTACTGTAAGTTTGATTTAAGTAGAAGCTGTCAATATTTTTATGCCTTCCCATTGCAAAGTAATCCCTTATATTATTTTGATTTTCGCATGCAACATCATCAAATATGATAATTGAATTGTTCTCAGCTTCATGCGGGCTTAGTATTTCATCATTTTCGCGATATTTTTGAAATTTAACTGATGGAACCAACATCAATATTTTTTCTAAAAACTGGTACATCGGTTGGAAAAGTGTTTTTGAATATACGTAAATATTTTGAAAGCGTAGTCCTTGTTCATGTAGTAGAAGAGAGACAATTAAATTAGTTTTACCGCAATTAGAAGGACCGCAAATTATACAGCGAATTGTGTCGGGTAAAAGTTCACCGTGACGAAAACTACGATTGTTGCGATCTGAACAAACAACCTCCAACTGCAAGCTCTGAGCTTGTTTTACAAACTTCATATCTGTTCAAGATCAATTCAACCAATGCGCGCGTGTTGCAAGCATGGAATGCTTATTCAAAATGAGCAGAAGAGCAGATGGTTAACGTTAAACCTCGAGTGTGAGCAAATTCTGTTAGGTTGGGTTCCGTTGGGTTTGAGTTGCTGTTGGGCTGATGTATTCGTTGCGTTGATCGAGAGGTGAAACAGAATGCCCAATGCGATTTCAGGTGTAGGTTGAGCGTTATGTTGAACGCAAATGCTGATAGGTTACTGTTAGGTTGGTTACCGTTGGGTTTGGGTTGATTGTAGGTTGTGTGCAATTCATTGTATTATTGGGCTTCTGGATCACCACGAATGAGTGAGGGCGAAATTTTTCGCCCGATCGAATGAATGGTGGTCCAGAATGCCCAATAATATACTACTCAAGGAGGATAGTATACGGAGTGTCAAAGCCCATACTTCGAATCGTTCCCCGCAGTCATGTTAAAATTCAGGCAATCTCTAGATGGCGCCAAGGTCGTAGCCAGCGGGTCAAATAATAACAAAACAGCGGTATGAATGTGTCACTCAAGCAAGGTAGATGGCGCTGAATGTAAATAAGAACGATTCAAAGTATGGGATTTGTCAATCCGTTTACTTTCCATGATCCTTGGCCTATACAAAATGAACGCGATTGTGAGTCCGAGCGAGTTAGATAATAACGCTACGTATACAGGGGAGCTAGCACGCGCGCCATTTTGTCGCTTGTCACTCAGTGCGTCCTTCACTGATTCCATCATTATGAAAGAGACGAATTGCGCTACCAGCGATAAAATGGCGCGCCATGCTACATGTGCAGATCAGATCAGATTA
Organism: Clepsis dumicolana; assembly: GCA_963691665.1. Classification (NCBI taxonomy): domain Eukaryota; kingdom Metazoa; phylum Arthropoda; class Insecta; order Lepidoptera; family Tortricidae; genus Clepsis; species Clepsis dumicolana. The sequence goes on along the minus strand of OY829505.1, from coordinate 6,541,917 downwards.
ATCTATTGACTAGTAACCATTACTCAAAAAATTGCCCGTGTAAGCGTACCTTTACGCAGTTATTGATTATTGAATCTAATTTGCGTGGAAATTCAATAAAGTCCGAAGTAAATAAATAAAATAAAGCTTTACTTACGTGTACTTGATCTCCCATTTCGGATAGTTCGTCGGTGTCATTACTTCTGCAAAAGAAAATAGAGGGTGTAGTATAGATACGTCATAGTCCATAAAAAAACAAGAAAAATTCGCATTTTTTTTAAGGATTTAAATTATTTAATTGTTTCCCTAAAGAGCGTGTCTTACAACACTACAGGAAGGCGATCAAGCCCTGCATTGCATAACAATAATATTAATAAAAATAAATAATAAACAGCTATCGACTTCCACTTCGTTTTTCTTGTAATAACAAGTAGCTTACGTAATATGTAATTAACAATCAGTTCGGTTATTCCCCTTCCCCGTTCCCAGTATATAAAAAAAAAACATAAACACAGATAAAGCACAGTTCGCGAGAAGCAGAAAAACGCATGGCAGTTAATGATGCAAACATGGTGGAACCTCTAAGCTGACTGTATTTTTACACGACTGCCCAAAGAAAAAGAGTGTTTTGTTATTTCCTTGAAGTCAAAGTCAAAAAATCTAAGTGATTTTATTGCTCACTAAAGCTTACAGTCAGCAGCAGAAGTAGCTAAGCAACCGAAGCGATCACAATGATCTACACAAGCTCTTATGTCTATAACAAAAGAGCCGTGCTTAAATCATTGTGACCCCTTCGGTTACTTAGCTACTTCTGCTTCTGACAGTACAAACTATTATTTAGTTCTGTGTAATTGTAATAGCTACTTTTAATACAGTCTTTGACCAACTTTCATCTGTACGAAAATTTGGCCAAAAGCCATTGAGAAAATCATTTCATTTCCTCGCATTGTTAACGAAAAACATTATCAAGCTTCGGCCGGGAAAAGGGTTGCCTGACTCGTACCATAGCCGGCCTCGTGATACTCGGCCATCGATCCCACTCTTCCGGCAATCCTTCCTCCCGGCCTCTGCCGTAATGTACCTACTATTGAGTACTTACTTATAGACTAGAGCATTGCAAAGTGGATAAAAAACGCAGTACAATTGGCAAATCGCACAAAACGTTACCATCGAGCAGACTGCACCAGCAAATTGCACAAATCGCCACGCTTGTTTGCATAGAAGTGGATGGTTAAGAGAAATTGCCTCGAATGCAGCGGCGTCTAAATATTCAGAACAAATAATAGCCTGTTCGCTCTACCGCGGAGAGCTACGGTACTCGCGCCCAAAGCCTTATAGAGCAGCAATAAAGTCTAACTATGCTCAGCTAAGTGAAATCATTGGTGTGATGGTAAAAACGTTACTATGATGCGACGCCGGCGCATTCTCGTCAATACATAACACTTCGTGGAAGAGAAATAAAGTCTTATCTCTTATGCCATTATTCATATAAGTCACTTAAGCCTCCATCAGTTAAAATAGGCTTCGTCTTCTTCTTACTAACGGGAATGTCAATGTGACATAAAAGGACAAACGAACTTTAATGGCATTTTAGTTAAAATAGGTTTATGAATAATAGGGTTAATTGTGCCCGTGTTGCAAGAAAGGAAAGAACCAGTTATTGTATTTCAGATAAAAGCTACCGGACATTGACCATTGCAAGCTGTTAATAAAAATGTAACACTAAGTTGAGACGACCGATTGAGAATGTCAGTCCAAGCAAAGGACGATAAAACCAAGACTGCCAATGGCTATACAATGTCGCGTTCCTGTAAAATAATGAGCCTGCTGTAGCTAGTTTCACTATAGAGAGGCCTCTGTACTATTAATTTTGTATGACACTTAGACCTCTGGCTAACACAATAGCGCCATCTATGAACTGAAAGAAAAAACGAATTTAGATGGCGCTATTGTGTTAGCCAGAGGTCTAAATGTCATACCAAATGAATGGTACAGAGAACCCTTCATAGTAAAACTAGCTACAACAGGCTTATTATTTCAAAGGAACGCGACATAGTATAGACACTGGCAGTCCTCTTGGTTTTATGGTCCTTGGTCCAAGCATAAGTTATCATCAGTTACAATGGGCAAAATATACAGGGTTCGTTTTAATGAAATGTCATGACTTGAGCCAGGGGATGAGTAAGTAAAGTGAGGACCCCTGCGATTTTTTTTGAAAAACGGAATTTAAAAAAATTATTCTCCTATACCAGCAGAGGAAAAGCATGGGAGTTTTTTTTTCCATAGTAAAAACTTTACAAGTGTGCTAATTTAGACTTACTCAACACCTGGCTGAAGTCTTGACGGTTTATCAAAACAAACCCTTTATACTTTTTTATGGAAATTAATTATTTAATAAGCTTGCGAAGTTATAAATACCTATTTATTTCAACACTTCTAGTTCTAATTAACTTTAAAATTCAAATACTAATAAAATATAAATAAGCTTTTTGTTAAAAACCAAACTTTTACCACAAGCTTTTGCAGACTGATTTTTTTGTTAACTATACTTGCATTGTTATCCAACTTACATATCCATACCTAAGTTCAAGTCAATCCATCCACTGGAAGCTGGTCAAATTTAACTTGCAAAATTTGATCTAAACAAGCAACGAAGATGAAAATTGCAAGATAATAAAAAGCTTGTAATCTCAACCTCACACGTTTTAAAAAAGCGAAGCTAAGGATGCAAGTATCTGCGTCAAAAGGATATTGCTAAAATGAGTTCGTTAGCTCTCCAGCTAGCTTTGGCGATTGGTATGAGTTCGTAGGAACGTAATAAAGATGTGTGCTGTAAGTGTACTTCGTTTCCCTCGAAGTGGCAGAGAAATTGTAGTGCATAAAGCTCAACCAATGTTGACCAAAGAATATATTCTAAACTAGCGTAAAAAGAAATGACACTGGCGCATGTGTGCAGCAAACGACCTCGCGGCTGTGTGCGTTTCACGACGCGAGCGGGGGAGAGCGCGGGTCTCGCGGGGTGTGGAAAGGCGGACCACGGGTCGCCACAGCACGGCAGTGACGCGCCTAGTGTCTAGACGAAATTTTGAATGAACGTTGCCGTTGAAGCGGAAAAGAGCATGGGATACTTTTCATCACGGAAAATTGCCTTTCCGCGGGGTAGCGATCACTGCATCCTACGCAACCGAAGCCGGTAGAAATAACTAATAATTTATGGTTTCAATCGTCCAGCGCCAGGCCACCTGGGTAATGAAATGCGAGCGGTAGACAGTCATGCTTCGATTCGCGCACTAACGATCAATTTGCGGTGCGCTCGCGCAGATTTTTAGCGCGATCAAGTTAGGGACAGAGAAATAAATCTCTTTTAATTGTGCTGTTAAATCGTAATTCAATTAATGTGGATTTGTTGAGTGGGAACGAGTGTTTGTTATGTTTTTTAGTTTACTTTACAAGCCGTACACAGAGAGAGACGTGATTAAAAAATTACAGTAAATAATCTGAGAGCGGAACGAATTATTGTAAAGTCAAACCCTATTATTAATAAACCTATTTTAACTAAAATGCCGTTAAAGTTCGTTTGTCCTTTTTTGTCACATTGACATTTCCGTTAGTAAGAAGAAGACAAAACTTATTTTAACCAATGGAGGCTTGAGTGACGTTTATGAATAATGGCAAAAGACATTTAACTGATGATTAAGGTGTTTGAGAGACAAGGTCGATCTTAGACTTGGATGCATAATTGATATTTTAAACCTATCAACTTTAGTCAATTTCCCTAAGCTTCGTCTCAAACGGTCAGTCGATTAAAGTCGAGGTCATAAATACATGTATACAGCAATCGAGTTAAATATATCTAAACACCGTCCTTATTGTCTATGGCATACAAGTGTTGCCTGACTGTACCAGTTTTCAACTGAACTATCTATCTCAGGGACAGGTCTCAGTACAATAATTTCTATCAATGCCATAGCATCGCAATGGGCTATTTCCGCTTTCGTTTATTTTAGCATTAAAAGGATGGAAATCATCTTGACACGTCTTTTTATTTAAAAACGCTTTTTAAAAATAAGTAACCATTACGTATAAAACCATAACAATATAAATAATTAAATCTCATTTTTATTTAACTGTTACTTGCTGTTCTCGTTTTTAACAGGCGTTTTTCAATAAAAATACATGTCAAGATTGATTCGATCTTTTTAATGCTAAAATAAAAAATATTTATTCATGACCCACCATGGAACCTTATTACAGTAAAACTCAGTGTTGTCGCATCGCTTGTCAAGGATAAACGATGTGACGTTTCCTAGAAGTTTTACAAGCGCAAGTCGCAATAACCGATCGTAGTAACATCAACATCAACAAAAACACGTGTGCTTATACAATGAACCATGTGCCATATCATAAAAACCATTGTTATCTTGTATTTTCTGTGTGCCTTATTTCTTGTTTTGCCTGTTATGTGGTGTTCAATAAAGAGTTATTGTATTGTATTGTATTGTATTGTAAACAACTATGACAAAACTTTAAATCCTCACCGAAACAAGAATACAGAAAACCAGAAAGATAAGACTAAACCCAGGGATCGAACACGGATCCTTGACATTTCGTCACGCGCTTTGCTTACCCATAGACTAAAGTAGAACTATGACGCATTTAAAGCGTCGCAATGACAACAACTAATATGTGTGAGTCAGGCATTACCTCATGAACGGGGGCTGGTCTTGTGGCTTGACCGGAGTTGTAGGAGGGTACTTCACTCCAGGAATTCCAGTGTGGTCTCCTTGTTCCATCCTGGAAACGAATAAAATCAATGTTTAGTCAACAAGCCATAGCGCTCGATACCAAAAAAACTACTGTCTGAACAGGAGCCAAAAATTGTGGTCGCTTAGAAGATTAGGTCACTTGTTTTGTGGCCTTCAGAAATTTTAATCGTACTAGAATGTCGTATAGGTATAGGTAACTGTAAGGTTTGGAGTCATTTAATGAAAAAACGGGGAGTATTTGGCGCATAAACTTAATGGCAGGTGCCAGGCCATATACAGATACTAGGTATACATAATAGATATAGTCGCACACCTACTGGGAAGAATTACTGTCTATTTGGAACGGGCAAGCAAGAGGAGGGAGGGGCAAAACATAATATGAATTTGTATAACAGAGAAATGGCAACTTATGGTGCTAGAATAATTCAGTAAAATACTGACCCTTTCGGCCTTATCTCGGACGAGCAAAGATTGCGCAAGTAATCGTCGCATTCCCGCTGCTTCTGTATCTGATATTCTTTGAGGAGTTCTCTTCTGAAATCACCCTCCATGACAGGTAGTAATGCTGACTCGGGCTGTTGGGGCGTCCGCTCAGCAAGCGAAGAACGCTCGGTCGACGCTGCGGTCGTCGATATAGACGTTGACGCCGAGTAATCCTGCCCTCTGTGCTCCGGAGTCGTGGCGTTCGACGCCCCAACGCTGTTCGTCTCGTTCGACTTTCCCGTGAACTCTCCAATCGGCTTCAATTTCTCTTCAATAGGCTTCAACGTGTCATCTAAATCAGCGAATATGCTCCCGCCGTTGTTGTTATCAAACAATCTGTCCACCGAAGTGTTCATGAGTTTGCTGCCTTTTATGCCGGTGAGGTGAAAGCCCGCGAAGCACGATGACGACGGGCCGTAGTCGATCGCGGACAGCGCCATGACGGCGGGGTGCCGCGGCGCGCCGTCCGGCAGCGGGCGCAGCGACCGAGTCATGGCGTCGGCGGCCGAGCGCGGCCTTCGGAACGGCATCGCCAAATGCGGGAACGTGCGCGGCTTAATCGGCGTCACCAGCATGTGCTCCGTCCACGACGTGTGCAACGAAGGCCGCTCCAATTTCTCCACATCGACATTCAACATTCGTTGCTCGAACGGCACACTAAACGTTTCTGCCGGTATGGACTGCAGCCACGACAGCAGACTCAAATCGGACTCGTCGAAGCCCGACCCGTCGAGCAATCTCGAGAAATTAACCTCATTCGACTGCGCCTCTTTAGACCCCGTAGCTTTAGCCTGACAATAATTAACGCAGGACTCGTACAGTATGCCTTTAATGAGCAGTTGCATCAACCGATCATTCTTCGCGCATTTGGAAACCGTGCCACTGGATTTCTTATCGCACGGCAGGAATTGTTCGACTAAAGGATAAACCTCGCGGAAGCACTGAACGCGAGCATTGCTCGGATTCCATTTTTTGAATTGTGCGTGATCCGTTATACTTGGTAGAGTTAGGAGTAAACATAAATTTGAGTATTCTTCCTTGGAGGGCGCCAGTTTCTCTAAATCACTTAACACTTTGACTACCTCATCTACTATGTTTTCTACGTTATTGTAAGCTTTTATTTCTGATCTTATGCACAGAAGTTCGATGTATTTGTGTCTGAGGATGGCGTAGTTGAATTTGTCGGCTTCAAAGGCTTTGAGTGCACTCAGCGGTTGGATGAATTCTAAAACATCGTCCCACTGCCCGTCTAGGATCAGCTGTCGGAGAAAGAGGACGTCATCAGCGAAGTTGCCGTTGATGACGCCGGTTTCCCTCTCCAGCGAAAGTTGGGTGATGTGGAGGTCCCTGTTGTGCAGGAACTCTAAGGACAGACGCACGACGTCGTCCTCGCGCAGGTTTAGGTGTGTCGATGGCATCTTGATACTATGTAGGTTTGATTAAATCTAGAACAAAAGGAGACATTATTCTTCTCATATTCATTGAGACCTTAATTACAACACATTACGATACAGACATCGTAAATATTGATTGAGTGAAATTCATCTGACTGGAGTGACTGGCTAATGCAAGTAGGGGTACCAATATGAAAATGTAGGTGCATGTGATTCAAATATCACACGTTATAAACGCGCGAGGACAGTAATACATAACTTAGTTCATTGTTCAAAAAAACAATCCAGACGAAATTTAAAATATCCAGAGTGTTCATTGGCACATAGAGGCACAGTGGTTTTAGCCTACATAAAAACACACACAAGGGCTTAGTGGGAAGTTCTTTTTTTTTTTTATACGACGAGGTAGGCAAACGAGTAAGTGGGTCACCTGATGGTAAGTGATCACCACTGCAAATAGACACCCGCAACCCCAGAGGGTTTGCAAATGTGTTGCCAACATAGAGAGCCAAGATGAAATGCCTCTTGTGAAAAACTATGTTCAATTGATAAACAGGTTAGAAGTCAGTTGCCCTCAGGTTGAATAGTAAAAGATTTTCAAAACCGGTGTGTAAAATGTTAATACAGCAATTAGCAAAAAGTCTTATGACAATTAAGATTACACTAGAACCCTCCAATATCTATTTGGGTTAGGCAGTTAATGAATTCAATAATAATCAAATTTAAATTATTATAATAAAAGTAGCATAAAATTTACTGTCACTTTTCTGCCTCACTGCTTCAGAACTAACTGCTCATTATGGAATATAAATAAATAAAACAAAACAATAAAAAATATATTTAATTCATGTGTTCTGATGTTTTCATGATGATAAAAACAACTAAGGTTAATCATCTTGATGTTTGACACTTTAACCCCTTGAATGCGGGAAGTAAAAAAAAAAATCTGCATTCAAGTCTCTTTTATTTTAATCCCTACTAATTTTGGAGATTGTGAAAAAAAAAATTAAAAAGACAGTCTTCAATTTGACACGGACCCGTGACTAAGCATACAACTCATACAAGGGGTTAATAACAATAATTGTCACACTACTTATCACCTGGTGACAACTATAGGAGCAGAGTTGGGCACTGGGACATTTAAATTATTATCTTTCTAATTAGAATCAGCTTGAGTGACAGACTGACCACCAAACCTAATAAGATACACAAATGATATGCATATATGCATATAAGCTTGCAAGCTATGCATAAATTCTCTGCCATGTTCTACTTAATAAACTAGTTTAGGAAGACATAGCTGACCATTTAGCATTATCTTAAAATGTCTTAGTGTATAATACTTAGGTATAAAATAACAACAATTAGAAATGTTAGGTTGTCCGCGAAAATAACGTAGAGCACTCAGGTAAACAAGTAAAGAGATTAGGTACATTAATCAGTGCTGTATAGTGAATAATTTATTCCCCTAGGCAGTAAGCCAGCATGCTATGTACTTAGCGAAATTACTGGTGCATCTCTGACAGATCCCACATACCGCGAAGAGAAAATTTATTTAGATTTTTTACACAACTATCGAACTATATACAATAAGTGTATCGGCTCCAGAACAATCACCACCTACACGTTCTAACAACACCTTAAAAGCCTGCCAACCGAGGCCACAGTCAAATCTACTTCCACGAACATAATAACATGCAAAATACAAGTAACAAAACTAGATTTTATGATTCCAACATCATCGTTTTACAGTTAAGTATTAAATATTATCCGTTTATTATATCTAAAATGTTTACCTTGTTACGCCTTATGGGTGTCCTGTGTGGCAATACAATGCACAAAAACACTCCCCTGCCTACATTTAGGATGATATTTAAGAAATTCTAATGAATATTATTTTTTTACATTTTTTTCCACTTGTGAGAGTTTACATGAGACATACATGCATGTGTGTCTACTTACCTTAGCTACTAGCTGTCGGATCGGAAGAACATTTGGAATGTACGTATAGGAGAGAAAAGCAAAAAAAACTTGTCTATGCTGTCTGCTCGACAGCCTGAGCCTACTATTTATAAGGCCGGGAATGCACACGACACGCCAGTAACTAACAGATAATTTGAGCACTTCTGACAAATCAAATCAAATAAAAATTTTATTCAGAGAGAACATGGTACAGTAAGAGCTTACATAATAAGGTAACTAGGTATCACATATTCTGCCACTATTGCAGCGTGTAAATGTTGTATTATATTACATTACATTAGATTATATCGTATTATATTATATCATCAATTCATTACATAAAATAAAAATAATATTAGAGAAATTAATAGAAATTCAGTAGGTGTGCTCAATGATAAAGGAATGAACTGTCAGTAGCAATATAGTGCAAATGAATAAAATCCATTTCATCATTGACATATCAGTAGATTTTGGTATCAAATAAAAATTAATTAAAAGATTATAAGAACGAAATTAAAATTTGAGGTGAGCAAGTATTATGTCAACAATAAATTAGATAGATTAATATGAAATTATTGAATAATTTATTATTATTACATTCCATGATTTCCTTAACCACTTCGACAATAATGATCATGGGAAGAAAATGTTCATTAAGTATAATAAAATATTATTATGTTAATGTGTTTTGACATTTGTGTGACAGTTTTGTTTTCTGATGTGTTTGTAAGAACATAAAATTTAATATGAGTGGACGTGATGTATGCTGCCTGCGTAAATAAGTACCTACAGTCAGGCCAAAAAATCAAGAAATTAGATGAAGGCGAGCACCACGTTCTGTTACCAAAATTTTTGACGTAAATTAGTTAAATGTGGCAACAAATTTGAATGAGAAATTTCAATTTCTCTTTTCTCAGTTTTCTTGACTTTTTGGTAATGCGAAGCTAACTTCCGCATAAGCGCTTGTGTATAGTGTTGTTAAGTTATTACATTTTTATCAGAGCCTGCATGAGTAATTTTATGTTTCTATCATGTTCTTTCTCAGTGTTAGAAAAAGAAAAAAGGGTTTCCACCACAAACCAAGTCGCAGGTATCGCAGGCTCTTGTAATGATTGTCATATTTGATCGAAAAGTTATCAGAAGAAAAAGGTACATTTGTATACATCAATTAAACATTACATAGGTACGTACATGCATACGCTCGAAAAACATTACCCTCCTTCGGCAGTCGGGTAAAAATAGATACACCCTGCGTTTTATTTGTAGTGGAAATAATACTTCATGTCGTTGATGGTGTACAGCCGCCTTTATTAATCTTTGAAAAGTCCAACGATGAAATGATTTTGCTCTATGGATTCTCAAAATTCAATTCGACACTGGCGACCCCGCTGTCAGTGCGGCAGTAAAATAAGTTAATTATCTCAATACCAACTGATTGAATTTTTTTAGGTTTTTAGTTATCATTTAAATTGTATAAAATGGAAGAAGACGGGGAAAGTATTTTGTTAGAAGAAAACTATTACCAGTTACTCAATGTTTCCAAAACGGTAAATATATTCTTGCATATGTATTTCGTCAAAGATTTGCATTATTTTTTCTTATAGTTATTATATAACGTCAAATTTGATTCACAGTAGGCATTTTCTTATTAGATACTTAATCGTTATGAATAGGGCGAGGTGCACTTGTATTTCCTGCGTATTTAGAAATAGGCTGACCGAGGCAATCCGAACATGATATCGTGTCATAGAATTTTAGGTTAGAACCGCCGGTGATAAGGTCAATACTCCTTGGTAGAAGGAGTCTCGGGGTTTTATGTCATTGTTTTTTAGTCCGTAACTTGATATTTCTTGATTGTAGACTTATGATGAGGAAGATGTCTTGTTTTGGGTATAGTGATGCAGCATGTTTCTGGCTGCATAACAATTACATTGCACAGATTTGTTCCAAGTTGAGAAGGTATTGAGACAGGAAGACTTAACTTGTGTGAAATACAATGTCCTGAAAACCTAGCACCTACCCATTCTAGCTTTTAATGAAACATTGCGAAATACCTGGGTAGTGTTTTATGAGACTTCCGCCTGTAAATTACAACTTGTAGCTTTATAAAACACAGCTCTGAAGTAATCACAATTATTATTCGATAGGCACCACCAGAAGAAATAAACAGTGCATACAGGCGTTTCTCGCGTATGTTTCATCCCGACAAGCACAGCACGGATCCCAACAAGCAGAAATGGGCTGAGCAGATTTTCAACAAGGTGAAGGAAGCATATGAAGTCCTCTCAGACAACCACAAGAGAGCAATATATGATACATTAGGTAAGAAATCACAGAATAAACATTTGGCCACATTGAATAATGTGTCATATCTATGGAGACTACTGACCTGCCCTGGATCCACATGGTTTCATTTGTAGTAACAAGAATTTAGTTTTCTGTAAAGAACTGATAAAATTAACTAATTGGCAGGTAAACGTGGCTTAGAAGTTGATGGCTGGGAAGTGATCTTTCGCACTAGGACACCAAGGGAGATCAGGGATGAATATGAAAGGTACTTTATAAATTTGGGTAACTTATAAAAAGTTGTTACCAATTTCATCATATTTTCCTTCAGATGGCTCATTCAGTAACATTTTTTATACAGGTTAAAGCGTGAGAGGGAGGAGAGAAGGCTCCAGCAAAGTGCGAACCCTCGAGGCACCATCACACTGTCAGTTAATGCCACAGACATGTTCATGAAATACTATGACGAATATGAAATCATGTGAGTATTTCTACCTTCTGTGAAATAAAAATTGAATTTGTTTACATATACAAATCATAAATGAGCTACAGATGTTTCTGATAATTTCAATAAAATCTTTTTACTCTCCATTCACAGAGAAGATTCATCAATCATTCCTAACATTGAGGTATCGGGCATGACTATCCAGCAATCCATTGACTCTCCTGTTACCCTGCGAGATACAATGACTCTCTCTGGAAATATATCAACACAGAATGGAATTGGTGAGATGTCTCATATGCTTATCTTTTGGCGTAATTTACAGACAACTGGTTCATTCTTGCATACAAGTCCTTGAAAAAACTTTTTGTTGCCACTCATTGCCATGGAGATGTCCCCTTTGTAACTCGTTTAAAATAAGATTTTCTAAGACCCCACTCCCCGAAGGTCAGGATTTGCATGCTTAGGAGATGAAGCAAAAAGGAATTGGTGTATAACTGTCAAAACTCCTAAGGTTTAATGGAGTGGTGCCTTAGATAATCTTATTTTATCCCTAAACCAAACAATCTTCTCACATGTGCCATGTTTAAAGACTGACACTGGCAAAATACTCCTTGCAAAAAGAGCAATTGTGAAAGCCATAAATAAAAAACTTGTTTTAGACGAGTGACCCAGGCGACATCTCCATAGTAACAAGTGGCAAAGTAAAGTTGATTGACCCATTTTGATGAACTGGCAGTGTAATTATGTGCCTTTTTTTCGGTCTACAAACTGGATAGTACATTATAATATACAAAGTTGATAAATTAATCCATCTTGAATATACCTGTTAGTTTTCTTGCTTAAGTGTTCTGACCTATACTTTGATATTAATCTTTTTGGCAACTTTGTACTCTGCTAATTTGCCATTTTTTTTTCAGGGACTGGCTCCGTAAACTTATCCAATCGGCATCTCAGTTCTGAGAAGGGATGGACAGAGCTCGAGTTTGGTATTGGCAATGGGCCACTGCTTGGCTTCAAAATGTTCCGTACACTATCTCGGCTTATGTTTGTTAACTGTGGCACGGTGATGCAGTTCACACCGCGAGGGATTGTACCTAGTCTTATAACAAGTATGTTTTGTGTATTATTGATCTTCATTGCCAAAGAAAAACATAGATGTCAATATAATTCGACCTGCGGTTCTTGACTCTGGGTATTCCTTATATGAAATACTCCAACTAGAACCAAGGCTCCTATTTGCAGCACCAACTTTTTTGTGTGTCCTCATCTTATAATTTAATTTCTAATCCTTAAACCTCGCTAGGCCCCATGTCAAATTTTAATTGAATTTGAAACTTGATATTATTAAAGAAAAGTTTGACATTTGTTCTTAATTTAGATTGTTAGAACTCAGGAGGTTAACTTGTAACTATGCCTCGTACATACAATAAATAAAACACTTCTTTACAAGCTTTTATTAAGCTTCATCTTTATAAATGTTTCTACAAATCTTGCAAGTAAATTTTGATCCACTTCTAGATCCAAGGACTTGAAATAATCAACCGCTATCAGTAAAAAAATGTATTGATGAAGAATATTTGTAGAAAAAACTGTTTCTAATATTACTCTTTTTTTTTTCAGCCATGGCACTACAACTTGACGCGCACTCAGTAGGATACCTAACGTACCGCGCGGGCGGACAGGGCGGGTCCTCAATGTCCTCCATATACGTACGAGACTCTGAGAAGTATCACACGAACACAGCGGTGCAGATCGGGAACCCGCACTCGTTCATATCGTTCAATATTATGAGGAAGCTGCCTCAGCATGATATGAAACTGCGGCTGGCTTTGAAGTAAGTTTACTCCTTAACCGACCTTTTTTTCTTTCAATCTTCAGAGCAATCTCCAACCCTTGCCCCGGAGAGAAAGCTTGAATGACGATCAAGTTATCTTTCAAGATTTTTATTGGCTTGATGTTTTTTTTTTTGTATGACAAGGATGGCAAACGAGCAAGTGGATCACCTGGTCATGTTGCTATTATTTTGTAATCCCGAATATTAAAAAAACAGTCAACCTAACCTTAATGAGTAATTTCATTTTTAAAACAAGCTTTTTTTGATGACTATAATTTTTGATGTCTGTGCTTATGTATTGTCATCCAACTTTCATATCTATGCCAAATAGTGGGCCAAATTTAACTTGCAAGATTTGACCTGAACATACATTGCAAGTTAAATAATTATGTTCTTGTTCTGAAATAAAACCTGAAATGACCTGATCGCCCGAAGGTTAACTGGTAGAGATCCCTTTAAGGCATAAGTTCGCCTTTGTACATTTTCTTTTGTCCTGTTACTTGTGACTTCATGTTTTATGTTATATGCAATAAAGAGATATAGATATTTATACATACATAACTGTAGACTTACTGTCTAACGCGAATTCGCCATCTCTTTCGTCAAACAGTATAAGATGGTGCGAGAAAGAGATGGTAAATGCGATATCGAGCGAGTGCGCGTCACACAATAAGGCCTTCTTCTGTTGCATAACTCGCGTTGCTACCTGGCGAAATATTGCTATTTTAATTTATTGAATCAGGCGTTACTTTGCGGACGTCCGTATTTATGATTTATGGCTATTTTAATTCCTGAATGCATGAGATGCATGAGTTACTAAGTAAACTCAAATTAGAAATTAAAATTTGGGCCTTTTTTTTAATATTACACTTCAGTTTTTAATTTATAGCTTTCAATATTTGTAATTTTAATTATATAGGTATTGACTTACTAAACTATTCCTCTCCAGCACTGAAAGGTTGTCTGGTAGAGATCTAGAAGGAATAAGTCTGCCTTTGTACTCTAATGTCATTATTTGCAACTTGTGTTTTTATACCTCTGATTTTTTTTGTAAAAACTAATCTGTTCACTTACTTACCTTAATGTGAATATTGGTCTCGGCGAAATTCATTATCATTATACACTGCTTGTGGTAGAGATGTTCTTATTAATAATTAAAACAATACATTCTTTTTCTTTGGGCAGTAGTGTAAAAATAAATCGCGTGGGCACGTTTTAACGGTTAAAATTACATTAGACATATTATTAACGGGATAATGACCGCAGTTACATGCATCATGAGGTCATTACCTGGGTTCCATGGTCTACCCGTAACCATGATGCATGTAACTGCGTCGAAATATCAGGGGGGGGGGGGACTAGCGCGCGTGCTATTTTGTCGCTTGTCGCTCAGTGCGTCCTTAACTGATTCCGTCACTATGAAAGGGACGCACTGCGCGACAAGCGACAAAATGGCGCACCCTGCTTCATGTGCAAGCGCCTATTTCACCAACTTTACAATTGTCTGTTTTCAATGACATTCGCTGTCAACTGCTGACTTGAAGCGCTTCATATTGTCAAAGAAATGTAGTTCTAAATTGTCATAAAAACTGACAATTGTGAAGATGGTGAAATAGGGGTCAGGAGCTCTTCCAAACTTACTAGTAAGGTAATCGCGGTCTATATCCGGTTAATAATATGTCTAATACGCATTGTTTTCACAGGTTGGGTACATTCGGTGCCATAGCTGAATACGGAGCCGAGAAGAAAGTCTCCAAGAACAGCAGCGTTTCCGCTGCCGTCATGTTAGGGGTGCCGAGTGGCGTCATGCTCAAACTCAAGTAAGCTGATGCTCTGTGCAAAGACAGACACATTGACGACCGAATAGCCTAGTGGTTGGAGACCCTGACTATGAAGCTTGAGGTCCCGGGTCGGGGCAGATGTTTGTACGATGAATACGAATGTTTGTTCTCGGATCTTGGATGTTTAATATGTACATAAGTTTGTACGTACAAGTATGTTTATCCGTTGTCTAGTACCCACAGTACAGGCTTTGCCTAGTTTGACTTAGACCTCTGGTTAACACAATAGCGCCATCTATAAATTCAAATTAAAAACTAATATAGTAGGCACTATTGTATTCAGACATTTAATAACTACAGAGAGAAGTTAAACGACGTATATCGGAGTTTCGTAATGAGCAGTGGGACAACCTGATGGGGGAGATCGCGCCAAGTCACCAGGCTTACTGGAAGCTGGCGCGGTCTCTCAAATCGGAGTGTTCCTCTGCAATGCCCCCTTTGGATCGCTCGGATCACCCTACTCCAGCCTTCGATGATGATGAAAAAGCTGAATGCTTAGCAAACAGCCTCGAGTCTCAATGTTCACCTAGTCAATTCCCCGCGGACCCCGCCCATCTATCCATGGTGGACGACGAGGTCGATAGGCGCTCTCGATCTGCTCTCGTTGACCCTATAACGCCAGTCACTGTCGACGAACTCAGAGGACTTGTCTCAAAGCTCCGAATCAAAAAAGCCCCGGGCTCCGACGGTATCCCAAATAGGATCCTGAGGATGCTCCCGGACACTCTGCTCACCATCTTAGTCGTCATCTTCAATGCCGCTCTGGCAAATGGTCATTTTCCAGCCATATGGAAGGAAGCCACCGTCATCGGCATCCATAAACCAGGCAAGCCCCCCACTAGCGCAAGCAGCTACCGTCCTATCAGTCTCCTCAAGACACAAGGCAAGCTATTTGAGCGTGTCATTCAGACTCGAATCTGGAAGTTCATCTCCGATTCGAACATACTCATAAATGAGCAGTTTGGCTTTAGACCCAGGCACTCATGCGTCCAACAGGTGCACCGCATAACGGAGCACATTCTCAAAACTTTCACCTTCGGCCGTGGTACGGCCCACCCCACAGGGGCTATCTTCCTCGATGTAGCCAAAGCTTTCGATAAGGTCTGGCATAGCGGCTTGATTTACAAGCTCTATGCCATGGGTCTACCCGATCGACTTGTACGCATAATACAAGATTTCCTAAGGAATCGAAGCTTTCGTTATAAAGTGGAAGGCACCCTCTCCGAGCCTCATCCCATCAGGGCTGGGGTTCCGCAGGGCTCTGTTCTCTCGCCTATCTTGTACTCGTTGTTCACCAACGACATTCCCAAAGTTCCGGGAGTTCATTACGCGCTATTCGCCGATGACACGGCCATCTACACGACGTCTACCTCACCAGTCGCGATAGTCAGGCGACTCCAGAGAGCCATCAACTCTCTGGGCGAATGGTTCAGGCTCTGGAGGATCGAGGTTAATCCTACCAAAAGTTCGGCGATTCTGTTCACTCGGAAGATCCTGCCGCTGGGGCGGAGGATCACTGATGGTATTCCTTCTGTGCGACTTTTCGGTAGTTCTATTCCATGGACTAAGGAAGTCAAATATCTCGGTGTCACTCTCGATGAAAGGATGACGTTCCGCTCGCATATCAGGCAAGTTAGGAATCGTGCGGCTTTCATCACGGGTAGGCTCTACCCCATGTTAAACAAGGCTAGTAAATTGTCTCTTAGTAATAAGTTGACAATCTACAAGACTTGTATTCGTCCGGTCTTCACTTACGCGAGTGTTGTTTTTGCACATGCTCCGAAGTCAGCCATTAATTCCCTACAGGTACTTCAGAATCGTATCCTGCGCAACGCCATGGGTGCTCGCTGGTTCGAGCGCAACATCGACCTGCATTGGTATGCAGGACTTCCCACCGTCGCTCAGTACATGAAGGCCGCCTCTCGAAAATACTTCGATAGGGCTCCGCATCACCCCAACCAACTCCTTAGGGACGCGGTGGGCTATCTCCCTCGACCCAACGTCAAAAGGCGCCTCTGGCGACCTCGTCACATACTCGCCGAGTCCGACGACGACATCACAGTAGCCAATCTGGCGCGCACTGAATCTGAACGTAGCTGCCCAAGTCCACAGGGTAACACTAGCCTAGTTTACTCACCGCACCGCCCCCTCCGGAGGAGGCGAAGTCGACGTACCCCACAAAACACCACAAGTGGGCGACCCCACTATTTTTACCGATATCGGCATGTTCCGGGTAGGTTCTCTCCCATCAGACCTCAACCTGACTGAGTTTCTTGTCGATTCTTCTCAGTCAGGCTTAACGTAATCTTTCCGAATCGTCAGTAGCATTAAAAATCCGTTTGTTTGCAACATCTCCCTTAGCGTCCAAAGCCGAGGCCGGCTCAATAGGAGCATCCTTTGGCATGCTAAGTAAAATTCCCTTGCTGAGCAGCCCGTCTGGCTGCTCGCCCTCTCTTCGGTAAGCAGTAAAGGCCATCTGAGGCCAACTGCAAGCGTCCATAAAGGAAAAAAAAAAAGAAACATTTAATAACCATCTTTCATAACTTTATCTTACACAGTTGCGTTGTAATAAAACGTTACTTGACGCCTTATCTGTAGCGGTATCCGTTATATTATAACGTTATTAAACAAAAACCGATCTAGTGGTTTGACCTATAGTCTCTCAAGCCCCAGCTCGCACTTCTGAGTCGTTCGTGATTTATGTGCGATATTACATTTGTAATTTATCACGAGCTTGTCGGTGAAGGAGAACATGGTGAGGATACCTGCCTACTCCTGCGAAGCAATGGGTTCTATCGCGAGTCAAAAATCTATCAAAGCAAAAGAGTCAAAGGTCTATCTGTCATTCTCCACCAATGAGAGACAAGCTACTGGCCTATGATTGGTGGAAATTGACAGATAGAACTCATACGACTAGTCGACACTAGCAATCCTAGCGGACATATGTGTGAGGTTCCGTGGGAACTATAGCCCAAGCCCTCTCATTCTGAGAGGAGGCATGTGCCTAGGACGTGAAAATTCTGGCGATGATGATGAGGTTTGATTCATTTCACCAGATGGACGTGTTCCTCCCAAACCATAGTGGTACCGATACACCTGTGCGAGGAGGTGATGCCTTCCCCTGTTTTCTACGCGACTGTGGTACCTATGGTATCCTGGCTGATCCTCAAGAAGCTAGTCCTGGACCCGATTGCGAGAGAGCGGCAGGACAGGGAGCGGCAGAGGTCCATGGAAGTTAACTTTGAAAGGTAACTGATTATGATTAGATTGTTGTCATTCTTTTTAACCTCCAACAGCACATGTAGCACGGCGCGCCATTTTGTCGCTTGTCGCGCAGTGCGTCCCTTTCATAGTGACGGAATCAGTAAGGGACGCACTGAGCGACAAGCGACAAAATGGCACGCTTGCTAGCCCCCCCCCCCCCCCCCCCCGGGCATTTTCAGAAACACAAACTTACTATTTACTTTTTTAAAATAACCTAACAAATTTTGGATTATTTCTGCTCAGAATCGCGAGGACTGTATATTTAAATAATAATAAAAAGTGTCCCGTATGTTTTTGTCGGTTTTGTGACGCGTTTTTACATACATTCTATTTGGATCGTCAAAAACCTGACAAATAAATTTTCCATGGAAAAATTTTAGGACTTTTTTGGCAAAAATGTGTTTTTGCAAACGCCCTACTTATAAGGGGCGTCTATGCCATCGAAGCACCTAAACGGTCGGGCCGATTTGGACGCCGTTTTTTTTTTAATTTGGTTACGTCGTTCATACTAAAACATACTTGTATCTGTCATTCTTCATTAATCAGAGACAAGCTACTGCGCTATGATTGGTGGAAATTGACAGATAGACCTTGTGGGATATGTTCTAAGAACGATGGCAACACTCTCACACACTATACACCGTGGGCCTGAGTGACCCGACCAATTTCAACCACGCATTTCTGAGGTCCTCAGGAGTAAAAAACGTTGTATGAATATATGGCTTAATCTGCGTTTTTAACTTTCTTTTTTTTTTCAAACAAAAAAATATTAAAAATTAGGAACTTCAAGATAACAAATCCTTAGGACGAGCTGGCAACGCATTATTTTAAAGTTTGGACATTGCGTCATTAAAGTATTGGCGCCAATTAAAATGTATGTCTATGTGCGCCAATCGCATGTTTGCTTGCTTGCTTTGCATTCTTGATTGCTTGCTTGCGTCCTAAGAAATTATTATACTTTACGCGAAAGATTCCACTGGTAAAAGCTAGTAACTAAATTTATAATATCAAATCTTATCAAATAGGAACGTACCTACTCATCAAATCAAGCAACTTCCGGGTTTGGGTTACAATGCTGGGTAAAGGTCTCTTTATTTCCATCCCACTTTGCCTGGTCCTGTATTCGATCAACCAAATCTATTCCGATTCTTAGCGTATTTATTACATGCCTGGCGACCAACACAACACCAATGCTAAAGCGAAACTGTTCCGTAATGCTCTAGCTAGGTAATGCAGGGGCTCTAGCATCGTACAAAAGTTAAATAGGTACAGCTAATATTGAGTTACAAAACTTATTAACTTTGCCATTTTAAAACTTACTGTTGCCCCATACATCGACACAGGTCGCGGTCAGTTTATCAACTGCAAAAATATTATTGCACATCTAACACTAACAAATAATAAGTTACAGGACAGCTACATGTACAAAGGCGAACTTGTCCCTTAAAGGGGTCTCTGCCAGTTAACCTTCGAGAATCGATTATGTTTGTGAACGAAAAATCTTTTTTTGTGACGTTAAACCACGGTCGGTTCACGGTTGTTTTCTTTTACTTCTTGCTAAATTTCATGATTCTAGATCAACGGGGAGTTCCCTATAGGTTTTTATTCCTTTACGAGTGTTAAAAAATTCGACGTACAAACGGCGTTGACAATATTTTTATTGAATTTTGTTCCACTGAAAATGTTTCTCATATCTTAATTTCATTAGGAACACCAAACAATTTGTTTTTTTTTTCAATTCGAACATCGTATTAGCACAACCATTAAAATATTCTTTAAAAATCTTAGGTATTTTATTTATTTAATACAATAAGACACAATGAGACCGGGATATGGATCGATATTACCTCAAAGGTTTGACGACCTCCCGATATTTCGACGCATTTATGTCTTAAGTAATTAATCGCGAATCATTTAAAACTGTTTCATCATGTCAGCCGATTGACGTCCACTGCTGGACGTAGGCCTCCCCCAAGGCTCTCCACTCAGACCGGTCTTGTGTTTTCCGCATCCACCGCGCTCCCGCGATTCTCACCTGGTCGTCGCTCCATCTTGTTGAAGGCCTACCGACAGCTCGTCTCCCGATCCGTGGACGCCATTCGAGAATCTTCTGACCCCATCGGCCATCAGTTCTGCGAGCAATGTGCCCCGCCCACTACCACTTAAGTTTCGCAATTCTTCGGGCTATGTCGGTAACTTTAGTTTTACTGCGGATATCATCATTTCTGATTCTGTCCCGCAGAGAAACCCCGAGCATAGCCTTCCCCACCGCCCTTTGAGTGACTTTGAGGTTTTAGTATGGGGGGGGGGGGGGTTCAAGAAAATAATAATGTAATACTAAGGTAATACTGAGGAATCAACGAGATATGCCGCACGCCTGATCTTATTTTAATTGTACCTATGAATGTTAAAATCTGAAATTTCGAACCTTAAAAAAGCATCCTCCAATGCAGCGGTGAACAACTTCGGAGAGATCACATCTCCTTGTCTGACTCCCCGCTGCAGAGGAATAGGTCTGGTCCTGTAGTTGGACGGACGTAGTGGTGTTTTCGTTCAGACACTTCAACACTTCGATATACCGGTAGTCAACTTGGCACCGCTGGAGAGACTGCAGCTGAGCACAGCCCAGATCTCGATCGCATCGAAGGCTTTCTCGTAGTTTAAGTATTTAAAACTGTTTAATACAATACAACTTACTAATTACACAGAAAATAATTTCATGACTGTTTGAAAACGTATCAATCACTTTTGCATGCATGCTTTTCTGGTAGCCGTTTGTGTTTATTGGGCTCACAATTCTAATCTTACTTCATTTTCTGATACTTATTAGTAATTCGTTTTTGTAGGGGACACAGTTCTAACCTAACTGTTTTAGGCGAGCTCGCGGGGACTGGTTTGTTCTGTATTCTGAGGGTTTTTACTAAATATTCTAACGCATCAGTGAACAGTTTCCAGTCTAGTTTGAATGTACTTAAGTTGAACGGACATTGCGGCGTTGTACAGACATCTAAGCACTGATGTATTTCCCAAGTCAACTTGGCACTGCTGCAGAGATTGCATAACGGCTCCAGGTCTCGATATTCCAAAAAAGGGGGTTACCACTGGCTGACTATTATACTCCTCAGTCTTCTGTACAGTCTGCTTCACTTTGTGGATGTGGTCTATGGTGTTAAAGTAGTTGATTCCTAACTAGATGATTCCTGATGACCCTCGAAAACTACTATGAACTTGGCTTGTCATGCTGCCGCGTGTCTAGATGTGCAGATTAGGGGTGAGATGAGTTGAAAAATAAGACCACTGTTATGCTCCTATGCCACGTTTCTGGAGTTCTCCTATCGTGGAGAGCGGAATTAAACATGGTCTGTAAATCTTAAGCCATTTATTACGAAACCTTTGTTTATTAAAATCGGTTTCAGAAATAAAATCTTCGTGTTTACTTTAAGAAAAGAGGTGTGAGTTTCTGAAACAGTAGTTGTTGTATTGATCAGTCAGTAGAAAATTATCGGCATGTTTCTGTGCTCTCGCTGATTAACAATCTTATTAAGTAGGTATGGGTTCAGACCTAAATAAGTTGTGTTCAGAAACAATGTACCTACCAAAAACATTAATTGTTGGTTTTCAGGTTCTCATGAAACCTAATAAAATGCATAAATCTAGTAAATTAAACTGAGAGTAGGTTTGTACAAATAAAGTTTTATTGAAATTTAATACTAAAAAAGCATCCTTATTGTCAGTTTTTTTCATTTGGTGTTAGCAGGCTTACCTGAAATGGGACTGGGTAGCCCACATCAGCCGCATGCATGCATGTTTGATCAGTATCACCTTTATTTCTTACGTATCCGATAATAAAAATAACAATATGTAACGTTTAAAAAAACTAGGTCTCTAGTTGGATTTATTGCTTAGCGAGTCTTCGTGTTGGGATAATTTACCGATTAGTTTAGTTTCGTGCACAACACACCACAATCAATCCAAATCTCCAAATAAGTAATGTTCGTCACCAGAGTTCTCAAATGAAATCGGTTAAAAAGAGCCCATAATATTGTTTTCTCGCTTGATTACCGCACTACCATTTATTTTATCATATTATTGCAAAATTCTAGGAAATTATCCGTTTGCTGTTAAAATTATTTCCTTGACAAGCGACAATGAAATGACAATGTCAACTATTGAATGACATAATCCGCCGGGCTCTTGCCTCTGCGAACGTGCCGGCCATTTTGGAGCCAAGCGGCATTGCCCGCGACGATGGCAAAAGGCCGGACGGTATGTCTCTGATTCCCTGGAGAATGGGTAGGGTTCTGGTTTGGGATGCGACCTGTGTCGATACAGTAGCACCCTCACATCTCCAGGGAACCACACAAAAAGCTGGTGCGGCGGCAGAAACGGCTGAAAATAGAAAAAATTCTAAGTATCAATCTCTCGGTCCGAATTATAATTTTGTTCCTGTCGGGTTTGAAACTTTGGGTCCATGGGGTCCCAGCGCTTACAAGCTTATTTCTGAGTTACAAAAGCGCTTAGTTGATGCAACTTGTGACCAAAGGGCTGGCAGTTTTCTCTCTCAAAGAATCAGCATCGCTATTCAGCGAGGCAACGCTGCCAGCCTTTTGGGCACTATGCCACGGGGGCCTTATTTAGATTTAATTTAGTTTTAAGTTGTAGTTTATTTAGTTTAAGCTTAGATTTAATGTCATTGTAAATTGCTTTTATTATGTTAATAAAAGTTTTTACTATTGAAAATTCATTTGACGTTAGCTGTTAAAAGGAATTCTCAGGCTTGAAGAGTGGCAACGTTGCCTATTATTAGGGTGCGTTGCACTGAAGATTTTTTCGAGATTATTTTTCACAAAAAGTTAAATATCTTCCAAACTAAGCCGAATCGATCATACTTAATACTACATTTTTAACTCTAAATAAGCTCAGCTATGCGTGGTTAAAATTGGTCGGGTCACTCGGGCCCACGGTGTATAATCGTCCCACGATAACTCTGCATAAGATATTAATTGGCAACCCAGAAAAATCACGCTGCGCGCTGTGGTAATACTTCATGACATTCAGACATTTCTATAATTATAAATAATAATGATAGTAGTAATCAAAAGCCGCTGTTTTTTTTTAAATATGGCTCTGTCCATTGGAGGACAATTTTGCTAGTGTTTAGTAGGTTTTGTCGTTGTACGGCAAAAAAAATCTAGAAAACGAAATTTGAGAGATATTTTAATGGTGGATGGTGGATGAACGATGACTTGTTTATGTTTCATCTACCTATTCAAAAGTTCAGGACGTGTTGTTTGACTATAAATCAGTGTTGCCATAAACAAACTTTAGATTTCTACTGTTGTCAGTTCGTTGCAGTTATCGTGGGGCTACTATATTCACTGTTTATTTACATTAAAATTATATACAAAATTACAAATTATGGGTGTACAGAATGTCATTGATTCTGTAACAATGTGCAGTTCCCAACTACCCTCTTCCTTGTGTAACGAATGATTATGACCTCCGACCGTACGGGGGCGCCAGTGCACTCCGGCGATTGACACAACGCGCGCGCGCCGCCCTTACTTTTCGAAAAGGAGTGCTATCCAAAATCAAAGACAATATTGTGTTGTGGGACGGCTGCCGTTACCCTCAGCCACTTCACGCTGCTGTGTCCCGAGAGTCCTGACTCCAGTGTTGAAGGACTGCTATTGTACGCCGAGTCGTGCGTATCCTACCTTGTCCCCTACACATTGTCACAATTCTTAGGGGTAATTTGGACTCATTTCAAAGAGATTAGCAGGAGCATGCCTTCTCGTGCAGAAGGGGAGGATCTTTGCCCAGTGGAGGGCACACCGATAGGCTATGAAAAAAAAAAAAATTTTTACAGGTTGCAAGAAATGCAGCGGCAAGCGCGGGCGACGGTCGAGCTGATGCGGGAGACTTATTCCAGGATCCGGAGCGACGAGGAGAACAAAAAAGGCCTGGTCATCCTGAGGGCGGTCTACGGGAAACTGCCTGCTGGTAAATATCACGTCATTATGATACTATTTGAAGGGTACACGGAAAGAACATGTCTAGTCACCTTAGCAACTTTTTGTATTATCGCGATTTGAAAGTTTGGAACGATGTAATTATCTGTATAATTTTCGTATGTATAATACATCTTTTTTTAGCATAGTTCCTATGCTAAGGCCACACACAACGCGAACATTCACTTTATCGCGATGTGTGTAGCCGAATATTCGCGAATACTTCGGCAATTCGGGTTTAGCTGCAGACACTTCGCTCCGCTGTCAGTAACCTCGCGCATTGTCGCGATGATATTCGCTTGCGTGACGCTTCAGTCGGCCCACAGGCGTCTTGCGTATAGCGGACGTATTGCTTCATTTGTTTGCGAGTTGATCTGCTGTGCATTTTCTTTACTTTTTTCATATTTTTCAAATTCAAATAAAATAAAGAGAAACAGCTACGTCCGTTTTCTCGCGACAAACTATTGCGAAATTTCTCTGTTTGCAATGTGGCCATACGCATTCGCCGTAGGCCGAAGACGGAGTTTTGTCGCAATAATTCTGTCGCGATGTGTGTAGCATTGTAGTCTTGTAATCGTCTCAGGCGCATCCGCCCACGAGGTGGACGCGGAGCCGACGGGCGACGGGGCCTCGCCCGACTCGCCCGCGCCCTACAGCGAGGCCATTGACGTCACCATCCCCGTGCAGTGCCTCGTCAAAGATTCGAGGCTCGAGCTGCTGGAAGCCAGCAAGGTATTAATCTCATCATCATCATCATATCAGCCGGAAGACGACCACTGCTGGACGTAGGCCTTCCCCAAGGATCTTCACGACGGTCGGTCTTGTGCTACCCGCAGGCAACTTTATACCAGATCGTCCGTCCACCTTGCGGGAGGCTTAGCAACAATTCGCCTTCCGGTACGCGGTCGCCACTCTAGAACCTTACTGCCCAACGTATAAAACAGGATAACCCTAACTTTGGGTCAATCAACTTTTCTTTGCCACTTATTGCCATGGAGATGTCCCTAGGTATCGCATCTAAATTAAGACTTTCTAAGGCACCACTCCATCAAACGTTAGGAATTTCGACAGTTACGTGCCAATTCCTTCATGCTTTATCTCCTAAGCATGCAAATCCTTACTTTAGGGGAGTGGGGTCTTTGAAAATCATGTATTTTATGATTATGAGTTATCCGGGGGACATCTCCATGGCAACGAGTGGCAATGAAAAGTTATTGACCCATTTACGTAATGGACACAGTGCTTCATAGACTAACTGAAATTGTGGATATTTTACTACATTGACAATTGGGTACTAATTCTTTACTTTAATCCGTGTATTTTTCCCTCAGGCTGATTTACCTGGATTCTTCGACCCCTGCGTGGGAGAGGACAAACACCTCACCATCCAATACAACTTCCACAAGAGCCTGCATTGTTGCACCGTCGCCGACAGCCAAGCCGTCGTGTTGCCACGTTCTAGTAAGTATTACGATAATTGTGGTAACTACACTTGAATTATGACACATTTAACGCCCCCATATATGGGTCAATCAACTTTTTAGTGTTGTTATTGTGTTTCGTAACTCAGGAGACGACAGGATACAGTTGTCATGTACAGTACTAGCATGCTTAAGAGAAACTTTTAGTGGATTCGAAAATCATTATTTTAATGAGTGACCTACGAGACGTCGCCATGGCAACGAGCAACACTTAAAGAGTTCATTGACCCGATCTGTGTGCAAGCACGCACACCAATGACATGAATGACATGACGTTTGTGGCGAGACGTTCGCCGCGCTACACGAATTTGAGATTGAATACGTTCGTTTTTAGTTTCTTAGCTTTTCGTCACGTGATCAATATCATCTAAAGAAATCTGACGCTTTTTCGAGCTATATTAAGCTAAGGTATAGGCTGTGCGTTGTCTGTCAGTCAGTCAGTCACGGTACTGTTTTATAGGTATAGATGAAGATAGATGACGCGCAGCGTTTAGCGCTTTGTGAACTGACAAGTGGCAACGTGAAGTAAAAAAAATTAAAACCGTGTTTGTGAATTGCTACATGAAAACTAGAGGCGTAAGGTATGGGGGGGGGGGCTTCTTGGCATATACTACGGGTGGTCACCGAGGGCGGACGGAAGGTGGGAAGGGCCACGTGGTATGATTACGTTCCCTAAGGCTGTAAAGAGTATGCCACCGCTGATATTTGTTGTACGATCCGAAGGCGGGAGAAATGAACATGAGTTTAAGAGATTTATGTATTGTGTACGCAATTTTACTTATTTACCTGTCCCACCTAGCCTCGTAAATCCCGCTGGGTGTACTGCTCACGTGGCGAGAGGTAAATGCCTTATGAACTGTTTATTCATTTACGTTAAATTATTTATCTACACACATATGATAAGTCCTCTATAATGAGTTCAGAAACAGTATAAAATGACCGGCATTGCAGCACGACGTGGCCTTCTCGCCGACAGCGCCAGCCCCAGCAGCTCCTCCACCACCAGCAGTAAAGTAATGACTTTTCGATATCGTATTCGATGTTTCAAATTTGAAAACCAACGTAATTTACAATCATAGTGAAATAAAACGGATCACTCACGTATATAAGTAGAGTTCAGTCCGACATGTATAAATAATAATGTGATTTTTTTTTTACAATAAAAAAAAACAGTTTACGAAACGTCAGCTCGGTATGTTTGTCTATGATTAAAAAAAAAACAGTCAAATTCGTGACAGGTATGGGTATGATATATGCCTTCGGCTTCTGAACCCATCTTAGAGTACTTATAATATGTGTGTAGATAAAGTAATGTATGCAACTCCGCATAATTAGGCCTTGAAACACTCGTGTGATCCTATTATGAAACTCAGCTTCGCCTCGTTTCATAAAAACAAACTCGTGTTTTAAGGACCATGAGGGTCGTATGTAGCAGTTGCATAAACTACTATTACGCTTGTGGTGCGCCTAACAAAATGATCGTTAGTTAGTGCCGAAACTATCACGTCACGCTTTGGTTTACTGTACTTGAAATTACAATTTTTTCAGATATGTGTATGAGTTTATCACATTATTATGTTCATCACATTATATTCAGGTCACCAGAATCGTCGGTAGTCTTTCGAGTTTTGTCAGTAAAAATAGAACATACGTCACGGGACATAGGAAATAAGAAATCTCAAAGTGGAAATAAGATAATGTATTTCAACAAAAAGTCCAACGGACGTTAGCTAGTTGACGGAAGTATCAACGCTAATGGCTCATCTGATTAACTCGCCGGTTAAAAGGTGAATCATATTTGTTAACTACGAGTATCTAGCTTAATTAACGCATAGGTAATTAGGGGTTGCCTCTTTACTAGTTACCTGGTGTCGACGGGTGGGCTTAATGAGTCATCATGAGTTAATATTAGACACTGGCACTCCTGTATCTACACAAGGAATGCATAATGTGCGTAGTTATTAACTTACCCATAGACATGTAGGTATTGAGGTATAAGATGCAAACATAACGAGATGCGGTGAAACTAAAGAGTTCACGATGCCGAATACGGTTTTTTGGTTCTCCCTTGTCATTACTCTGAATCTCCTTTGAAGCGTGTTAGGTGGCGGTTTTGAAACTATAATGTCCTCTGCGCAATTAATTGCCACTCGTTGCCATAGAGATGTCCCCTGGGTAACTCTTCTAAAAATATATTTTTGATGCACCATCAAACGTTAGGATTTTCAACAGTATATGCCAATTCCTTCATGCTTCAACCCCTAAGCATGCGAATCCTGACTTTCGGGGGAGTGGTGCCTTAGAAAATCTTGTTTTAGACAAGTTAGCCAGGAGGAATCTACATGGCAACGAGTGGCTGTTAAAAGTTGACTGATCCTTATTGATTCAATGACAGGCCCCTGTTTCACCAATGCTACAAAAAATGACAGGTTACAACAAAACATTGCAAGTAGGTACGAAGCGCGATAAAACGAAAACTCTTCAAGTCAGCAATTTACACCAAACTGTCATTGTAAATTGAAATTTGTAACATTGGTGAAATGGTTATCTGTTTTCAGTATAATCTGTGAAAATAGCGTGATCGACTAATTGTGCCCGTGAGTAATAATATCGTGCAAATCTACCATTGATTTTGAAATACTTTCAATTAGAAGGAACGTTGGAAGGCGTCACACGGACCTAATCCGAGTCGCTACTGATCGTAGACCTTTGGTAGCCTTTTATCTGATAATGATAAAATAAATATAACAATTTCTTACACAGCTCTATTGTTTCCAGATCATCGGTTAAAGAACAGATCCTGAAAATCAACGTCGAGGCCCAAGACAAAGCTTCGAGACGAGAGCAAGCGACGCACCGCGTCCTGTGTAAAGTAAATGTATAGACTTATTCCTCTGAGCTCTAGCAAAATCCAGAAATATCCAAATAGGCTACGCTAGTCCAGGCCTCGGCTAGACTAGGCTAACAAGAGTCGTAGGAAAGCTCTATGTCTATGATGCAGAGGCGGTCCGTAGTTATATATTTGCTATGTGAAATGACCCTCCATATGCTTCCTTTTTTATTAGTACAGTGTGAAAGAGTTACACTGAACGAGAAACGGGAAATGGCATGTTTGCGAGGATTGTTTGCGTAAATGAGTATGGGTTAAGCCTTAAGGGATATAAATTAGCTTTAATTTATTAGTCAAACTGTCTTCTTTTAATCAGTTGCTGAACATTCCGTTTTCGATATTATCAACTTCAATTTCTATTAATATTATAAATGCGAAAGTTTGTATGTTCCATACATACATACATGAAAGGATGTTTGTTGCTCATTCACACAAAAACTAGTGGACGGATTTCGATGAATCTTCACAGTAATGTAGCTTATACCTCAGAATAACACTTAGCCTACTTTTATCCCGGAAAATTTTGCATAGTTCCCACGGGATAACAATAGACGAATTCTATACAAACGAAGTCGCGGGTGGCTATTTTATAAATATATTTAACTGGTATGCAAATTGATAATGAATTATTTATATGTTATTTGACGTTATAAAGTTCCGGAATGCGACTGTCGACTGTTTTACATTTTATCGAAAGCCGCTCGTTTCTTCTCTCTCGTGCTGTACTAATCAAGGACTTAGCGACAAAGTCAGTCGTGGCTACCAGTCAGTGCTGGCCACGGGACAACAGACACAATGCATTGAAACTGAATAACATCTTAGTATTGTAATACGTTAAAACAAAACATTAAAGTGGTCCACTATTTATTTAGGTATTTCAACTTTTTTTATTAAACATTTTCTTTTACCCTACTTATAGCAATACCGATGACTGTCGAAGGTTTTGATTACATTTTGCGATTTGATATTTTTCTGGATTTTGACTTGGACGTTATTGTTATTCTAATAGTTGTTGATATTTAATTTGACAATGCGCTGGCGTCACACTGGGACCTTTACAGTTGTTTTTGTAGCTAATATAATTTGACGGCTTTATTAGCTGCGTTAAGAAAATGTCCCTAGAAAGCAACTGTACATACAGACTGGCATACTAGGAATAGTCCGTCGGTTTAGTTGGTTGTTTAATTTGGAATAAATCAAGCTACGTTACTCGGTATATCAATCAATAACACACCACAAGCACTATGTCTGCGCTCTGCGGTCTATTTTCATTCGCCGATATTTGGATTCATGTGGTTTAATTCTATTTATTTATGTCCCTACATTGACTGCACGCTGCCGCCCTAGCACGGTAAGGTTTATCTACCCATTTTATCTACCAATGAGCGATAGACGATTTTTCTCGCGGTGGCTAGCACGCTAAATTATGTCGCGGTATTTTATCCACACTTGACGATTGAGTAGATAATTTATCTATTGCTGCAGCACGGTAATGTTAATTGATGATCGTAATTAACACTCTTGACGGCTCGTTGGGATAAATTTTAACCTAGGGTTAATTTTATGTTTTGTCAATAGCATGTTTGCGGCTACGATAAAATATGTTGTGTCCAAATATTTTATTCATAGACATACATATTAGTCTACATTTTACCGTGCTAGGGGGGCTGGTGGACAACATGCCCCTATTTTACCAACATGACAAAAGCTCTTTAAGTCACCAAATTGTTATTGTCAACTGCCACTTGTCATGTCAAGTTGGTGAGCAGAGCCCGTGCTCAGAAGTTCGAAGTTCGTATCCGACCGTCTCTTTCGCTTTCGAGTTAAGCTATGTTGGCGTGACCGGGACGGTCGAATACGAACTTTGAATTTCGAACTTCGGAGTAGGGCTCAGGGCCAGACCTTACATTTAAGCATTTTGAGCAGCTCATGAAAACCTATTAAGTACATTGTTTTCGTGTTTTGGTTTATATAACGTCATATGTACTACAAATCTCACATTTTCCTAACCGATTATAGTCTGGCAACAGCTGGTTAAAATACAACCAGATGCCTTATTCTTTGCTGCGCTTTGGCATTCATCTCTTTCTCGCGTGAACTTGTACTGTTTGACAGAAAAATATGGCAAATGCAAAAGACGAGCGCGTTAGACAACAAGCACACAGCTTACAATACTAATAACTAATGAAGTCGGTTAATAACGTTTAAACAGCAGGCTAAAGTATCAAAGTAAAAATGTTATGTTGCTATAAAGACAGCTGTTTTGCATTTAGGGTGAGTAATAAGGCACAAATACGCAAACGAGTAAGCTTTATTACTGTTTTATATCCTTCCTTTTCAAACCGAAAGCGGTCAGCGAAGTGACAGAATTTTTTTTAGCCAAAGTGTGTCTTTGTCACTTCCACGCATAGCTGTCTCTCTTCGGCCGGACGTGCAGAAGAACAAGTTAAAAATCCTCACAGATATATAGGACATATAGGATATTTTTATTAGATTATTTTATTTTTTTGTTTAGCTATGCATGTTTCAGGAACAGTTCAATCTGTCAAAATGTCACAATATTGATGTTTACCAAGTAAATACATAATAATGTTGTTACTCAAAGGTCGATAATGTATCTATTCAAATATTATATTAAAAGAGAGTCTTTATCAATTTGTAAATTATTTAAAAAGTAAACAAAGCCCCAGTCGTGTTGATAGTGTAATCTTTTTGACTGTTCTAATTATTTTAATCCTTATTCAATCAATAATTTTCATTACCAGGATACAATAATCATCCCTATTGACTCTTAGATTGATTACTTATTATAATAATGAAGACTACGGCAAAATGTACTTTTGGTAATGTTGAAGTCCTTAGTTCACATTAAATTAATGTAGAATTTAAAGCAAAACTTTGATATATTTTAAGACGTCACGAGGACTGTTTAATAAACTCACATAAGTACTGTGGAAAGACGTGCATATAAAGATACTATCGATGCGCATATTGTCATTGAAAGTTGTACGAACATACGCATGAAGTGGCACATTTTTAACCGACTTCAGAAAAGGAGGAGGTACTCAGTTCGGCTGTATGTTTTTGTATGTTTGTTATGCGATTTCTCCGCCAATTATGAATGGATTTTGATTATTATTATTTTTTTGTTCGAAAGGGTATATAAATATAAATGGTATCAAAATCGGTTGAGTTGTTTTTTTATGTGAAACAATTTTATGTTTACTACCTGAGAACACTGTCATTTATAAACCGTTTTGTTTCTAGTATACTTCCGATGTGGCATCATAATATATTTATTTCACAAAATCAGTTCGGCAATTAAAATTTTATTTACATTTGAAGTTTGTTCATTTTCCTGTTTTAGGGAAAATGTTACATGAAAGAGGAGGGCTTCACCCCCCTCCTTAAAAGGACAACTAAATCAATACTGTTTTCACCAGATGAGTTCATAATACCAGGGCGTCCTTATAAACAAAATTAAACATATTACAATGTTTTGTTTACTATTTAACTGTATTTTTTGACGAACGGATGGCCCAGTGGTTACAGAACCTGACTACGAAGCTTGAGGTCCCGGGTTCGATCCCCGGTCGGGGCAGATGTCTGTATGACGAATACGAATGCTTGTTCTCGAGTCTTGGTTGTTTAATATGTGTTTATGTATGTTTTTATCTATATAAGTATGTTTATCCGTTGTCTAGTACCTGGTGTCAATTGTCCCACGATGTTTATTTATTTTAAAAGGTATATTAAAAAAAATAATTATGATCAAGTAAGTAAGACAGATAATAAGTTACTTCCAAAATATCATAAAATGCCAATATATGTCGCGTTGTTTCTTTACTGTACGCAGCTTTGCTTGTTAACGATATTTATGAATAGGGTATTCCAATTTATTTCTAAGAAAAAAAGATATTCAACCATAAACAGCCCCAGACCGCGAATATGTTAGAAAGAGGAACGGATATTCTAGTGTCGCTCTATCGTATGTGCGAACTCCTGGTAATCAGTCGTCACATCAGCATATGACCATGGGCCTGTTTCATAACGGCTTGTGTTACAAGGTACAAGTCGTTATGAAACAGGCCCCATGTTGGGTACTTATAACTAGAATAGAACTGAAAAACCGTTAAATAATCAATAACTTAGATAGTTGTTTCTATGTGAAATTTAACTGTTAGGACTAGATTCGTTTGATCCGCAAAAGTATCTGTAAAACCTGTTTCCCCTTAATGTACAAAGCTCTGTTTTAGGTAAACCAAAGACGATGAAACCAAGAGGACTGCCAATGGCTATACAATGTCGCGTTCCTGTAAAATAGTGAGCCTGCTGTAGCTAGTTTCACTATAGAGAGTTTTAGTTTAAAAAAAACTAATTTAGATGGCGCTATTGTGCTAGCCAGAGATCTAAATGTCATACCAAATGAATGGTACAAAGACCCCTCCGTAGTAAAAATAGCTACAGAAGGCTTATTATTTCAAAGGAACTCGGCATCGTATAGACACAGGCAGTCCTCTTGGTTTTATGGTCCTTGAGTAAACTTGTAGACAAACGGTATCCGGATGTAGCGTTTATACTTTATTCTGTTGGGTGTAAAATTATATGTACGTATGTCATTAGTTATGTCGCAATCTGTTCGAAGGTATGGATATTGTCCAATGTGACTCGAATGTGACCTGAATTATTGGATTGGATTGGATTATATTAAACAAATTGATCAAATCGGAAAGCAATAAAAAATATATCTTAGACATTTACTCTGGTTTTTTTATTTGACATTGTCATTAACTGTACCCTATTGGTTATTCTGTGACCTGAGTAAGATCTGCCAGTGTATTAATAAGTTAGGTACATAAGCGAAACCTTCGGATCCCTTTATAAGAACACTTCACCAACGGAATAGTGTGAAATTAGACATAATAAAGTTTATAATAATAAAGAAAGAAAGAAAGAAAAATATTTATTTCAGGTCCCAGAGTACCAGAAGAATACGGAGAAGTGCAGATTTTTTTTTTATTCATTACGGTCGAATTTCAACCGCTGCGTAGACGACCGGATAGCCTAGTGGTTAGAGAACCTAGTCGGCTTAAGGTCCCGGGTTTGATCCCAGTTGGTATTTCTTTTAAGTATGTTTATCCGTCGTCTAGTACACAAAGCACAGGCTTTGCCTAGTTTGTGACTAGGTCAATTGGTGTCAATTGTCCCATGATTTATTACCTATTTATATTTAAT
This sequence comes from Clepsis dumicolana, assembly GCA_963691665.1. Taxonomy (NCBI): domain Eukaryota; kingdom Metazoa; phylum Arthropoda; class Insecta; order Lepidoptera; family Tortricidae; genus Clepsis; species Clepsis dumicolana. Next base: position 6,508,046 of record OY829505.1, on the reverse strand, counting down.
AATTAAAGGTAAAGTATACTTTTTTAGGGTTCCGTACCTCAAAAGGAAAAAACGAAACCCTTATAGGATCACTTTGTTGTCCGTCTGTCTGTCTGCCTGTCAATACCCTTTTTCTCTCGAACGCATGGAGGTAGCATGTTGAAATTAATGTCAAACACTCAAGCCTGCAGTCCCTTGAAACTGTGAAAAAATCAAACTTCTAAGTCAACGCAATCAAAAGATACAGTCATTAAAAAGTTTGTTTCCATACAAATTGCCGTACCCCGAAAACCTAAAAGGTACTTCCAGTTTTCCTAGAAACTTACAATTGGTATGAGGGTAGCTCTTATAGCACAACCACTCAGAAAATTCTCAAAATTTAAAATTTTTATGTCTGTGTAGATTTCACAGACCAATATAAGATGGAGCAGGGCTAGACAACTTAAAACACTGGGAAAAAGCGTTAAATTCGTTCTACGGAACCCTCGTGCGAGGGTCCGACTCGCACTTGTCCGGTTTTTACACGACTGCCCAAAGAAAAAGAGTGTATTGTTTTCAGGGTTGTTCATGTAATTTCCAATGTATTTTGGTACATCAGTGGTAATAGCTATAGCAGCAAGTTGCCTAAATATATGAAAGAGTGTTCGTATTGAATCTCGTCATTACTATCATTACATGTACTGAATGAAGACTCACACTTACAAAAGTATAGTAAATAATAAACTTTAGAACGTCTAAGCATATTGTGCTTTCTACACCGAAACCGATTTATCGCAAGAAATACCTTCAGAGTTATGCCCACGCGCATGCCACGAAGATGGACATAGCGATTGTTTAAATTGTTAGCTAATTTCTGCCGCTCGGGCGTGTGGTTCGCGCAGGGGATGCCAGAGAAAATAAATACTGCAATTTTTTACATAAGAAAACATCTTAATTACTATGGGCAAATTGGCAGCGGCTCACATTTCTATCAAAGTATTCTCATAATTCATAATATTTTACACGTTAACGGTAACGCAATCGATACGAATTTTGTTGGTCGTCAATTACACTAGGCACTCGGAGTCTCTAGGTACTGTAATTTTGGCTTTTTTGACACAAGTGTAGACATAGCAAAAAAACCTTTCCCATGGGCCAGGCAAAAATCAATCTTATGACAATGTCATAAACATTTTGACAGGGGAAACTAACTATAAACGTCTCGATCGCGTTCGCGTTTGCGTTATCGTTCCCGCAATATCGTCTTCTTACAATTCATACAGTAAGTACAATTAAAATTACTTAGGTATAGCTTGGTTATAACTTATAACATTGTGCAAAAAGTAATTTCAACAGAAAAAATTATGAGGTATTCAGCAGTTGGTCTTATCGCCAAGCAGCGGTCTCTTCCAACAACAACAACAGACAACATCTGGAAGGAAAAAATGGATTACGCTATACCGTAATAACAAAAAAGTAAAACCGCCTAAAAAAAACGTAAAATAATCCTCTAAAATAATGATAAATAAATAAAATAAAATTTATTTATCATTATTTTAGAGGATTATTTTACGTTTTTTTTCTAAGGTTTTTTTTGAAGGCGGTTTTACTTTTTTGTTAAAAGATTTTTATTTCACAATTTTACGTTGATTTAACATTAAAAAATTATCCTCCAACTCCTAACCGTTAAGGAGTTGTACCTTCCATCATCAGCTCATCAACATGAGATGATGACTACCAGACGCAAGTACTTGAATAGCTTTAGAAAATATATGAAACACATAATACGTGCCAATAAAATTTGAGGGTTACCCTCGATTTCCCTGGGATCCCATCATCAGATCATGACTTGGTGACAATGGGACCACCTCAGGAGTATACCCTTTCGAATAAAAAAAGTATTTTGAAAATCGGTCTACAATTGACGGAGTAATCGATGTACATACATAAAAAAAATACATACAGTGGAACGTAGACCTCCTCCTTTTTTAGAAGTCGATTAAAAATGGCTATTATAATACCTAATGCTGCATAGTGATTTTAGCCACTAATGCTACTACAGACATATCGTACATTTGCCATTTTCAGGTTCACCTTAGGAATACTTAGAAGTGTCGTTGGCGTGAGATTTTCCAATTTGTTCTCTGGCAACCCTCAACGCGCCGGGTCCGCAATTCATCCTTTTTTGATCACGTAATGCTTTTGTATGAGAACAATAGGTGATAAATTCAGGGTTGCGGGGCTGCGGTATTCAATTCGGACACCTCTCCTGTAACTTGGGTTCGATCTTGAATAAGTATTTATCATCCGAAAGTTTCTTTGGATACGTACTAGACAACTGATAAACATACTTATTTAGATAAGTACATACTTATAGACATACCTATTAAACATCCAAGACCAGAGAGCAAACATTCGTATTCATCGTACAAACATCTGCCCCCACCGGGGATCTAACCTAGGACCTGAAGCTTCATAGTCAGATTCTCTAACCACTAAGCTATCCGGTCGTTAATACGTCAATTCGGTCGTATTAAGACCTATTTCAAAGTTAAACATTTGTTGTCATTCTGTACCGCAAAAAGACACTATAACACTCGAGACTGATTTTGAGGCTAACACAAAAAGAGTCACTTAGAAAGAATGTAGCAGATCAAAGCCGGCGACCACAATGAGGTCTCGCGACCACGGTCCTGTAGCTACAATCACAGGAAAGCCAGTATATTTTGATCGGAAAACCCTATTATGTCATTGTCTCGTTGTTTACGAATCTCTTAACTAAGAATAGGTACTTACTCTTCTATTTTTCCCTTCTAGTGGTTTTGAGACGGAGAAATCTGCGGTCAGACATTTTCTTAGAAATGAATGCTAACGCATGCGTGATCCGTGCATCTGCACATCTGTTAAAACTGGTGGCAATTTTCCTGGACCAAATTGTCATATGCAATCCAGCTGTCTATAGCTCTATACGAAATCTCACCAGTGCATTCAACGACAGACTAGACTCAACGATTGTTTAGATGTACCGTATCTTATCTTAGTAGTCTGTCGGTTGCATTAGCAACAGGTATATTAATACCTAAGGATAAAATAGTAGTACGAAATCTAACAACTTTTTTTTATTCAATTCATCCCTCCATGGAAGGAACCCAGGAAAGAATCTAAGAACGATTTTACAATTTACATAGGCGATACTTTAGAGGGCGGAGTTTATTCATCCAATTGGGATAGCGTTATATCCACCAACACTTGTCAATAGGGAGAGAGCGCTGAATCGCTCTCACACGGCCTTAAAAACGATAAAAGTGCCAGGACTAGCTAGTGACGAAAATGCTGTTTGTGTTTTTTTATACTACAAAGGAAGACAATTATGAGCAAGTGGGTCACCTGATGGTAAGTGATCATGATCACCACTGCCCATAGACACTCAGAAGCATTGCTGCTTAGCGGTAGGATTAGCGAGTAAGATGGTGGTAGCGATCCGGACGGACCTCGCACTTGGTCCTACCACCCCGCCTATTTCGCACCAAACCCCATTTAGCACCATAAGGTTATCCTTTACGACTATATTGTTTACAAGTGTTACAAATGTTACAATGCGCCTTTAAAATGTTGATAAACATTTATTACACCACAACACAGTTCGAAGTGTCTCGAAAAGTATTTCTTCAATTGTTCGACGTAGTGGGAGAATGCATGATCGTGTATCAACTTCACAGGCTAAACATCTTGCAACTTCTGATAACAATTCGTATACACAAAACTTGGTATTGGAGCATCTTAAGTACACAAAAGAGTTGCTTCTCACTTAGCAAATAGTAGTTTATGCAACTGCTACATAATGAGGGTCCTAAAACACGAGTGTATTTTTATGAAACAAGGCGAAGCTGAGTTTCGTAATAGGATCACACGAGTGTTTTAAGGCCTAATTATGTGGAGTTGCATACATTACTTTATCTACACACATATTATAAGTACTCTAAATGGGTTCAAAGCAGAAGGCATATATCATACCCATACCTGTCACGATTTTGATTGTTTATTTTTAATCATAGAAAAACATACCGAGCTGACGTTTCGTAAACAGTTTTTTTTTTGTTAAAATAAATCACATTATTAATTATACATGTCGGACTGAACTCGACTTATATACGTGAGTGATCCGTTTTATTTCACTATGATTGTAAATTACGTTGGTTTTCAAATTTGAAACATCGAATTCGATATCGAAAAGTCATTACTTTACTGCTGGTGGTGGAGGAGCTGCTGGGGCTGGCGCTGTCGGCGAGAAGGCCACGTCGTGCTGCAATGCCGGTCATTTTCTACGGTTTTTCCGCAGTTTCAAGGAACTGCAGGCTTGAGTATTTGATATTAATATCAGCTTGCTATCTCCACGCGTTCCAGAAAAAAACGGTCTTGACAGACAGACAGACGGACAACAAAGTGATGCTATGTGATCCGTTTTGAGGTGCGGAACCCAAAAAAATATAGTATTTACACAATTACTTTAAGTTATCTTTTTGAAGCAACCTGTGTATAATGAGACCAAATTTGTTGGATTTTTTTTTCTTCCTTAACATAAATAGGTAGGTAGGTACGTAAGTAGATAGTTGTTTACAGTAGTACCTTGTAGTAAAGTAGCGTTACACGGATGTTCATTATTTGTGCATGATTAAGGACAGATTGTAGGTGTAAGTACGCTTTATGTGTTATTATTTAGAGGCATAAAGCAGACAGACAGGAGGCGCCTTTACCTTATTTAAGCACTACAATTTTTCTGCCACTTTTCGAGAGTAACAAGGTACACACGCGTACGTCACACGTCTACGCTCATATCGAAATTTTATTACGGGAGGGCACGACAAATTTGGTAACGATATTCTAAGTGACCTACTCTGGGTTTACATGATAAAGAGCAACTCTCTGATGCCAAATATGTTCCTACAGACTTATCACCATCTTATTTATGTTACTCTTGTCGATGCAGTTGTCTCCAGTCCGTTCTTTCCAATGCAAGTTCTTTCACCTCCTGATACGACACAACGTTTATCTTCTTTTTTATTTGATGTAAATATAAATACTCTGTTCTCGGCCTTCCCCTTTCTCTCTTTCCTTCTACATATAATTTTTAGTAGCAGATCGTCGTGTCGTATCAAATGGCCGACCATTTTCTCTCTCTTTGCCTCCACCATATTAAAAATACTTCTTCCCTCCCCAACTCTTTCCAAACCCTCTCATTGGTGACTCTCTCGGTAGTCTCCGGTCCAAGTAATTCCCTCCATCCTTCGCCAGCACATCTCGAACGACTCCAGTCTCTTCCTATCTCTGTGCGTCATGGTCCACGTCTCACAGCCGTACAGGGCAATACTCCATGATGAGGCGCTCACTCATACAAACTCATAGATACTAAAACAAAACTGCCACATTTGCGAAAAACACGCCCACAACACAATCAACAGACCCTGTGCATTTTGTACAGACTTAATGTAAAATTTTTGGCAGAGGGGAAATCGCGCGTTAACATCTTCTTTCCTTTTTCTGCTCTAAGTTTAGAGGTCCCAGCCATCCCCTTATTCGTCATTAATGGACAGTTAGCTACCCTATATAGTTAGGCGTGCCATTTAGCGAATCCTTTGTTGGGTAACACTTGTTCTTGTGTGGCCTCGCGCTGTTGTGTTCCGGTGTGGAGAGTAAAGACAGCCGAAGATCACAGGCAACAAGAGGCATTAAATCTTAGCCCTCTAGGTTGGCAACGCATTTCCAAACCCCCCGGGGTTACGGGTGTCTATGGGTAGTGGTGATCACTGATCACTTACCATCAGGTAAACAACATTTACATCGTTACGTATAATTTTAAATTATTATTTTATGGTTAGGTTATATTGTTAGATTGCGAATTAAACTGTCATTCGGTTTCGGTACCTACGCTGCCAGAGCCTCTATTCTGTGCCTCTAGTGCTATTTTTGACACAAGAAAACGTGCTTTTGAGACATTTTCTTGTGTCAAATTCGCGATTCGCGGCTATGGCAAATTGGCAGCGCTTCTATCGGCATTCGGCACGTATCGACAACGATTTTTTTTTTATCGACAACAAACTATTCTCATAAGTATTTGACACTTTGACGCGAAAGCTATCGAAACGTTAATTCACGTTCACGTTCGCGAGAATTTTGACAGCCACTATACCTAAAGTCAAAGTCAAAGTCAAAGTATTTTTATTGTAGACTGTGGGTACACAAATACAACAGCAGTTATGTTTTTTACAGGCGTTCCAACACAATCAGCCAGTTTTGGCATACAATATTTCTTAATTATATTAAAGATTTAACACTAGATTTTAAATTACAGTAACTTATATTACTTAGAGTCATAATTTCCCATTCATTTTTCATCATTCATCTATTCTATATTCTATTTCATACTGTATAGTCAAGTCAGCAGCAGAAGTAGCTAAGCAACCGAAGCGGTCACAATAATCTGTACAAGCTCTTAATGTCTAATAACAATAAAGCCGTGGTTAAATCGTTGTGACCGCTTCGGTTGTTTAGCTACTTCTGCTGCTGACTGTACTTAAAATTACATTGAGTGACTGGAGTCAGTAATTACATACTCTGCATTTCCATACTCATCCTCATCTTCAATATTCACACACTTGACGCGACTTCCGCTCTGCTAATATGCAATCTGCAGTTATACTCCATTGTGTCGCTAGTATCAATTTAGGTATCCATACGTGCAGGGTTACCTCTTTATCAGTCTATATTATAATTTCGGAGTGGGAATTTTAAGATCCAACTGGTTGCTGTTTAACTAAGTAAGTAGAAGTTTACGCTCCCTAGTTATAAAGATACCTATTGTCAATGCAATGTATTGACATTTCAATCCAATACGTGTTACGCCGGGAATAGATTCGTATACACATGTCAGTAGGTTGCACATTTTGTGCAAGGAGGTGGGACATTAATCTAAAATTCATACTCATATCATATAACACATGCTTCCATCCAAGTTATTTGCAAAGCTCATGCAAGCTACATATATGTGAACGCCTAGCAATATTATAGGTAGTAAGTAGTTACAGCCGCCAACCCTCTTAACTGACCAATCGTTCTTTTATTCGACAATGTAATAAGGTTTACGAATACGTGTATAAGCATAAGAATAAATAATAACATGGTAGAACGGAATCTCTTTTGACCGAGTCCAAAACGCCGCCATTTATATACCTACTTCCCCCTTCACGTCGTTACACCCCTCTGTCATCCAGGCGTGTTGCTAGGGTTGCTTGCTGTTAAATATTAGGTACTTACGTCTAAAGATAATATCACTAAGATGTAAGTTTTTCTTTGCTTTAAAATCATTATTTTATTCCAGTTTTACAAAATATGAGATTTATGAATCATTACGAACCTACATAATTATAGACACTTCTAAATTTATTATGTTATTATAAGTTACTATGAGCGCTATACCAAATGAAGCCATTTGAGGTGATTTAAGTAAGTATTACTTACCTACAAAATATAAAATGAAATACTTACATACAGGTTCACGTAAAACTATTACAACCAAATTATAAACAACCAAACGCGCGTGCGGCGACGCCGGCCGTGACAGCCTGACTGAGTAGTCTGTTTAACGAATACTCTAATATCGTGACCTTGAGCCCGTCCGGAGCGGGAGTTTCCGTTCTACTATGTTATTATTTATTCTTATGGTATAAGTACCTAAGTCTGGTCATAGTTCTATTAGGAAATTCAGTAATGTAGAGGAAAGTGCTTTTTAATACAGTTGCTCAAAAAGTGGTACTTTTTGTAGCTAGCATGATAGGTATATCATGCGTCTAAGTTGGATTTTTCGAACTAGTGCTTGTTACTTTTCCAAGGCGCCGGTGGAGGAGGACGGAGACGAGCCCCTGCGGGTGAGGTCGGGCACTTCGTGCTGGGCCTACCCCCTCTTTGTCATGACTTAAAAAACATCGTTTGGTATACGTGCGGAAGGGTCATTTTCGCTTATCTCGAGTCTCGATCCTCGCCTGGCGGCTCGGGCCTAGACACCTCGGGACTCGTGCAAGATGACATACCATCCGCACTTATATCAAAAAGTACAGTTCAAGTTTTCAAGTTCAAGTTCAAGTCAAGTTCAAGAGTTACTAGGAGATATACCTACCTACGCCTCGCGACACTTGTGTCGGCAACGTGATGATATATATCTGCCGACATCGCGCGCCACGTTTTGTATTGAGATTGTTTATTGAGCGAAGTTGTGCAACGTTTGTCCCCTTGTAAAATCCTTGGCTATAACAGCTATAATTTGCTTTTAAAGTAAGTAATTCGCAGTGGTGGCAGCCCTAGCATATCATAGCTATTTAATGAGCCCGAGTTCCCACGTACAGCGTCCGTATATCATACATCACTACGACTTTGACATACGGTCATTTTGCACGTTACCATCTAATTGTTTGTATGAATGGAGCCACGTGCTGGTCACGTTTGGTCTTTGAATGTCAAGTGCGATGACGTCGGAGTACGGAATCCAATCTTGAGACAACCTTGGCCCCGTCGATGAAGCTACGAAAGCTTTAAATACCTACATTCATAATCATAATCATAATCACATTAGAAGTGGGGCGTCAAAATCGTTATCGTTACCTACCCTTCCTTCGTCGTAGTCGAGTAAAAATATACTGAATAACTTATTGTCACTGAAAATTTTCTCGAGGATATTTTGAGTATTTTCCAATAGTTACCATCGTATAAAGAGAACGGATTTTATTAAGTTCCTCGCGTAATTGGTGGTCCTGTACCGTCCTGTATTTAATTATAATTATTAAGTAGGTATTTATTTACCGTACAAACGCGACAAAGTTGAGGCACTAAGTATTAAAGATACCTAAAGCACCCGGTGAAATGTCCAGGCACAGCATAGATTTAGACTCTTTGCTGCTGTATACGTATTGGCCATTTAAAATTCGAGTTATCACAATCTATATTTTAGTATTGCTCTATATAGCCTGTCAAGTAGGTAAGGCACACCTACCTACCGTAAAGGGCACCAATATGTATTCACACAAAGTTACAAAAATATGTATGCTGCAACAACCTTATCGCCACGGTCATGTACCTACATATTTTTGAGACAGGTTTATTTTGTACATATTTATTTATACTTCGGAAACTAAGTACTCCAGAGTATTTGAATTTTTTAGCGTTCCGAACCGTTAGAACGCGCGATTTCCCCACTGCCAAAACTCTAACATTAAGCCTGACCAAAATGGTCAGGGTCTGCTGATCGTGTGCGTGTTTTTGGCATTTGTGTGACAGTTTTGATTTAGTGTGAGTTTGTAGGAACGTAACAAAGTTTGATAGGAGCGCAGACATGTGCTGTACGTGTGTGTTCCTCGTCCCCCTCAAAAAGTGGCAGGAAAATTGTAGTGCATAGATACCTAAGCCAAAGGCGCCTCCCGTCTGTCTACTTTATGTCCGAACCCAAATGGTAAAAAGGAACATTTTTAGGGTTCCGCACCTCAAAAGGAGAAACGGAACCGTTATAGGGTCACTTTGTTGTTTGTCTGTCTGTTAAGCGACCTTTTTTCTCTGTAACGCGTGGAGGTAGCACGCTGAAATTAAAATCAAATACTCGAACCTGCAGCCTCTTGAAGTTGTGAAAAAATCAAACTTCTAAGTCAACGCAATCAAAAGATTAATTAAAAATGTTGTTTCCATACAAATTGGCCGTACCTAGTGTAAAAACCTAAAGGGTACTTCCAGTTTCTGGAAGTAAGTAGTCCTAGAAACTTGAAATTTGGGTTGAAGGTAAGTAGCTCATTATAGCACAACCACTCAGAAAAATCTTAAAATCTTAAATTTTATTGTCTGTATCATTATATTGTATATTTTATATTAGACATCTCCCAGACCAATATAAAATAACCCCAACACTGCGTACATTTTGCTTAGGAGCAGGTTCTGCTAACACAGGACATCTTAAAACACTGGAAAAAGCGGAAAAATCTTTGTACGGAACCCTCGGTGCGCGAATCCGACTCCCACTTGACCGGTTTTGTAGTATTACGTAAGAACAGAATGCCGCTGACCCTTTAGGATTGAAACTTACCAAGCTCCAACAGATTGGGACATATCGTCGTGAAAATGAAGAAAATCCCATTCCAGTTTTACGCATAAGTCTTGCGCACAAGAGAGCGTTTAGCGCTTACGCCAGTGCCCGTAGTGTAATCAAAAAGCACAAAATACGTCTCGATCGCGTTTGCGTTAAAATGTCAAATAGTATGAGAATTGTTAAACGCGAACGCGATCGAGACGTATTTCCTGGCCAGGTCGGCGATTACACTAGGGGGGCAGCATTTCGTCTAGAGCCTCAGCACATGTTGTTCCTTGTCGCGCAGTGCGTCCCTTTCATAGTGATGGAATCAGTGAAGGACGCACTGAGCAACAAGCGACAAATTGGCGCGCGTGATAGCCCCCTTGGTCTCTGTCTCATTTCTTCCCGTTTCTTATAAGCCGCGCGATGGATTAAGATCGCTCGGCGAAACTGGTGGGGGCAATTTGGCGCATCTGTACAATTGCGCACAAAATTGTTAAGTTCTGGGTGTATTTCTTCGAAATATGTTTTTCTTATTTCGCATTTTTTTGTACCTTTAATCACCTTACATATAACACTCGTTTTTGCTTGTGACTTATTTTGCTAGTATGTTTATTCAGAATCTTGGTAGTATTTTTTACGTGCTTTTAATTACCCATGATTTAATTAGTTTCCTTTTTAACATAACAATTCACGTCGTAAACCATTTTTCTGGCTTGCCATGTTAAAATTTTATATTTGGGCATTTTTTTCACTAACTACGACATCATAACGTACTTACTACTAATACAGTAAAACAATCCGTGCGCAACAGTACTCAAGAGACACGTGACACGTGAACGAAGCGAGGGAGGGGAAGAACGACTTGATCTACCAATAACGTGTCGGCGCCAGCGCGCACCCTCCCCTCACCCCTCTGCGCAACCAAATAGACCTAAGGATTGACTTCTGCGCATCCCCCTTCCACTTTTGACAAGCGATCTTAATTCGCCGCGCGACCTATACTAAACTTCGTAAATATCTATGTAGGAACCTTAGTAGTAGTAGTAGTGTAGTATATTTAAATTAAATGCACAAGTAAAGCTATAACAAAGAGCCAACCTTACACTCCATTTTTACGATTCGTCACGTCGATATTTCGCCGCTAATTGTCCGTGTTAATATTGCCTTTAACCGTTTACAAACTAGCTCTAGTAGAAATAAGATATAACAGGAACGCATTCACCCACACCTTTGCGGCGCATCCACGATTTTTAGCAATGGGCAACGCGGCGAACGTTTGACTGATACCTAATACATTGCGTGTGCTGTCAAGTAAGCACTGTGGTGGTGAACGCCCGTGCCTTGCAATGAACAGAGAATTCGTTCACATTGCTGGCGGTCACGCGGACAAGCAATCGGGCTGGGCCATTATGGTAGGAAACAAAGTTGTGAAAAAATATAAAGGTAGTGTGATTTGCGAATTTACAAGAACACTGTGATTAGTACGTGTTGGACAAAGGTTGGTGGCTTATTAGTCGTGTTTATGTACTCACAATGTCAGTTATTACCAGACATAATATCTATCTAGAAGCCAGCCCCCTCATCAGCCATTATTAGGTCCATTTAGTTACTGTCATACAATTTTCTGTTGTGCTTAGGTACTGATACCTAGAATAGAACATACCAAGGATTACTAGGTAGCGACCTAGGTAGGTTATTATGTACTTGCGTCTTATAAATTATGAATCTTCAAGTCTTCCTAAAAAAAATTCGGGGAATCTCATATTTTACATGTATGTAATTTTTAGTTGTCATAGTTGTTCTTTTTCATCATCATCATCATGTCAGCCGAAAGACGTACACGGCTGGACATAGGCCTCCCTGAAGGCTCTCCACTCAGACCGGTCTAGTGCTTTCCGCATCCACCGCGGTCCCGCAATCCTTACTAGGTCTCGCTCCATCTTGTTGGAGGCCTACCGACAGCTCGTCTCCCGGTCCGTGGACGCCATTCGAGAACCTTCTGAACCCATAGGCCATCAGTTCTTTTTATTTTTAGCCCCCGACGAAAAAGAGGGGTGTTATAAGTTTAACCTGTGTATCTGTGTGTCTGTGTATCTGTGTATCTGTCTTTGGCATCGTAGCTCGTAAATGGATAAAGGATTTGGACGCAGCTCTTTTTAATGGAAAGGTAGTTTAATCGAGATGGTTGTTAGCTAAGTTTCATAAAAATCGGTTCAATTATTTTTGAGATATTAAACTTTTAAATGTCTCAAGTTCAGATCCCAGAGGTGAGAGCCCGTTGATGTCTTCAGTATGGACAAGTTCGGAAATTTTAATCCGGCAGCTCGTTGATATCTTAGATTTTTTGTTGGTTTAAGTCAAATAATAAAACATATATTGTGGAGTAAATTATAATGTAAAAAACATGAAATAAAAAACTAAAATTATAAATTTAAAAAGAAACAGACAAAAATAAAACTAAAAAAAATTATTTTTGTCTCCTTTTTTTTCACTATAGTTTTATTATGCACTAGGCAGGTACTCCAAAAAAAGTTACACTTTGAAGTTAAATGTTCCGCAAACGGATACCGAAAACGAAAAATGATCTTCGCGCACCCTTTCTTTGAAAGACCTGACCAACGGCACCCCACACCATGGGATGGATAAGAAAAAACCACCCCCACTTTATGTCTTAGGGAAACACCCCATGTTTTCAACATTTTATTCTACCATTTCGTCTGCGTGATTATTTTATATATCCATGCCATTACAGCTTTGTATTACCAAGAGTCTCTGAGTTATGCTGCAGACAGACAGACAGACATGGTTACTTGTTGACTACGGAATCAATAATAGGGGGATTGCTTAATCACGATACTTGGCAAGCTTTAGCCTACATCTTCTTTGCAACCCGGGAACGTCCACTGTTCAACATAGGGCTCCCCCAAAGCCTTTCATAACGAACGTTCAGAGCGGCGATCTTCACCAAGCCGGTCCATCTGGTAGGGGACCGACGTGGGCGATGGTTTTTTACCCCCGACAAAAAAGAGCTCTGTGTGTCTGTGAATCTGTCTGTGGCATCATAGCTCCTAAATGGATGGACCGATTTCGATGCGGTTTTTTTATCGAAAGCTAGTTTAATCGAGATGGTTCTTAGCTAAGTTTCATTAAAATCGGTTCACCCGTTTTTGAAATATTGAACTTTCAAATGACATCGTCAGGAGTTTTCAAACTTTTCTACGTTGGTTAGGTTATTCCGAAGTAGGCACATACATAAACTAGCCGTGGTAGCCTAGTGGTTTGACCTATGGCCTCTCAAGCAGAGGGTCTCGTGGGTTCAAACCCCGGCTCGCACCTCTGAGTTTTTCGGAATTTATGTGCGGAATTACATTTGTAATTTATCATGAGCTTTTCGGTGAAGGAAAACATGGTGAGGAAACCTGCACATTCCTGCGAAGCAATTCAGTGATGTGTGTGAATTTTCCAATCCGCACTGGGCTGTGCCCAGCAGTGGGACGTAAAAAAAAGCTTTTGAATTTTGTACTTTGATATGCGACTCGTTTATTTACAACTGTTTGTCCAAAGAATTATAATGAGCCCATCTTTTTAAATTGGCGAACACTGAATTATGAGAGTAGAGATGGAGTCAACCAAAAATTTGAATAGTGGCTCTCTGTAAGGCTCTTCACAATACATGTCATATCGACATCACAATTGCTGACAAGGACAATAACTTTGGCATTGACTGTGAAAACGTCAGAAGTACTTACGCGATCCTTTATTTCCTGGTTAGGGGTGCGGGTCGGGTTACCTCCCCGTGTGTCTTGGTGCTGCGGTTCCTTTCTGGATCCGTCTGGAGGGAAGAGCAGTACTCCGGCAGGTGTACCCTGGGCATCGGTCAATGATTTCCTGGCCAAGATTTTATGGAACATCATTGGCCGATGGCTAAGAACTCGACAAGAGGAGGGCGGGTTTATTCAGTTTGGCCTATCCGACATTTTTTTTCAATGTCATTTTTTTTATATTACAGTCGAGTTCTCCAATAACTATACAGTCAACAGTTCAAAAATATCTATACACAGACCTTATTGCCAGTTACATAAGGCTCGTGTTTAGATATTTATGAACCGTTGGCTGTACAGATATTGGAGAACTCGACTGTACATTACTCTTGCATAAACGATTGTTATACGTGGTATATTATATTTACTGACATTGGCACAAGGTCTAGAGGCCGCCATTACGAAGAAAGAAGAAAGAATTTCCTGGTTAGAGTTTATCTCTAGATATGGACAGCCTGCCCCTCACTCCCCTCGTGGTCACAAGTCGCATCCACCCATGCATTGTGGTACTTTATTTATATAATATCATGACCTATTTACTACAGAACACGACACATAAGTATCGTACCTAAAAGTAAGTAAGTAAGCGCTTTATTGTACAGAAAATACAGAAATAAAGACAAGTTACAAACAGTGAGATACAAGTACATAAGCGTACTTATCCCCTTATAAGGAAATGAAACCCCTTTTAGGGGATCTCTACTAGTCAACCTTTGAGCGGTAGAGAGGAGTAAGACACCGACAAAGAGAGTGTTTAAAAACCGCCTTCAAAATAAACCTTAGAAAAAAAACGTAAAAGAATCCTCTGAAATAATGATAAATAAATAAAATAAAATAAAATGCGTTTATTTTGGACAACAGAAACTAAAGCCTAAAGTTTTATGGCCTAGCACTAAGCAGCAGAAATATGAAGTCGGTGCTTCGTTCAAAGAATATTCCGCTCGCACCGCACTCCTCTCTAAGCGGTTTTACTTTTTTGTTAAAAGGTTTTTTTTTCACAATTTTACGTTGATTTAACATTTTCAGAATTATCCTCCAACTCCTAACCGTTAAGGAGTTGTACCTTACAACATCAGCTCATCAACATGAGATGATGACTACCGGACGCAAATACTTGAATAGCCTTAGAAAATATATGAAACACATGATACGTGCCTATAAAATTTGAGGGTTGCCCTTGATTTCCCTGAGATCCCATCATCAGATCATGACTTGGTGACAGTGGGACCACCTCAGGAGTATACCCTTTCGAATAATGATTTAACATTTTCAGAATTATCCTCCAACTCCTAACCGCTAAGGAGTTGTACCTTCCATCATCAGCTCATCATCATGAGATGATGATTACCAGACGCAAATACCTGAATAACCTTAGAAAATATATGAAACACATAGTACGTGCCTGTAAAATTTGAGGGTTGCCCTCGATTTCCCTGGGATCCCATTATCAGATCATGACTTGGTGACAATGGGACCACCTCAGGACTACAATTGACGGAGTAATCGATGTACATACATAAAATAAAAATAAAAAATACATACAGTGGAACGTAGAACCTCCTCCTTTTTTTAAGTCGGTTAAAAATTACAAATAGTGATGAGGAATAAACAGTACAACACGTAAACATATGAGTTGCGAATATTGAATTCTATAATCGACTACCTAAGCAGATGTAAACACTTAATAGTTTATAAAATTATTTGTTTGGTGACTAAATATTCAAACCTTTTCGTGACTGGCGAATCGGATAGGGTTTGTCGAAGCATAGCGGTCCATGAGCCAATAGGATTTTCCGTCACAGCCTATGGTGATGCCGTCTATAATTACATTTGCCTGAACTCCAATTGGACGATGATGACCTAGAGTTAACTTACATGACGAGAGCCATATGCAAATTACAACATTTTTATTTAACAACAGACCTAGTACATACAGTCAGTCGAGTGTTAAGTATATTCATTAACCCCTGACGAAAAAGATGTGCGTTATAAGTTTGACCTGTGTATATGTGTGTCTGTGTATCTGTGGCATCATAGCTCTCAAACGGATGGGCCGATTTCGATGCGGTTTTTTTAATCGAAAGCTGGTTTAATAGAACTTTCTTTTTTTTTTATACAACGAGGAAGGCAAGCGAGCAAGTGGGTCACCTGATAGTAAGTGATCACCACTGCCCATAGACACCCGCAACTCCGGAGGGTTTGCATCTGCATTGCCAACCTAGAGGGCTAAGATGAGATGCCTCTTGTGCTGTCAAACTTATAGCACCCCTCTTTTTGGGTTGGGATTTAAAAACCAAGATTGCTGAAAATACCTATACAATGTCGCGTTTTTGGGAAGGACTCCAATAGAGACATCTCTCTCCAGGGCCCTATTTCTCGAAACTTATTTTAGATTAATAATATTAGTCCATGAACTAATATTTTTTACAAGTTTACTAGTATACGTTTCTCGAAGCTACAGCAATAAAATATTAGTTATTAGTTACCAACTAATAAATATTAGCTAATATTATTACACTCAATTTGGTTTTTGTTTCACGAATAAAAAGGAAGAAAATTACATTAGTAAAATGCACTAATAAAGCTAGTGGTCTCGGAAGGCTTGTAACAAATATTAGTCGAATTGTCTTGTTTGAGTTGAGATCCATTTTAAAACAATAATATTATCAAAATTACAGCAACAATTCGCTTAACGTCAATATGTAAACATCATCATCTCATAAGGAAGCTCAAAGGCACTCAGAGGCCGATGGAGAGGGCTATGCTCGGGGTTCCTCTGCGGGATAGAATCAGGAATGATGATATCAGCAGTAGAACTAAGGTTATTATTTATGTCTGACTGTATAATTATGTCACAGACCAATATAAGATAACCCCATATTGCGTACATTTTGCTTAGGAACAGGGCTCTACCTAACACTGGACAACTTAAAACACTGGGGAAAAGCGGGAGAAACTTTGTACAGAACCCTCGGTGCGCGAGTCCGACTCGCACTTGGCCGGTTTTTTAATAGGTTACAAGTCATGGGTTGTAGGTGCATTCAGCCAAGCCAGACTAATATTTTTCATCAGTATAACAGTATTAGTTACCAGTCTCAACATAATTTTTGAGAAACATAAAATATTAGAACTCGTAAATTTTTCACTAATAGTCAATAACTAATATACTAGTAAACTAATAGTTTCGAGAAATAGGGCCCAGGCAGATGTTATGCCTGGGGACCGAAGTCCGAAGGAAGAGAGTTGGAAGTTGTATTTATGCAACCGACTTGAGAAACTTCGTTAGCGCGATGTAGAACAATGGTGACGTCATCCGCGTGTGGCGCTAGGGTCGCTACACGTTCCTTTGAAATAACAGGCCTGCTGTAGCTAGTTTCACTAATAAAAAGGTCTGTGTACCATTAATTTCCTATGACACTTAGACCTCAACTTAACACAATAGCGCCATCTCCATCTATGAACTCAAAGAAAAACTAATATTGATGGCGCTATTATGTTAGGTCAATACCAACATATTATGTTAGGCTATGTCAAAGTATTGAGTAATGATTTGAAAAACAGTAAATACTTACTGTTTCTCAAATCATTCCCGCACCGAAAATCCCGATGTATCATCATCATCAGCCTATTAACGTCCCACTGCTGGGCACAGGCCTCCTCTCGGAATGAGAGGGCTTGGGCTATAGTTCCCACGCGGGCCCAGTGCGGATTGGGAACTTCACACACACCATTGAATTCCTTCGCAGGAGTGCGCAGGTTTCCTCACGATGTTTTTCCTTCACCGAAAAGCTCATGATAAATTACAAATGTGATTTCGCACATAAATTCCGAAAAACTCAGAGGTGCGAGCTGGGGTTTGAACCCTCGACCCTCTGCTTCAGAGGCGATAGGTCAAACCACTACGCTATCATGGCTATCCCGATGTATGATAATAAGCAATACCCATTTAGCGGAAACAGGTCAGATATGGTAAATAATGATACTCTAACAGACCAGGTGAGTGGAGAACATTTTGAAAATTCAGTTTTATCCAGGAGACCATACTGAAATAAAAACGGATCACTCACGTATACAAGTCCAGTTTAGCCCGGTAGTTTCATGTTAAAAGGAGACCATACGTCAGATATCCTTATAATTATTAGTTACTAGCTGACCCGGCGAACTTTGTTCCGCCTTAGACGCCATAAATGAGCAGATTTTTGATTTTTTCTAATTTTCCGCGCAATTTCCTTAATTTTTTCTTTCATAAGAACCTTCTCCTGATAATAACGAACAGAACAAAAAAAGAATTAGCGAAATCGGTCCAGCCGTTCAGGCGTGATGCCGTGACCAAGGGAAATAGGGATTCATTTTTATATATATATATATAATGTATATATAGATGTATTAGTTACACTTACCTACCATCTTTAAGTACTCTTGATGCGAATATCGCAACTTCATGACTTTCAAAGCAAACACTACCTAGTTAAAATACGGGTTTAACTTAAATGAATGAGATAGTTATTAACCTTTGCCCGAATTGACAACATTTCATATTTATAAGACTAGATAATTTGATTACCTACATAGTTGTCTGTGTTCTGTTTTTAAAAAGGAATACATATTTTATATTTAATTCTTTATTAATTAATTTTTGCCTGTGACTTCGTACGAGCAGATATACCTAATTCGTGTTGAAGCTCCTTTTTTTCCTCGATCGAATTAAATAAAAATTAAAGGCCCGCCTTAAATTCCGTAAGTTGCTTAACGCTAGTTATATCAACTTGGGGTCCTGGGTTAGGTATACAGTTGACTAAGTTTAAGGAGTTAACTTTACGTCAGACGATATCAACCCGTTACTAATAACCTAAGGTCGCAGTTCTGAGTTTTCTCATACTAATTTGTACCCCCATTTTGCCCATTTAATGATAGATTTTCCAATAAAATTCTTTTATTTCCTTTCAAAAGTATATTGACAGAGGTTTTCACTACACGTTTAAGATTTTCGCATTCAAAATTACAGCAAACCCCCTTTCACCCTTCAAAGGAAGAAGTTTCAAAAGCAGTGTAACGTGTGTTTTTATATTTCTCGTAATAGGTAGGTATATTTAATTTACTTACTATGTTTTGTAACCATAAGTAGGTACTTAGGTATAATCATAGCGCTTTCCCGTTCTAACTTTCCCACCACCTTTTCATTTCCCCTAATGAAACATTAGGGGAAAATTTTTGAAAAATGACGAAGATTGTTTTCTTTTTATTTCCCTTGAAAAGTGAGTTCACCAAGTTTCATGATGGCAACTTTAGAAATGACGTTTTCCCGTAAAACTCATCAATTTTCTACATTTAACATGAAACTACCGTGAGTCTCAATCATAATGAAATAAAAACGGATCACTCACGTACATAAGTCGAGTTTAGCTAGACATGTTTCGGATTAATTCGTAATCCTTCCTCTGGGAGCGCACGACCGACTCCACTGTCGGAATGTGCCTCGCCGCCGCTGGGTCGTGCGCTCCCAGAGGAAGGACTACGAATTAATCCGAAACAGTCGGGCTAAACTCGACTTATATACGTGAGTGATCCGTTTTTATTTTATCATAATTATCTACTTGTAGATGGCCCACCATCCCCCATCGACAGATAGCAAGCAGAGGTTGTAGTATTATTCCAAGTAATATTAATTTAATTTGGAATTTTTCTCGCTTTGAAACTGCATCTAAGTCGAGTAAGTGAAGCCGTGCACTTGTCTTGCGCGGTGCGCGGTTTCAGAGATGTGACCCGTGCTGGTGGTAGCGCGGGGTGCGCTCGCGCCTCCATATAGCGGTCCCCGCGCCGCGCGGCCTTCAGTACGAGCTGCGACCGGCGTCCGTGCACACGCTTTCCACTCCCGCGCACACGCGAGTGTCCAGTGAGCCAAGCCTTTCTCTCACGCAGTGTGATCGTGATCCGACGTGAATGCTAAATCGGACTACTCTCTTGACAACCACCAAGGAATCACGGACGTCTCCGATCTTCGACCAGGTAAGCCCTCTCCCCAGCACTGCGAGTGTTATTGCTGTGCGAATGTCAGGGTGCTGCACCCTTTTCGCGAACCGCACAGGCCGTTCTCTCGACTGGTCGTACGAATACTTCTCTTAAGGTTAACATCTCTGGCGGTATTTGTAAATAATCGAGCCGTTGAATTATTCAACGCGCAAAGGATTTGTCTCTGCTATATTTTGGCCATTTAAATATCCCATATCGATGTCACAGCAAGTGAAAAGCGGCTCTCCATTCGACGCGTATGCTCGGTTCTTTTGTTCGCGCATTATCCACCCGTGACTAGCATGAAACACAAAAACCTATTTTAATAACACCTTTGGAATGGCGTAGTTTTCTTAAGTACGCTGAAAATAATACAAGCTGTTAACAAAGGTATGGTTACTATTCAGACTCAAAATATTTACCTATATTCAAAGAAAAACAAAACTAAGTGGGCCTCTTCTTTACTACTGACTAAGTCTGTAAAAAAATTCGAACGCGAGGAGTTTTCTTCGTCTGAACCCGCGGCCCTGTTGCGCGTTGCGCCCCCACTCTCAACTATTGATTACACCGTCCTACCTACATTATATTTGTTTAATTTCCTTTCACTCAAAACATTGCTTATCTTTGTTTTTTTTTGCAAAAAAGGAAGGTACCTAACCACTTTACAAGTACGTTTAACTTTACGTCTTATTATCTAAGTACATACCTAATTGTACTTATTGTAGGTATTCCTATGGTGCGGTTTGCAAATCTATGTAAATGGCACAGTAAAAACAACTTTAAACAAAAACAAGTTTCGAACCTCTTGTTTACTAAAAAATAAATAAAAACATTTTTACAAGTTATTATATCGTTGCAATTTACTTTCAATCGATATTTAAAATTACTTTAACAAGCACCGAAACTGCCTAATTATTTCAAATTAACTTGTTTATTGATCAACTTGCCCTAGTGCAAACGATATATAATATACAACAGATTTACAAAAAAAAAAATGTTGATTACTAATATTCATGCAAAGACAATTTTTCATATAAATTACCATTAATTACCAATATTATCAAATTATTATGACGTCCACCCTATTCGTCATCATTTCAACGAAAGACATTACCACTATTCGACGCAGGCCTAACACTCTTATTTTTATTTATTTTAAATAAGTATAAAGACCAACTGCGGAAGCAACTGATGAAGCCTGTGCCGTGGATCTGGTTTTCAATGGACTTGGGTATTCTTTTTGTTTTCTAATAAATTATGGTCAAAAAGTATTGACGGGTACAAATATTGCTTTTTTTTTTCATGTTGGTTATGGGCCCACTAAAAAAACGAAGGTAGCGAACCGATGTCAAAACCATTTCTTGTTAAGCTGTCGAAAAACAGATAAATCTAGGTTCAATATATATCTCAGACGTGACTGCCTAGCGGCCGATAGTGGTTCGCGCAACATAACGAAATATTCTGTGCTTTAAAATAGTGGCACAAGAGATATAAGCCTTGTAAATAAAATTCTTTGCACCTAGCAAAGGACACTCTTCTTCGTTTAATGTTTAAGATTGAATATACTTAATGCGAATATTCGTTAGTTGTTCGATTGTCCAGGTCATAAAAAATCGGCTCTTTGTATGGGACTTCCGACCTCGCAGAAGGGTTTCTTATTTAAGATGTATTCAATACGTTACCATTAGAAAAAATAGCTCAGTATTGTTCAGACCAATTTTAGTTTATTAAATCCCGAGAAGAGGGTAGCGGGAACTTTCAAAGCTATTTAACTGACAGGAAATAATAGTCAATGGCTATGCAATATCTAAATATTTATTCAAGCTCCATCAGCATTTTTTTAATGACGAAAACTCCTTGTTTCTCTTAAAATTTTTGATAAAAATACTAGCCATATGGCTGACTGAACTGAGCACTGGAAAATGTCTTTGTGGCAAGTTTGTTGCGTCGCATTCTTCTTGCCAATCATGGTCTTTCCGAAAGCGCTGGTAGACTCAAAAAATTACGCGACGTTTAATTTATTTCTTTAAAAAAATTGTAATTTTGAATTTGAATTCGAACGCAGCCAGTAGCACTCGCCGTGGCCGAAACTGGCCGGGAGTTCATTATCATTTGTTTCGTATTCTTTAGTAGGCAGTAGATTCTGCACGGTAGTAGGTAAACGTAAGTGAAAACGCGTGCGATTAATGTTTCAAGGTTATAGTCCCAAATGTCTCGGAGGTGAATCCTCTAAAATACAGACGAACAGACGGGCAGACGAATTTGACAAAATAATTTGGCCACGGAACCCTAAAAATAATTACGTAAGCAAAAAAAGCGAGTTGTACTTGTTGAATCTACTTAATCAACAAGTAAGATAATTAATTAGAATAATGACGAGAAACATTATTTCCTGCAGTAGTATTATGTAGTAATTCATTATAGTAACAATGAATCGGTCATTGATAGCATATTTATAAAATTTACTTACAATCAACAACTTACCTATGTATTTGTAATTACTGTAAACTGTTTTTTTTCGTCAAATAATAGTAATTATGTCATTGACCACATATTCTCTCAGCCATCAAGTAAGCAAACTTATTTTGGGTAACATAAACAATACTGAATATACTTAGCCCCCAATATTTTGCTCATAAATCGTTCTTTCGCAAGGTGACGAGGACGGTTTACTCGTGCATTTCGAAACCTGTGGAACGCTTTATTTTCTACGCTTATATCCAACAAACTCACTTACATAACTCTTCCCCCATGCCACACTGTGCCACATGCAAAGTACCTCAAGTGTATTGGCAAGTGACAAATGCCGATCTACATGTTGCCAGTTACGAAAGTTGGGCTTCTCAATTTTTGTTTTGGAATTTTTCGACCAGTCACAAAACCTAAATCTAAAATACGGTCAATGTTGAGTTAATATTGTCGAATTTAAAACGTTACAGACATTTATCGTCGTCACTGCGATGTGCAAATGCGGGTTTCCAACTGGACAACTTTGCACACATTACGAACGTCTTAAACGGAAGTGGAATGGCCTTTAATAGTGAAATAATGTGATATTTTCTTTAAATAACGGATAAATAATGAAATCGGATTGGACTTTAAAGTGGCATGAACCGTTGTTCGATTTTCAAATGTGCGTAATAAACTAGTATGATCCAGTATAAGTCGGTTTGTTTATAACGCGGCGCAAGAGGCAGGTTGCATTGCGCAACTCACTGGGAAACTTCAACTGATTAAAATAACATAATATTACACTTTTTTCCCGAGGAAAAAATAACTAATAAACATTTTGACGTTTTGAGTCTACTTTTGAAAACACTGCGACACATTCAAGTTCTAATATAAGGAAAAAATTGCTTCTTCGCATACTTAAATGGTGTTTTAATAACAACATTTACCCTACTTCAAAATAATCTGCATCTTTATTACTGCGAATGGGTTGATAAATTTGTTTAAAAAATTTCGTTTTCCTTATTTTTGACACTCAAAGTGTAGCTAAAGTCAATATGTGTTATTTTGTTACCCACATTTCGAACTCAGGGAATACCGGATTTATAGAAATTAACATAGCACGTTGCGTCATTGCAGCTAACGACTTCTTAATCTTCATTAATTGCGGAATCATTAAAAAATATACATTCCAAAAAAATATAGTATTGTTTCCTTCAAATAACTCAAGAACAAGTAGCTTGATAATGATCATCTTTAAGGCCACACTCAGAGACGTCGATTAATAGTAGGTATATAGTATTTAAATGATTATGAGCAACGGTTTTCTAACAGAAAATTAAAAATATAACGGCTTTACTACCCAATATAATAGTCAGATTACGTTTAAAGTAACATAAAGCAAAAATGTTGTTTTTTTTTATTATAAGGCATCGACCACACCGAAGCTTAACGCAGCGTATACGCAGTGATAAGCATCACGTTTTCTTCATACGCACCTACCTAAATGCACCGTCAGTGTATTTTGAACACTAGTGTAGCCGCTTCCTTAATTGATTTAAAATCTAGTGAATGAATCCACGGAAGTTTAATTTAAGCTGTTCTCTTAATCAGGGTATATATTTTAAATAAATCTCCTACAGGTTAGAACCGGTCTCAAAATGTATCCCGAGATAAGCGCAGACGCAGCTAACGAACTAGACACGGGCACTCGGGCATTATCAGCTAGCTATGTCTCCACTAATGCCAGTTATAATGTTACAAGTTTATTACCCTAACCATAAAACATGCATTTTTAACTGTATTCCTCATTTTTAAAGATACCTTGTACCGAAACGAAAAACGAAAGTCTAAATCCTCACCACGTATCACCAGCGGAAGGGGGTCGGGGGGGTGTTATAAAAAGTTGCTAAAAACATAACGTGATTATATTTATAAAATGGACGCGGGAACTTTACACTTTCCCGGATAAAGTGTAGCCAATGTTAATCAGGGCTACTGCAGCTTTAATTACTTATTTCAAGGAAGAGAAGAAAACCAAGAGGGCTATCAATGTCCAAGTTCCCATACAATGTAATTTGGCATTTCAATACATTAATGCCATATACAAGGTGCGTTATGAACCGTCAGGAATTCAGCCAGGGATAGAGTAAGTCTAACAGTCTGTGAGCACTCCTGTGTTTTTTTAAATAGGTATTTAAAAAAATCCCGTACATGATAAACCCAAGTTGGGAAAAAACGTAATCATAGATACAACATTAATATTACGATATCCAACATACATGCAAATGTATCAGCAGGTTTAAGTACTAATAAATGTTAAGTTCTTGATGAACGGTATGTGATAAGCTTAAAGATGGTATTATGAATATTAATATTGCATGAGACAGGTTTTTGGTACAGTCGCCGACACTTTAAACTGATGATTCGTGGACAGGGCATGTGACAAAGTGCATGTCGCACTATATGGCGGTGTTGAAGACTGTGTTTGGACAGGATTTGAATCCACATCTTCTTGCCTACCGGGCTAAGAATTTTAGCCAATTACACCACAGTGCACAACCATGCCCTCTAGAAGACAAAAGGGCGCAAAATAATTTATTTTAATGTTAGCAAGTTATATAGGCTAGGTGGTATTGGTAAATATCATACTTGGTTATTAGCACTTAAGAGAATCGCTACTCTAATTAAATTCTTTAAAATAAGCTAGAAAAAATACTTTTTTCTTCAATGGTATCAACATTGGTTACGAAGAGGACTGTAGTTTTACTATGCAAGCAATTAAGCATGCAAGGCAGGCCTGAGATTCTTATCACACCTCGCTACTACTAATTAATAGATGTATCTCTAAAACGGTGTGTTGAGAAATTTAAAAAATGCAATTCTTTGAAAGATGACATGTCGCCCACACGCCTAGTATAGGTACATTACTGAGGCCCCTGGACCGTGCACAGTACTTACTTAGTGACTTACTACTTAGTGACAGTATCAGCCTAGCTTGCAGCTACTGAATGACAAAGCCATTTTGACACTCCAACGCAGCTAGAACAAAACGCTGTTCAAAAATGAACACCCCTGGGCAATTTGATAATTGTCAAAAAAAGCTACGCATTTTAGGGTGACAAGCTTAAGAAATGAGACAAATTTTATTGTAGCACTTGGAACTCGTTAATAGCTTGTAGTTATAGTGGTTTATACAGGCAGCCTGCGCTGCCGAAAGCGAAGTCAAATTCAAACCTCATAGATTTTTTAATGTAAAATACATTACCTTGCATGTAATGTAAAATACTGCTATAGGTACCCCACCGGGGTCCACGTGGTAGGTACCTTTACCATCCTCAATTTTACCATGGTTGCAATGTTGTTATAATAAAGAACTAGCTTAAGCTTTGCCCCCGTGAAATATTTCAAAAAATCCCTTCTTAGTGCACCTCTAGGATACTCGAGGTTCATGTTTGCCAAGTTCCAAGTCTCTAGGTGCAGTGGTTTAGGCTGTGCGTTGTCTGTCAGTCAGTCAGTCACGGTACTGTTTTCTAGGTATAATAGAAGATAATAATATCTTTACTTTGCTACGGCTAGTCTCACACTTGAAGGTAGCCGAAATATGTACAAAGACTTCCGATGACTGCTGTTTAAATAGAAATATTATGTTTACCTACATAGGCAGATGCCTACCACTATCTACGGTAAGCGTCCCAATGATCGACATGTTAATTCCAATAATTAACACCCTGCTGGTCACCTTTATTGCTACGTATTAAGATTGAAGGTACCAACTATTTGACAGCTTTTTTTACCTTGCACTTCTATTACGGTAAGCGAAAATTTTGGATCCTTTTTTTAAAGAATAATGCGCGCACGAAGGAGTAAGATTTGGTTTCGTACTTAAGGTTTATAATGGAGAAAAGTGCAGGGAGCTAAAGTTAATATTTAATTAGAAACTAAATAATTTTATGAATTATGATCGAGTTTCGATCACGCAGTTGTGCAATTCAACGAAATGGTAATGGAAATAATACAATAAGTAAAATTTCAGTTTTAAAAACAATCGAAATATTTTCCATGAACATACATCCGTCTTGAAATAACTTTTCCGCTGCTCCTAATTACTAAATCCATTGTAGTTATTTTGTAATAATAAGTACAGTTAAAATACTTTGTGTGGCTAAGAGCACTAATTGCTCGAGGATAAATTCAATTGAGGATGGCAAAGCCAGTGTGCACAGGGGCTACCCCGAAGCCTCCTGATGGACTACTACGAAATTCGTGAATCGAAGTTCGTATCGTATCGTCCCGCTCACTCTCGTATTAAATAATATTAGCGTGAGACGAAGTTCGAATTTTGCACTTCGTAGCCGGGGGGGCTGCTTCAAAACAGCGTTGCGGCTTGCTGCAACATTATGCTGAATGGGGCCCATTTCACACTATTTGGCATTTCTCTAAATCTTAAATAGTTATTAAGTTTCTGCTTTTGTTTTATTTAGTCTCATTAATCAAATATAACTACTGCTTTTTTGTGTGTGTGTCGAATTTGTGTGAATAAATGTCTCTCTTTTTCTCCCTCTCTCTCTCTCACTTTCAAGTTCGTAGGTCTGTATCCAATCGTCCTGCTCACGCCAATATAGATTAACACGAAAGCGAGAGGCTCTGGGGCAATCGCAATTTACACTACAAAGAAAAAACCGGCCAAGTGCGAGTCGGACTCGCGCACGAGGGTTCCGTAGAAAGATTTTAACGCTTTTCCCCAGTGTTTCAAGAAGTCCAGTGTTAGCAGAGCCCTGCTCCTAAGCAAAATGTACGCAGGGTGGGGTCAACTTATATTGGTTTGCGAAATCTACAGACAGACATAAAAATTTAAGATTTTGAGACTTTTTTTAGTGATAATACCTTCATACCAAATTTCAAGTTTCTAGGACAACTGGAAGAACCCTTTAGGTTTTTGGATTTCTGCAATTTGTATGGAAATAGCCCTTTTTAATGACTGTACCTTTTGATTGCGTTGACTTAGAAGGTTGATTTTTTCACAGCTTCAAGAGACCGCAGGTTTGAGTATTTGATGTTAATTTCAGCATGCTACGTCCACGCGTTCCAGAGAAAAAGGGTCTTGATAGACAGACATACAACAAAGTGATCCTATAAGGGTTCTGCTTTTTCCTTTTGAGGTACGGAACCCTAAAAAGGTGCAAGTTGCGTTACATCGCGGTACCCGATCGACTTCTCCTAACTCGATCACTTTATGACTTCGTAATACAAATTACACTATCTGACAGGAACGAAGCGTGCGATGCGTCTCTGTTTCAACTTTGACAAAAATGCTTTCGTATGTCTGTCCGCCGTCTGTCCGGTTGTTCTCCTCTACAGGTCGCATTTCTCAACCGATTCTCGTGAAATTTGGTGAGCAGGATAGCTAACTATATAGATTTTTTGTCGATTCGTTTTTTTTATTAAAAAAAAGTTCAATAATAAAGGTACGAGGTCTACAGCTCACAGAGCCACTTAGTTTTCAAATAGTCCAATTTCGAGTTGATACGTCGTTTTGTTTAGAAAAATAACTACTTTTCCTTCTCTTAAGGTGAGCTGTAAAACGGAGTAAAAGCTTAAATGTGTTACTTACAATACTCGTATGCAATGTAATTATTCACGGAGCATGAAAGAACTATGTCATAAAGATTATTTTTTCTCGCGTTAAGCACGTAATATTTGATTACTTATTTATATTGATCTACACAATGCTCTTACGGGGACAGCTGCCGCACTCGTAAACGTCAATCGACAGTGCCCATTGAATACTATAAGCAATGGACTATTAAACAAGCCATTTTTTGTATGCAAATTGTATGCGACAGTAGATCACGAAAAGCAGCGAATATTTCCAAACAAAACAATTTCATAAAATTGTAACACATTAGTTGTCCACAGGTTGTTGGCAAGTTTTCGCTGTCTCTTTCCTAATAGGCCAGTTAGAAAGGATAACAGCCACAAAGCGCATCAGGTGTGTGGTAATGATAACATGAAACGTGACATGCGTTGCATCGTACAACATTACCGATAATACTATCACAATCGCCTTTTACCGAAACGTGAATTGACACTGGTTCGAAATACAAAATTACCCTATGTTCGATTATTGCTTTTTCACTACACTATTTTCAAATACGTTTGGGTAAAAACTGGCATTGATATGCTTATCACGGGGAAACTTAGAGTAAAATAATGCTGGCTGAGTTTTTAACGTTTCATTTTTATTTTACCAGCCAGTAAAAAAATAGCTTTTGTGAGATAAATATAAAGTACCTAACATAAAGAAGTTGTCTTTTAGCATTTCAATAAGCATTTTGTTAGTGTATTTAATTACTTTATATTTATTTCCGTTGTAAAGAAAACCACCAAGCTAAGTCAAACAAAAAATGTCTAAGTAATTTCAAAGTCAAAAGAACTTTGACGTAGGTCTCTATTTTCGTTTTTTCATTGTTTTTCTTAATCAAGTTTATTACTAGAACGAGCGTTCCTTCCAATTAAAGTTGTTTATTTGGTGTGCCTACGTTCGCAACATCAATATTTTAACCAAAAAATGATATAATTGATTCTTAAAACACTTTGTTCAATAGAACAGGAATAAAAATAAGCGTGTTTTTACAAGCTGTTATTTCACTTGCACTATTCGCATTGTAATGTAATTTCAAAATTTGCACCGCAACTTGGTATCCGATTGAGCTGAAATTTGACATACTTAAGTTATACAATTACAATACAAAAATCTAGTAGGTAGGTAGTGAAATTCTGGTGGTCTACAACTCTTCAACGGTTATGGCATCGACTTGAAATTTGGTATAATTACTTACAGTATATCCCCAAGTTGGATGACAATACAAGTACAGTCAACGTTGTCAGCCTAGAGTATTTTCGGGCGAAAAGCTTGTAAAGCTTTTTTTTTCAGAAAACTTATTTGTAAATATTGTTTTTAATTATTCCTTCGACAAAAAAAAATCTTGAAAAACATCTCTATAATAAGTTTATAACCATCCCTTTATTTAAAATGCAAGTAGGTAAGTATAATCTGGTTTACGCTTGATTCGCCGACAAACATTTCATCGAATATCAGTTCACAGTCAACGTTCCCCATATTTAGATTTCATCGGGTATTCCTTTCATCAAACGAATAAATCAAGTATTTTTAAAAATTCGCTGAAAATTATTAAATTGTAAAATATAATTTCATAGATTGTGTATTTTGCAGAACTTAATTTCTTAATTTTTTTTTTTTTTTAAAGACTAATAGTTGTTTATAAATAGCAAGACTTTCCAGGTGGTCATAAAAAAATAACTAACGTCTTTAACCTGACCGTTCTGAGTCGCTTCCACTTCGAGGCGTTTTGCTCGCTCGCTTCGCTCGCTCGTTTAAATGCCAGTGAGATTAACTTCGATGTTTAGTTGTTCTGTCTTTTGAATAGTTTATGAAATGTATGTTTAAAAAAATCGTAATTCTTGTTGAAACCTAGTTAGGGTACTTCAAGAAGAATTGGACTGAATATTCCATGAATCGTTTGCGATGAAATGAAATTCGACAAAAAGTTTGTCGGCGATTCAAGGGGATACCGTATAAAATAACCTAGTTGACACTTGATTTAACATTTGGCTTTTCCGCCAACCAAGTACCTAATTGCAGCCAGGCAAGGATAAAGTGTTAATGTCCACGATAATTCATTACAAAAACATTATTTCTGCTGGCTCTGATGGCTACCTCAGGAAAGATAAAATCTAGCGTGCTAATGCCTCAGGGTTTCTAGAAATTTCTCAGCGGCACTGCCTCGTCTCGCACAGGCTTAATAAAAAGGAACGCGTAACTAAGGAAACCTTAGCTCGTAAATATTTGAGCTTGCTGGATGCGGTCACGGGTATTTTTAGCACTTGCAGGACCCCCAATCAAGTTACCCAAAAACAATACCCAAGCGTAGCCTCGAGCCACCGCCGATTACATATTACGCAACAGACATATATTAAATGCCGTAAGTGGCACCTTCGAGAGGTTAATGGCTGTTTTTGCGAGGATCAATCAATTTTTGAATAAGCACGGCAATTTTGAAATCGTGTGGTGGTTTAGACGCAGCGAATATCTGTTCCCCTTCGTGGATTACGCGTATATACAAAAATACAATCAACAACCATAAAGAAAACTTCACAATGTTCACCTATCAGAATTGGGAATTTCAGTCAGTGTTTGGAATGAATTTCTTTTCGACGCTTGTCACTCGGAATGCCAGTATTTTGAAAATGGCCAAAACACCTTTATTCGATGTTTACGAGGCTCCCTTCAAAGGTCTTGAAAAACTACACGTAAAATACTCGTATTCGGAAACAACCTTCACTGAACTCAAGAAAAAACTCCGACATTAATCATCGAACGTTCAGTCCATTTATATACTGGTACGTTTATACTTATTTATACTTATATTGCCGACTTCAGACACAATCGCTGAAACCTGAACATGGTTACATAAAGAGTGAAGAATCGTGTTAATTTATGTAAGCTCGGCCGTTTCGGTGGGGATCTCCGAACAGACGTCTTTCATCGCCTCGGTTATGCTTAGTTACGGCATTGTGTGCTGCCGTCAAATTTTCACGCCTCCCTACCTTGTTTCTGTGTCAATGAATCTGTAGATCCACAGTCGAAGCCAGCGCGAAATAACCCCTGTTACAACTCGGAGAAAGTCGATCTGCTCCAGCCAAGGGACGTGCGCGCAGGAAACGATACGAGTAATTAATTAAATATATTCGATGCGATTTTGTTTCTAGGTCAGGTGAAATTTCTCACGTCTCCTTGCGCGCGCGTGCGTTCAATCAAAAACGGAAACTCGTTATCGGTGCAACTTTGTACGTCTGTTTTAATGTTTATTTGTGAAAGTTAGCCTTCGAGGCAAGGATCTGCCCCTTAAGTGTTTATAATCTGTGATTAATGGGAGTCCTCCAGCTTAGCGTGTTTGTTACAAATGTAAACTGGCACGCAAATCGAGCGATCCTCAATAGTCATTATTCAAAATGATTTAATTGTCTCAATGATCATAGCACAGCGCGTCCGCCAGCGCCGATCTGCTTCTTAATTACCTCGTTGTTATCTTAAATACTTGTAGATGTGGATATTTTACAGCTTCGTCCTACTTCCCGGCGAAGACGGGTAGAGATGTCATTAAGACAGACATTTCTAGTTTCGACTTTCTGGGGCGACGGGTTTCGGTAATATTTCATTAGTTTAATTACTTTTTAAATTACTATTTGTGTGCAAGCACGTCGACTGAACCTAAGTGTTGTCGCTCATAATCGTTTAATAGAGCAAGCGCGTTAATGTTCTTATAGACCATTGCGATGAATGCTTTTCACGGACAAACCGGCTATAATACCTACCTCGTATTATAGCCGAGTTATAGAGACGCCGTAGGAAGAATTTAATAAACAATCCATTTAGGTAGCCGAGGTGGTTTTCCTACAGTATAATATTTGAAGATTGTACAAATACCGTTCATTGGCGAGTCTATTTTAACTTTATAGGTACCAACAAAATAGCTTCCTATTTTACAAAGAAATTAATAAGACTAAAACTTTGTTTCGATTTCTTGATTATAAAAATAGATGTTGTCTTGTTGTATAATTTCCTAATCAATATGTATTGTATGATAGCAAAATGATGCGACACTTTACGAGGATAATATTTATTTCTCTATTGTCTAAATTTAGAATTGAACAATTAACACACTGTTTCTCAAATCGTTAAGATCAAACGGCTTAATGATGTTTACCATTATAATGTTTTTGTGCGTTATACATGCTAGTTAAAAATACACAGAATCACGTAGAGGTTTAATGATAACAGTAATTTTATTTAAGCAATAAAGGCTTTTAATTGGTTGATTGAGGTCGTTGTAAACGATCTCAGTCCAATGCTGGAATACATTTAAAGGTAATAAAACGCTTATGTATAGCAGCTTTTTAAGCGGCCTGTACACGGCCACTGTAGCAACAGATAAGAGATTTTGTCTTCATAGTTGATACTTAACTGCACATAACACAAACACATACCTACACGTTTGGCAGCTCGTTGAATTGAAACTTGAATAGGCCCTACAGCAGGCGCTCAATTACCATTTCAGTCAGTCTTCAAGTTTCTGTTATCTATATAATGTGTTTATGATCACATTACTCGCATTTATTGCGGAAACGACGAAACAAAAACAAAATCGTGTTGCTCTGAAAGGAGAACATTTTTATTAATCACAATGTTACAAACATTATATCATGTAAAATATTAACTAAACACTTTACCTGAAAGGAGAAACAACATTTAATGCTAATATTCCGCGTAATTCTCTATTTATTATAAGTATTCAATTATATTGTATGACATTACATTTCACATGTCTTAATAATTCAAATCCAACTGACAACTCTGCAGAACAAGGCCATAGACAAGTTAAATGAAAAGCTATGAACCTCATTTACATCTACCACCCCCCCCCCCCCCCCCCCACATCAAGTACATTTATTTTATTTGTTTCTATATTTTTATGGAACTGGTACTAATTTTGTAACATGAAAAAGATTTGATTCAGGTTTCTTATGTCCTGTGTTTATTCTGTAAATCGAGTTTGACAATTTTTCCACAATCTCATAAGGACCAATCTTTAACTCGTCAAGTTTTTTTCTATTTAGCCGATTTCCATTTTCAACATAAACCAAATCTCCTACTTTGAATTCACACTTTTTCCTATTTTTGTCAAATTGTTTTTTATTATAATTGTGTGATTTTATACTATTTTCCAACGCTATTTGTCTATCTCGTAATAAATCATTATGTGTATGTTCTTGTTTCAATTCATCCGGTAAAATATCAACGTTTTTCCCTTCTAGTAAATACCTAGGTGAAAAGCCTGTCACAGTATGTTCCGTTTCATTATATTTTTGGACGCATTCGTGTGCAATAGTAGTCCAAGCCAATTTATCCTTTTTTTCGTTTATTTTGCACCGTATTTTATTAACTAGCGTCTGATTCAATCTCTCATTTAAACCATTCGAAAATGGAGCATTTACTGCCGTGAAGATAATTGGAATATTTTCTGTATCTAAAAAGGTTTTGAACTCACGTGAATTTATACCCGGGTACTGATCGGATAAAATCATGCCAACTTTATTTCCCTGTATCACTTTTTGAACAAGCTTTATAAAATCATTTGAACTTTGGGTTTTAGAAGTCAGAACAATGGCGTATCTCGAGAAATGATCCACTAGTAGATGTAAATATGTCTTTGTAGAACGAGATCCGCCAAATCCACCAATAGTATCTATGGATATTATCTCAAAAGGGTAAGTAGCAGGGCCTAAGTGTGACATTAATCCAAATTTGTATTTGCATCTAGATTTGTTTCTTATGCAAATTTCACAATTGTCACAAACCTTTTTGATAATGTTCATCAAATTTCTCGACGTATAAAATGGTTTAATTTTCTTTTCCAGCTGTTGTATGCCTATATGGCAGTAGTAATAATGAACATTTTCTATGAGTTTTCTAGAGTACTCCTCAGTTAAGACAATTTTTTCCCTTTTTCCTATATTTTTATAGTATATATTGTTTTTTAGTTTTAGCTTATCTTTATTATGTTTTATGTCTTCATTTTTTTCTTGGTCATTTATTATATCTTTTAGTTGAATAAAATTTACAATTTTCAAACTTTCATCTTGATTGTCACCTGGTTCTAACACTGGGTTCCTACTCAAACAATCAGCTTCTAAATTGTATTTTCCTGGGGAATATATCACCTCAAAGTTGAATTGAGACAGATAATAAGTTAAGTCACCCAATTCTTCATCCGTTCTAGCCTTAATGTTCAATTTCTCTAATGGCTTATGATCAGAGAAAACCGTAAACCTTTTGCCTATAAGCCAGTATTGCCAGTATTTCACTGCTTCTTTTATCGCTAGACACTCCAAATATATAGCTTTTTTCTTCTTCTGTGTATCGTTCAATTTTCTCGAAAAATATGCACACGGTCTTTCCTCTCCGTTAGACTGTGGTTGTTTCAAAACTGCTCCGATACCTTGAATTGATGCATCGGTATAAATATGTATTGGCAGTTCCGGATCATAGATTGCTAATATAGGTTTCATACATAATAGCCTTTTTATTGTCTCAAAAGATTCTTTACAGTCCTTTGACCAAATAATTGGCTGCCCCTTTCTTAGCAAATTGTGTAGTGGATTTAACACAATAGATATATTTGGCACATATTTCCCATAAAAATTAATTTTACCCAAAAACTGACGAACATTTTTTTGTGTTTTTGGTGTAGGAAAGTCTTTTATGGCAGTCAAATTATCTTTCAACGGAGTAACTGTATTATTTTCGATTATGTGACCTAAATATTTAACCGAATCCTGAGCAAAGTGACATTTTGAGAATTTGAGTCTAAAACCTTCTTTCAAAATCGCTTCCAGTAGTAACGATAAATGTCTAATGTGCTCTACAAATGTTTCAGAAAACACCAAAATATCGTCTATGTAATTAACAGTAAATTTGGATAGGCCATGTTTCCTTATAATGCTGCTTAATATCCTCTGAAAAGTGGCTGGCGAAGTCTTTAAACCAAACGGCAAACACGTCCACTGAAAGTGTCCTTCTTGAGTAACAAATGCAGTTTTTTTTCCGTCCTCAATTTTCATAGGTATTGACCAAAATGCTGAGTTTATATCCAGTGTCGTGAAGAATTTACAATTTCTGGTTTTGATCATTAAATCTTCAATTAGTGGAAATGGTTGTGATTCAGGAACAACAATCTTATTTAAGTCACGAAAATCTACACACAATCTCGATTTTCTTCCATCTTCTTTTTTGTAGGCTAATGTCACTGGTGCGGCGAAAGGACTATAAGATTCTTCAATTAACTTTTTCCCTAACAATTTTG
The DNA here is from genome assembly GCA_963691665.1 of Clepsis dumicolana. Classification (NCBI taxonomy): domain Eukaryota; kingdom Metazoa; phylum Arthropoda; class Insecta; order Lepidoptera; family Tortricidae; genus Clepsis; species Clepsis dumicolana. The sequence goes on along the minus strand of OY829505.1, from coordinate 6,472,758 downwards.
ATATTTGCTGTTCTATTTCTTTTTTATCCTCAATAGTACACCTATATGGTCTTTTGCAGCAATATTTATCTATTAATAAATCCACATGTGCCTCATAGCCCTTTACAGTACCTATATCGTATTTATCTTTAGCAAAAAGTGATGTATACTTGCTAATCAATTCATCTATTTTAGATTGTTGCTGATGGTTGAGATGATTTACAATAATATTAAAGTTAGCAACCTCTACGTGCTCATTAAAATTTATTTCGTATTTATGTTTTGTTTCATTTTCTGTTTTTCCTAAGCTGCTCACATCTTTATTCATATTATGTATTTTCTCTTCTATTTTATTACCTGAAAAGTCAGGAATTATTTCAGAATCAGCACATACTACTTTCTTATTATAGTAATTTTTTAAAATGTCAATATTTTGTGTCACTTCCAATTTTTCGTTTTGAATAAGGCGAAATTTTTTTATACAATCTAATCCTACCAAGAAATCGTAGTCAAAATTTTCCTCATCAATCACGAAAACATTTATAGTCTGTTCCATGTTCATGATTTTTATCTTTAAAGTCACTATACCTATAGACTTTTTTACGCCATTAATCGTTTTTAGACCTGCAGTTTTAATATTATTCCTCATCGCATTATCATCCAATGACAATAATTTTGAATTTATTAAAGACACATTTGATCCTGAATCATAAACGCCTAAAACTTCCAGGGTGTCATTTATCAATAAGTTAATTTTGATTAATGGCGGGATTTCTAGTTTTTTGGATCCATTTCATTTAATTCTGTCTCCAATTGCGAATTATTAACCGATCTTATTTGATCTCGTTTTAAGCCGTCACTATTTTTGTTCCTGAACCAACACAAGGATTCAGGGTGGTACCGATTTGTTTTGTTTTCTTTTTCACAAATTTTGCATGGTCGGTATTTCTCGTTTTTTTCTTTAATTTTATTTTCAAAAACAACTGTTTTCTTTTCCGGAATCTTTTTCCCTACCAAATGCTCTAAACCTCTGAGATTATTAAATAGATCTTCCGCTGCTTTCAAGTTTTTCCTGTCAATTTGGTCAGCTACAAAATTTGGCAACCCTGTAGCTATAAGATCTATCAGTGTCGGTTTATCTATTGTTTTATTTATCTCTAATAAAAGACGTTCTTTCTTTAATGCGTATTCTAGTAAAGAGCCCTGTATATATCTGAATGACATAGCATACCTGATTGGCGACCAACCTTTGTCCGCATAAGTTTCACAAAATATTTTCGTCCACATCGACCATTCCGAGTCGACTGTATACTTTATAAGCATTGAACTATACCAGTCGAGACACGAGTCCTCTAAAAATAACCTAAGGGCTTCAATCCTCTTCAAATCTTCGTCTATTCCTAATCGGGTACATTCAGTTTCAAAAGTGGCTATCCATTGACAGACATTTGACGTTTTTCTGCCGAATTTTTCAATGACGAATTTCTCAGTTAGGCTTCTTATATTCTGAGGCTTAGACACGTCTTTCTTCATTCCAGCAATATTTTCCAATATTTTTGTCAATGTCTCTCCTGAAATCCCAGCCGCCGGAGTCTGTTCCCGAGCTTCTGGTACAATCTCCTCCAACAAATATCCCTGGAATTGCATATTTCCATCTTCATCCAAGTAAACCTCGCTAATTTCTGGTGTCACCGAAATCCACACTTGCCTCTTGTCGTGTCTTTTTTGCAAAGTATTTCTTACTTTTTGAAAAGCTTGTGTTGTTAAAATCGTATCATGTAGTCTTACCGATTGTAATTTTTCCGGTATTAAAAAGACACGTTTGTCAGCATCCGTAATTGAAGCCATGCAGATAATATTCGTTTTCGGATCTTCACCTGATTTAACTACAAATTCAAACCTTAATTTCTCCATTGTTGTTATCTATCAGCCGTAGAAATGTTGTTTTATAATGTGTTTATGATCACATTACTCGCATTTATTGCGGAAACGACGAAACAAAAACAAAATTGTGTTGCTCTGAAAGGAGAACATTTTTATTAATCACAATGTTACAAACATTATATCATGTAAAATATTAACTAAACACTTTACCTGAAAGGAGAAACAACATTTAATGCTAATATTCCGCGTAATTCTCTATTTATTATAAGTATTCAATTATATTGTATGACATTACATTTCACATGTCTTAATAATTCAAATCCAACTGACAACTCTGCAGAACAAGGCCATAGACAAGTTAAATGAGAAGCTATGAACCTCATTTACATCTATATAAAGGTACATCATAAAAACACTTCACAATAAACATTGCGTCGTGAATCAGGGGCCCCTCTTGAGCTACTGCCGGCTCGGTTAGAAACCATCTCAAAGTAATGGTCTGAAGGGCCCGGGGTCCCACGAGAAATTTTGATACACGGGCCCTTCACGGCTAGCTACACCGCTGGCTTTGCCAAAAACGTTGCTTTCCTGTTTTTTCAGTAGTCATTCTAATAATCGTCACTCCGTAATAAGTGCGCTGAGTACAATGAGAACCACTATTGTTCAAAGGGTGCTTTTTTGTTCCTCGCTCACTGCATGTCGGCGCGGCTTGCGTCAAACACATAATTTTGCGACTCGTTACTCCTTCAATAGGTTTTCTGTAGGAGTTTTTCTCTTTACTCCAGTACTTAAGGCTAGTTTTATCGGATAAACTATCGTAAACCTCAAACTGCAAAACCAATTTCAGTGTAATTTTTTTTCTTTAAAAACCGATATTTTTGTGTTAGGTGGCAAATACTGAGACAAATTAAAAAAATGGCTTAGCCGTTTCCCAGATAATGAACTTTTTACACATCGAAGATACTCTGAAAATAAAAAGTATTTACCCTGTGAGGTCAAAACGGTTAACTAAAACTCTCCAATTAGTATTAATTTCAGTTTTAACGATAATGATTTAGGAACTTACAAGCGAATCTTTATCGAAAATGTAACTGCGGTAAGATTTACGACTGAGACCGGCGAATTGCATTTCAACAACAATGTCGTAAACGCGCATAACTGTTAGCGAATGCCATATTTTGCTGTGGCTTTGTAACTATGGGCATACATTACATATTACATTACATTATAAGCGTAGATTTATGTAGCGTATGGTTAGGCCCTGCAGTACTCCGTTTCTGATGCCAGTCCAATGGCATTAAAAAGCGAAATCATTACCAAAGAAATAAACCGCGCGCGTAAGCAACTGCATGCAGTCACTTTGCGCGCTTGCCTAGTGCCCATGCAGGCGAAATCTCGCCTGGATGGAGTAATCACTCCATCCACTGATCCTGTGTTGAAAAGGTTCCTTCTAGTTATTTTACCTAGCTACTTATAGGTTTTCTTCACCTTTTTAACATGAAACTACCGTGAGATTCAATCCTAGCAAAATAAACGGATCAGACACTTAATGTCAGTCTAGTATAGCCCAATATGTTTCGAACTAATCCGTAGTTTTCTGAGAGCACACGCTCGGTGGTAGCGAAATGGCGCTCTAACGCTGCGGTTGTAAATACTAAAGTGACTTAAACATGAGTTTGACAATTTTTTTTACGTTTTTCGTCTGGGCATGAAAATAAAACTTACAAGTAAAATATTCTCATAAGGAACCAGAGGCCCGCGTACGAATATTCGAATCCTGCGTAACGTAACGTTATCGAACCAAATTCGAGAAACGTCATACTATATTTCAGTACCAAATACGGTCACGGGTGGGCGCTTTTCCGAACGCCATACAAATTTCTCGATAACGTTACTATTCGATTACGATTCGAATATTCGTACTCGGGCCTCTCGTGCCTTTTTAACCGACTTCAAAAAAGGAGCAGGTTCTACGTTCCACTGTATGTATGTTTTTTTTTACATTTCGTAACAGTCAGGGTTTTTATTTAGGCATTGAAATATTAACTTGTGACAGCTTATGTTGTAAACCTTGTCATGTCTTAGACCTCGTAAACAGCCATTGGAAGTAAATAAACATGATGAGGAATGCACTAGGTTTACCTGTATCTATCAGTTCCTTTGTTCTTGGCATGGATCCTGTAAATCTAAGAAAGGTCGACCGGTGACATTAGTATTCTAATACAATCAGATCACCTCGTTTCCTCTTCGACGGATCTTGGCAGCTGTGGGTAAAAACTTAAGATAAAATGCGTTTGTAACCGTGCATTATGAACCACCGACACAGCTCATTTCCCTGGCGTATAAATTTAAATTTATGATTGCCTATTTGTTTTTGTTATTGTGTAATTGCAATTCCTAATTTCGGCTTCTATGTTTAATTTTCAATTCAACGATGTCCACAATCGACACGAAAAGTACTTATATCTGATTGTATACAATGTCTGTGTAAACACCAAATTATCTACTCGTTTAAAATACGAAGGCAGACTAAAGTATCCATCTGGAAAGTACTGCAATGCAAGGCATCCTCGACTGGCCAGATTTTTTTGAGTCGATAACACTGAACAATTGACTGTGTTCAAATATTGTACATTCCAATTTGAAATCCGTTATTCAAATTTAGAATTAAATGGCGTCATGCTCGGTATGGCAGTCAGATACCAGTCTATAAAAAATAAACGATTATTGTTACACGTTGGAGATTTCGCCATTGTGCGGGGTATACGAACGAAGGCTGATTTTATCAGTTACAAAGCGAAGGAACACGGACAGGACAGGGTGACCGTTAAGTTGGCATAGATAACGTGACATCGTTTAGATCAACGGACCACTCTAGCAAATTGAGAATGGAATTGTCCTAACAGTTCTTCTAATGAGCTAGCTTGACTTTCTGCCAACTCGTTTTCATTAGCGAACACCCTAAGCTTCATCTTTGTCCGTTCGGTACTCGAGCAACTAAAGTTCAAGTATTTATCTGTAACAGCTGCGAATAGGTGCCCTTCAAATTTACTTTAGAACCAAGTATCAGTTATTTGATTTAATTATTTTGTCGAATTGTTAACAGACTAAAGATGGTTACCATAAGTATTATGTAGGTGTACCTACATAAACTATAAGCTTATCCGGTGCGCTGTATGGAAAAGAATACCCAGAACTAATCTAAAATTATATTTACCTAACTGCTGAAGTGACATTGAAATGAGTATTCAAACGCAGACTGCTAAAAAGAAATTATGAAACATAGATGGAAAGCAATTTACCGCTTTTTGGGGCACTTTTTCCTAGAAAAAATAACAATGCGAGGACCGAGAATAAATTTATAAATTTTATTACATATAAAATACAGACGAAACTAGTATGTTATATGCAATTCACAACGGCACGCAGTAAGCTCAAGAGTCTCACGAATGCAACTCAACAAATGTGTTAACTTGCGTAACTTACAATGATTACGTGTTAATACGGCAAGGATTCAACCACTTTTTATTAGTCGAAAGTGGTATTTTATCCAGGGAAAATAGCGACTATGTATTACTAAGCGTATTAAATTGTAGCCGTTAAATTAACATAACACAACTGACACCTGACGTATGTATGTATGTGTATGTTGGATCCTAATAATGCAGACATTCGTTCCGACCCGTCCCATAATCCAAGACGACCTTGCGTCTTTATTTTACTTCTTACAAAAAGATAAAATAACCAATCACTGTAATATCCGTTGGATTTTTTGCCACGACTTAAAACATCATGCCAGAAGGTCCGGCGCACGATAAAGTTTGAAGGATGAGGCGCGGTTTAGCTTCCTGCGGCCACACTACAGTCAAACACACACAGACACACATACGATACTGATAGAAATTGATTATTATAATAAGGACTGAACTAGTGTAATAAATAACCGTTCCATGAAATAATAAATAACCGGTGAAGAGCTAGTCGGACTCGCGCACCGAGGGTTCCGAGTGTGCATTTAATAATATTTGTAATAGTATAGACTGACATGCACACAGCGCCATCTACTCTCCTATAGTGGAACAAAGTATTTTTTATAATTTCTGAAAAACTGTGCTATTTAGAGACATTGTTTTATTTTTCCTGTGATCTTTACATAAACCTCTAATAGGTATATAGAATAATTTCAGCTTTTGCTCTATGCAAACTTCAGAGACAAGGGGGGGTGGGTTATTTTTTTTTTGATCAAAAGCCGAAAACTAAGCAGCGTAAAAAAGAAAATAATAATAATGTGTAGACAACGAACGCTCTTTATAATGACTTTTTAAGCCCCCCTTTCGGTCTCGTCGCAAAAGATATATGAATATTTTCATTTGCTTTTTAGTTGCAAACTTTCAAAATAGTTGGGCTAGTATGATCTATCTAAAACTGTTCCAAATTTCAAGTCGTTAGCATTATTTTGAGATAATCAGCTGAGACAGGCAGACGTACCTATAGACGGACTGGGTCGCACTATTAGGGTTCCTTTTTACTATTTTGGTACGGAACCCTAAAAAGTAGCCTAGTTCCGTAATCCCTGTGAATTTCTGAAATTTTTGGCTGTGCGTTGTCTGTCAGTCAGTCACGGTACCTGGGTTTAGAACTTGACCTTAGTATTTTTTTTCTTATTTGAACCTTTTAAGTCCACTTCCAAAGTGCCTGTCTAGAAAACTATGATACTTTATGATTATGAAACAACTTCGTTTTGTAGCTCACATAGCTGTATTACTCTATTAGCTCACATAGCTCTATTACTCTATTAGCTCACATAGTTCTATTACTCTATTAGCTCACATAGCTTTTGTTGTTGGTAATTATGATGGTCTGTACGCTTTAGAACGAAATTCGACGCCCATATAGGTATTATATAATCCTACATCTGTAATGTAACCGACGTCGAACTACGCAAAATAAATTCGAAAAACAGCCCCGTTACTGCGCGCAACCGCATATTTGTTGTATTAACCTCGCTACGTCATATTTTATCAATGGACAGGATTTATGGTGTTTAAATATTGGCGTGGGCAAGCATTACTTACGCTATTAGTTCAACCACAATCGAAACGTCATGACAGAACAAATATACCGAACAGAAATGGTGTTAAGTGTCGTCCAAACAATTCCGTATCCATACTGGCTCGTGCCGCTTGCCATAATAATAAAATGGACCAAATAACAATTACATCCCGTCGAACACTTTCATTAGAAACGCACTCGATCTATTCCTATTTACGTCCCACTGCTGGGCACAGGCTCTAGTTCCCACGCAGGCGCGGTGCGGATTTTTGAACTACACACACCACTGATTTGCTTCGCAGAAGTGCACGGCTTTCCTCGCGGTGTTTTTCTTCATCCAAAAAAAACATCATGATAAAATTACAAAAGGAAATTCGCACATAAATACCAAAAAACTCATGTGCCCGGGTTCGAACCCACGACCCTCTGCTTGAGAGGCCATAAGTTAAACCCCTTGGCTACCACGGTTTTTTTATTAGGACGCATTTGAACCCATTGATTAAAGGCCCATGGAATAAGTTAAAATGAAATAGTCTTGTTATACTATACTTGTACCTGTTGATGTTGATAACAAGCCTCTCCTTCTATAAGAATATGACATTATATCTGTCTTATTACGAATGAAGACACGCGAAACAGAGAGAGAAGTCGAACTACCGCGGATCAGAACATATCCCCATATCGCTTGCAACAGTAAAATGGCTAAGGAAAAAAACATTGAAATCTGCATTGTGGCAACCCTCACATAGCTGAATCCGTAATGCCAATGCCTCATTCTTCTGCCTCATTTAGTAGGCTAAGGAAAAAGCAATTAAAATCAGCATGCGACCCCATTCCTAGCACGGGCATTATTTCTCGAATCGTAAAAGATAACTAACATTTATTTCCAGTACGTATGCGATATTGCCAGACGGTTGCCCAGAATTTATAAAAAAACTTATTAGGTATGGAAACTATTCCCCGTTACGGCAAAATCTAATAAGTCAGCGTCAGTACGATTTACGTTCTAAAGGTTTTAAAGGTAGTCTTAGCAGGACTATCGACCTTAATTTAATCTCATCTGACGGTCAATGATGACGAAATTTCAGGTAGGTCAGTCAAGCTACCCAACAAAGATTTAAACTCTACGTCGCGTTTTATCTCACCGGCAAATGAACGGACGTCATTCACGACGGTTGTCGGCTTATCAAAGATTTTAATCGTGGAAAAATCTAAATCTAAATCCTTCATTATGTACGAGTTGATCCCGGGTGAGTTACAATGCCTCTAAACATCGTCCTAATATTGTTATACCTACTTACTTTAAATATTCACTGATAGAAGAATACACAGAAAACCAGAAATCCCTTATGACTGGTCGAGGAATGACATTTGGATCCTTGACATTCGTGTCACATTCCCTTACACTAAAGTTACTGCTACTCGTATATACACGTCGAAATTTTTCCATGTATTCAAGTAACTACGTGAAAAAATTGGAGAAAAAGTGCAAAAAGATACTTCTTTGAGATCACCCTCCTAATTTTCCATGGGTTTTCAGTGTGTGTGTGTGTTCCGTGGTGTTGGCATCACTGTATAGGTACCTACTTAATATGTACATGTTACTACAAGTTACTTAAGCGCAGTAACGCAGTTGGCCCGATAGAACAATACGAGAACGTAATGTTGTTTTCGGTACGATATGTAATCTGGCTGATTTCCCACGTCCGGTCGCGTTTACAGGTGGAACGACCGGAGGATTAAATTTGTATATTAGGTAGTTTAGAGTAATTTACGAGTTTTTTACGCTTTGAATGTCACGGAAAACTCTAGAAGTTAAAACAGTCCCTTTGTAAAACAAGTTCATTGACTTTGCATTCGGCATTGTTTTGGATCGCGAATGTTGGTATCTACCCCGCGTACAATTATAAAAACCGGCCAAGTGCGAGTCGGACTCGCGCACGAGGGTTCCGCAGAATGATTTTAACGTTTTTCCCTAGTGTTGTAAGCAAAATGTACGCAGTGTGGGGTCAACTTTTATTGGTCTGCGAAAACTACACACAGACATAAAAAATTAAGATTTGAGACTCTTTTGAGTGGTTTCGCTATAGGAGCTACCTTCATATCAAATTTCAAGTTTCTAGGACAACTGGAGGTAGGTTTTCGGATTTCGGCAATTTGTATGGAAATAGCCTTTTTAATGACTATCTTTTGATTGCATTGACTTAGAAGGTTGATTTCACAGCTTCAAGGGACCGCAGGCTTGAGTATTTGATATTAATTTCAGCATGCTACGCGTTCCAGAGAAAAAGGGTTTTGACAGACAGACAGACAGACAGACGGACAACAAAGTGATCCTATAACGGTTCCGTTTTTTCCTTTTGAGGTAAAATAATTAATTGAATAACAGCCAAATGTAACACTAATAAAATAACACTCATCTTATTGACAAGGTACGCGATATAAAAAAAATATTGACTTATGGAACGGAATCTTAAAGCTGAAAAGAAAACAATTGTGAATTCAGAATTTCATACTCAGCAAAAGCGGCGGTCCATTACTTTAATACTGACCGAAACCAAACAAAAAGCTATTTATTTGTAATATCCAACACCAACGAATCTACCATGCTATTGTACAATGACTAATCGTCATCATTACCACTTTACAATACAAATTGCTTGGTGCAATGCTTGACACATTGTACCGCGAATACACAGTAGGTATGTACAAAGGGTAACGGTAAACCGCCTTTGTTTAAAATCTGTCTCTACCTTAAATTTAGATAGATTAATTAACGTTCTAGACAAGAAAAAGGGAAACATAAATCAGTTATTCACCGTCGGTTTATTATGAAGATAGTAAAAGGTTGTTGATACTTAAAATTTTTACCGTGAACTCCTGAAATCAACTTCTAACGTTTTAACGTTGGTTACTTTAAACACGCAAAGTGTCTTTCTACTCCTCAGTCAACCTAAACCTAAGGTACCTTAAAGCAAAGTAAACAGCACGCTAAATAGTATCTTCGTGAGAACAAACTAGCCTTGAGTTCGACAGACAATCAGCGTAATTCGTAGTAAGCATTACGTTTTTACCGCAAAATTAAGTTTAATTGACAATGGCGCGAGCCCTCAAGGAGCCTGAATATTGCGTGACTGTTTAGTATCACTTCGATAGCGGCGGCGATGGACAGAAATGAGCATGAGCGGTGTAATGTGTAATGTATGGAAACTGTGCGACGCCCAGACCCCGCTAGCCTCAGAGCGCCTAGTGTAATCGCCGACCTGGCCAAGAAATACGTCTCGATCACGTTCGCGTTTAACAATTCTCATACTATTTGACACTTTAACGCAAACGCGATCGAGACGTATTTTGTGCTTTTTGATTATACTAAGGGCACTGAGCGCCTAGTGTAATCATCGACTAATAATATGTAACGATCGCGTTCGCGTTTACCTCTGAATTACTATGGGCAAATTTGCAGCGCCACTAGTAGCACATATATCGGCAACAAACAATACTCGTACTATGTGACACTTTAACGCAATCGCGTTCGAGACGCATTTTTTAGCCGACGATTACAATAGAGGCTCACCAATTTTCGACACAAGAAAACGTATCGATCGCGTTCGCGGTAACGTCAAATAGTATGAGAATTGTTTGTTGTCGATACGTGCCACAGTGGCGCTGCTAATGTGCCCATAGTAATTTAGACTTAAACGCGAATGCGATCGTGACGTATTTTTTGGTCGACGGTAACACTAGTGGCTGGAGCTGTATATTTTGCGAACTCCTTTTTAAACAATTTTTGTTTTTCGATTGTTAAATCCCAAAAACTGAATCTACAAACAAATAATTAATTACCGATCGAGGAGAACAGCTGGACAGTCGGCGGACACGTTTACAAAAGCATTACGACACGATATTTATTTGCGACACGAAAGATTTTTTGCCCAAGATGAAATAGAGACGCCTTCGCCTTCGCGCTCACTCGGTCAATAAGAATCGGACTCCTGTAAGGTCGTTTTGGTGTTCATCTGTCCGTATGTCATAATCATTTTAAGATTCCGCAGCCAAGGTGGCACAGGCACAGTGGCATCAGGAACCCTTAGTATAATTTCGTCATGTCCGTCCGGCTGTCTGTATGTCTGTCTGTCTGCGGCTTATTTAGTATAGAAATAACAACCAAACAGACACCGAACGTTTGTTACAGAGAGCTGTTACTCGAGGCACCGACATTACCTCATAACGTATATTTCGACGTAAAAAATTATTGATCAATTATAAATTAATACTCAAAGGAATTTTCATCCATTCAAGATTTTCTTGCGCTAAAGTGTAAGAATGCGTTGTTAATGAATTGTACATACATTTTCCAGTTGCGAAATATAACTGCTATCCGTTTCATAATAACTTGTAGCGTCATTAATTATATCTATATATTTCTATCGACAACGATATTAGAGATTTAAACCGGTCGTTTAATATTTTCAATTATGATAGCATTAGTGATGAGAACAAACATAGATGTGCTTCATTAATTTACGTAAAATGGAATTGCGTAAAATATCATTGTGTACCTACATGTTAAAACCTGTGTATGTATGTATGTATGTATGTATATCTCTATTGCACATAAAACAAAAAATAACAGATAACAGAACAAAAGCAAATGTACAAAGGCGAACTTATCCCTTAAAGGGATCTCTACCTGTTAGTTTTCGGGCGATTGACAGGACATCAAAAAAAAGAGTAGACGTACAAATAAAAGTAAAATGAATGATCATGATGATGATGAAGCATAACGATAAATTAATACATATCAAAAAATACACACTACGTAAAAATACATATATATATGAATTAGAGAACATACAATATCCACTTAAGAGGACCCGTCAAGCCAGTACTTCCTCAAGCGATTCTGCACCCTTGTCTATCAAGTAGGGACCTGTAGTATCCTTTAAGGTCTGAGGCCCAAGTACGAATATTCGAATGCTGCGTAACGTTATCGAGAAATTTGTATGTCGATGGAACAGCGGCCGCCCTTGAGCGTACTTGGAACTAAAATTTAGTGCCTAAGAAGTTTCTCGATTTAGATACGATAACGTTTACGTTACGCATTATTCGAAATATTCGTACTTAGGCCTCTGGCTCGCCCGAACCACCTGGCGCCAGACCAGTAGGTACCGCCACAAAGCTCTGCGTCTACTCGTTGACGACGGGTGGTCAACTAGTGGACAACTCGTGGTCACCGAATGGACAACGAGCGTCCTAAATATTGCCGAGTAGGTACTCTATCAGAGATTGATACTAGGCGAACAAGTCGGTTGACAGCTTATGGGGAGGCGATCAGAGCGCCTAGTGTAATCGCCGACCAGGCCAAGAAATACGTCTCGATCGCGTTCGCGTTCAACAATTCTCATACTATTTGACACTTTAACGCAAACGCGATCGAGACGTATTTTGTGCTTTTTGATTACACTAAGGGCACTGTGCCTATAGTGTAATCGACGGGCAAAAAATACGTCTCGATCGCGTTCGCGTTTAACAATTCTCATACTATTTGACATTTTAACGCAAAAGAGATCGAGAAGTATTTTGTGCTTTTTGATTACTAGGCACTGTGCTTTTAGTGTACCTTTTGACACAAGGAACGTCTCGTTCGCGTTTACGTCTGAATTATATATAATAATGGGCAAATTGGTAGCGCTTCTAGTGGCACGTATCGACAACAAACTATTCTCATACTATTTGACACTTTAACGCAAACGCGTTCCAGACGTATTTTTGGTCGACGTTTAAACTAGACGCTCTGAGCCACAGACACTAAATAGTGTAATTTTTGACACAAGAACACATCTCGATCACGTAATTGAAACGTCAATGTGAACGCGATCGAGCGAGACGTTAAATATTGTGTGTCAAAAATGACACTTAAGTCACTGTAGCTCGAGTACGAGTTCTCTCCAGTACCTAGTAGTATCACCATTGAGAACTAAGTTCCTGCTATGAAATTTAGGGGAAATTTTAGTACCAAATACTCACTAGGAGGGAGGGGGGGGGGGGGGTAAGGTTGTTTCAAACGAAATTTACGTTATTACTCCATTCTTGTTGATAATATGATACTCGTACTTTGATTATAAAGTCACTCCTGTCCCGACATCTGTCATGCCTGTGCAATTTTTTAAATTGTTCAAGTATCACTTAATTTGCACTAGGATGACATGTGTCAAGATTGATTTTTTATTTTAGCTAAGTACCCACTCATAAATGTACAAAATCAATGTGTGTGTTTCATTTAATTCGGCACGGTAGATGAGCATGCGGTAATCTTCCGAAAGAGCCTTGCAGCAAGGTTGTGGCGAGCGCATGCGCGGAATTAGTAAATAGCCTTGCGGAATACAGACCAACAATAATTAATATTTCTCATGGATCCTCCAATAAGCGGCAGTCTCAATATCGACTGTAAGGACACGTCGTTATATTTTGTAGCTGCATGAACTTCTTGTCCGTGTTAAATTATCGATTGGTTATAAAAAAAATGTGACCTACGATTTTTTATGACGCTCTGTTTGAATGTTAATGAAGTTATTTTTGTAATTACGCTGTTAATGTGCCTACTTGAAAAAATGGGCTCATTTGAATACACAATATTTGTGTTTGGTGATTAGTGGCTATAAGCAAGGGAATATTGTTTATTATAGTGCAGCGGGTTCCAAATTAATGGTTATAAGAATGTCTACATTTCACTTTTAATTCGAAAGATTATTTATAACACTTAGTATGCAAAGTTGCTTTAAGTTAAGGTTCTTGGCATTCTGGCCTCTATTTCAGCAGCGTGATAACTGATGATAACAGTGACATTTCGGTATAAGTACATTTCATAATCAATATGAAGCGCGCTGAAACTGAAAACATGAACTGGCCGCCTATTGTCTAACTCGCTCGCAATCGCCATCGTTCTCATTTTGTCAGTTTTTGTATGGGCTGACAATTGGTAACGGAAACATCTAGCTGTCACAGTCATACAATAACTGTCATTTCAATCCGATGACAAGTGCCAAAATAGTTACGCAGTTATCCTCCCGGTCTAAATGTTTGAGTTAAAAACTGCAATCAGATAGGTACCTAAAAAATTACTTGAAATCGGTGACTAAAATTTGAAACACAGATACTTTTGAACGTCTAAAGTAGGTAACTAAATCACTAATGTACTAAGACTAACACGACTGTTATCGTTTTTTAACCGACGACCGTCGCAATACATTCGTCGAACTAAATGAAACATAAATTAAGTCCACTTTTAACTAGACAATAAGTCATCACTAAAGACCCAATAAATTGAGCTTGATACCTACAAACACATTCTGTAATGCATTGCCTATTTAACGCAAATACATAAAACATCTCGCGGTACCTATTACAATTGGAAACTAATTTCCTTTGCAATCATGAATTAAATATCTCGAAATGGTTAATTGAAACTATTTAACAATTCATATAACTGTTGTCTAATAAGCTAGTTTTAATCAGTAGCGTGCGAAAAGACCACGGTTCGAAATTAAACAAATCCTAGGTATTTACTTACTAAACATTATAAACACGAAGTTTGCGAGGATGGCTTTATGGATGTTTGGATATTTTATTACTCTTTCACGCAAAAACTTCATAACCAATTTTGATAAAAATTTAAAGTGATAGCTTAGACATCATAGTAACACATAGGCTACTTTTCGTCCCGGAAAATTGCATAGTTCCCGAGGGATAGCGATAAACAAATTATAAATACGAGTTAGTCGGTCCTTTGGGTGCCTAAACCAAGACAGATAAAAGGAATCAGTGCACACTTTGTCTAGCTTCCAGAAGAGTAAAGCGGTGGTATACCAAAGTACCAATGAGTTTCCCAAAACAATGCATTGTAGTAATAACTCCAAACCTGATAGGCATTCGTGAGATAGTGTAATATTCGAAACACGCGCGTATCTCGCAAACGAAAGTTGACTGCCTTAATTCAACAGGCGATTTTAGAAATTCGCTCACCCCCCTTACATTTTAAAGAAGATCAACTATTAGTATGTGGCTCGGGTACGTGTATAACTCATTCGTATTGAACTGAATGGATGTTTGTTGGCCCTTAGGCCGACTTGTGTCGACCTGGTATGGTGGCTTAGACGCTAATTCAAAGATTATCTAAATTTGTATGGTCCAGATGACAAATATTAACCTCGACTTATGCCATTATTTACAAAAGTCACTCAAGCCTCCATTAGTTCAAATAGGTTTTGTCTTCGTGTTACTAACGGATATGTCAATGTTGTAAAAAAGGACAAACGAACTTTACCGGCATTTTAATTAAAACAGGTTTATGTAAATAGGGTTAGTGTCAAACCCAGGTCAGCATTTGTCGGCCTTAGCAAAGTAACGGTACTAAGAAACAAGAAAAATAGGACCAATAAAAAATGCATAAATGAAAGGATGACTAGCCCTGAAAAATCGTAAAAGACTAAGTACGTTAGGTTGTTCCTAAGTACGTCGTACCGTCTTAAATACGTGCGCTCTATGTGCTGCTCAGTCCCAGAGTTTCCTCTTTCATTGAGGTAAATATGGAGACAGACAGTAATTATTACTTTACTAACACGGCTGCTCGCATGAGTACCTGCGCGCGAGCAGCGGAAATATTAGATCCAAGCTTGTATAAACAATTGACAAAGAGGATTCGTCTAACATTAAGCAAACACCCGAAGGGCGATATCGAGGGACATTACAACACATCCGTTAATTTCTAAACAAACCGCCCAAACAAAGAGCACTGATTACAAACACGCGTGTGCCATTGACTTGTAACTATTTACACATGAACGCGATACACAAAACGGGGACGTCCAAGTGTCAATCGGAAAACGAAGGTGTTAGAAGAACCGTTCATGAATCACCTACGCGTACATTAATGTATGAGGACTGTAAACACTGGCCGACAGCACCCACTGCTGCACCGCTGCCACTTTCAGACGTCATGGACTCGTTGGCGCCGCACTCCGCTTTTAGCTTCGCCCATTATTGCTCGTGCACTCACACTTGCACGGCCTTCCTATTCAGACGCGAACCCCTCCTTGGCAACTGAATCCTATCTCGCCATCTCTCTTAAGACGCCCGCGTATGACAAGACGATTGCTATCATCCGACTCAGAATAGGGACGCCGCACCACCACATGAACGGTACCTCAAACGAGTTTGCAACTTTGTGAGAAGGATGAACACCGAGCAATGCAGCCTGCGCGCACTTTCCAGTGCGTATTTATATCCCATCGCCACGCAATCACGCCTTTAGGGCCTTGGTATATTCTCCTTTACCAGCCGACCTGTAGGTAAATGAAATACAGCCAGCAGGATATTATTCTCAAAACACGTGTCGATCGGATCAGTGCCTAGGTGGCCCGGGCGATTGTTCAATTTGAAATCACAGCCGAATGTTGACGAGTAAACCAATACCGGCGAGCCATTGCAATCACAACACCGACACCATTATGGCGATAGACAATTGATGGGTCGCGCGAACAATGGGTTGTAAGAAATAAACGCGTTGTTTGAATGCCCTCATCAAAACGTGGCCGTAGAGGACCCGTCACGAGCCGTGCTCATGCCAAGGTGGGTGCGATGATTTTCCTCCCTTGTTTTATTAGTGAGCTGAAACGTCTCGCCTTGCATAAGCTATAATATTGCTGTCTGCTAAGTGCCTCAAAGGTTTTCAACCAATAACCATGAAGTGACTTGTACGGCACTTTTGAGTCGTTATTATTATGTTTTTTTTTTCTACGCATGTTCTATACATACATAAATTCATCTATTAGTAATCAAATATGTATTTGTAGTTAGAAAAATATTTGTTTGCTATTTTCCGATGACAGTATCTGATAATTTTTAGCTACAAAGCTACTAGCGTACCTATGCATGTATTTCTGAAATAACCATCAGCCACTTCATGTCTTCTCCCCTCTAATTCTGAGAGGAGGCCTGTGCCCAGCAATAGGACGTAAATAGGCTGATGATGATGAACTTCATGTCTTTCCTGTCACCTGTTGCTCTTTGCACATGACTCTATAATTCCACGTCGATGACTAATTTGATCTGCTTCTTTTACAAAAACGAAGAAGTTTCAATCTCATAAGCACATTAATGACGAATTTGACACCGTAGTGAACGGTTAACCAATACGTTCACATTTTTCCTCGTTTACCTAGATTATTATAACCACAAGAATTTCCCAGCAAGCCTACCTATTAGTTGTGGACTGTTGACTGATGTTATGCAACGAGAGGCAGTGCTTTAAATCAACTTGGTATAGTGAGTTTAACCTCTTAGGCCGACTGGCACTGCACTGACCTGTAGTTTGATGATATGGTTTGACACTACTCGGGATCAACTTGACGTATTCTTATCGTCTGACGCAATATTAACACCGAGTTAGCGTTAACCCAGGTCGGCGCAAGTTGGCCTCTCGAAATAATGTATCGACGGTACTCAACCTCGTATATATTTTTTTACGAAATTGGAATATCTCCGCAAACCTAAGTTGGTTATTTCAATTTCGCCAAAGTTTATATACGAGGTTGAGTCAGAGTACCGTCGATATGTGGCTGAACTTAAAACTGAGATAATTTTAAGAAAAAGGAAATGGTCTGTACCCTGCACTGGCCAGCTACAATAATTTTACCCAAACTTTGACGATTATAAGTAAAAGTTCCTGGCTGGCTAAAAACAAGGACGCCATTATCATTAGTATTCGGACCTTTGAACCTGCACCTTATCTTTATCTGTATTCAAATAAGGAACGAAAACCAAGTGATATTGCGGTGACTGGAAGAAAAACATACCGGCTAGTACAATATTTATTTACCTTGTTAACCGTTTCGTTACCTATGAAATAGGTCGCGGAGTCCAACGTCCCAGTACTAAAAAGGAAAGTGTTAAATAATAATGTGTAAATTGGTTGAGTAATATTATAAACAGTGTCAGTCAGTGGTCAGGCGCTAAGACTACCATCTACCAGTGATGCAAGCGAAGCTACAAAAGTAAAAACAAATTCCGTATAAATAAAATTCAGTTCATTCGCTTCGCCCTCGCGAGTCAACCCTGCGTTTCACGATACGAAAATATCGCGTCAATCTTCTTTATTATTCAGCCCTGAAATTGTTATCAATGGCAGTGTTACTATCTCAATTATAATATTGGTTTGGACAGCATGGACGCATCGCCTCGATAACCGTCTACACGTCTTCATCCGTAGGCCTTGTCCTTCTGCATAAATCATGCAGTCTCGACAGTGACCACCAAGGAGGCTAGCACGTGTACGGTTTTCTTATTTCTCGCTCAATGCTTTCGTTTTTGTCTGAGCTATTAAGAAAGACTCAGAGTGACATGAAAAAATCGGCGATCGTGCAAGCCATTCAGTAGTAGACAGATGGAAGCCAGAGCTCAGCCTTATACAACCTTAAGAGTTGTCCGAAGTAGCAAAAACGGTTCTACCTAAAAACCTTTTTTATCGCCAAAAACAAAACAATCCAAAACCAATATAAAGGAGTCTGTAGATACTTACTACCGAAGTAAATCATCGTTGCCTTGCCAGTCAACCTTAAAGGTTCGGTAAAGAATGCATGATTAAGTAATGCTCTTGCGTCGATATAAATGTATTCTACGTTAATATTAGGTAGTACAAACATTGCAACCGCCTCGCTTGCTCAATCATGGTGATCATCCTTTACTGAAAACACATATTTGTATGCCTGTTTCACACGTCTGAAGTAACATAAATCTATTTAGTATCAGGCGCAAATGTGCTTAATAAATGTGTTAAGTCTGTGTTTGACAATACTTATAACAACCGAGTCATGCTTTCATCATTTCACCTTTTTTTGAAGGATGGAAGACGATGTGAACACAGTCTTTATTAAATCCATTTCTAACTCGAATTCTAGGTATTGAACCTAGTAACTGACTAAGGTAAATAGTGTTTTCAGTTCAGCTGCAATTATTGGCGACCACATTCCTGACTTATGAATATTTGCTTATATCTACTTGTGTTTTTTCTTAGTTTTGAAAACGGTTATAAAACTCATTGACCGTTTAGTTTCTTAAAAGACTGGTTTGGCCAACTCCTCGACCACTTTTTCACATAAGATAAGAGACAAAAAATCAATTTGTTTTGGAACTGTGGATCAGAACCTTTAGCAGCGTCGCTCTAACATGCTCCCTGTGACAGCTGTGACACTTGCGATGACAGCTCTTATTTTTTAATATTTTTATTGTAATAAAGCATTGGCTACACTAGCTACAAGGCCATCAGCTTAAACCTTAAAACATTTTTTTAAATACCTAGTACTCTTAGTGTTGTTATTAAAGTCTTGTCATAGTCAGAGTCGTCAGTCTGTCCTAATCATGTAACAGGGATCGTCTTAAAGTGATGAAGCGAGTAGTGACCATTGTTTACCCCCAAAACGGAGTAAATTTGATAAGAGTAGTCTAAAGCAGCCTCTCATTTTGAAACCAAATGAAAGCGAGAGCATTTTTTATAGAATTGGTTAATTTAAGACCATTTTGGTGGTTTGAACAAGCGATGGTTATCATTATCAAACTATGATTTTATTTATCTGTATTTAATAGATTTTAACGTGATATGC
Source organism: Clepsis dumicolana (assembly GCA_963691665.1). Taxonomy (NCBI): domain Eukaryota; kingdom Metazoa; phylum Arthropoda; class Insecta; order Lepidoptera; family Tortricidae; genus Clepsis; species Clepsis dumicolana. Next base: position 6,453,187 of record OY829505.1, on the reverse strand, counting down.
TATTACGGTGCGGTTTGCAAACAATGGATTATGTAAGTTGATGACATTATTATTGTTGTCATTTTACCCATCTTGAGCTGATTGAATCCAAATCACCGTTCCATTTATATTCAGTTAAACGTTAACGGCGTAATTTTAAGAAAACCATTCCAAGGATCATTGAAAGTTTGACAGACCATTGGGATCCTCTTGGTGTTTGAGGTCTTATAAGATTAACACACCTCCTTACACGTCCGCAAACCCCATTCCTAATCACAACAAGACACGTAATCATTTAAAAAACAAACATATTCTAGGAACTGATTTCGCGGCCATTATAAGGTCTGATACTGAATTTCAAAGACGTTCGAAGGCTGTTCATAATTTTAGCATATTGGACACTGTTCCGTTATTGCAAAGGTTGAATTTTACGATAGCCGTTACGCAGAAGGTGAAAAAATATTGTTTGTGATACCAACAGGTTTGGCCGTGAAGATTCGCGCGGATGTAGACTTAATAATGCTTTCTTATTATGCAATGCTACGAAACTAGTTTTTAATTTGATTGGAATAACACGTAGTTTTGCCTTGTCTGGCACGAGCAGACGGCCGAGCTGAAACATTCACGAAGATAAATTTTGTTACGATTTTCGGAGACGTTGTGGGTCAGTGACCTTGTTTTGGATGCGGTAACATTCCAAATTCTTAAAACCGCATTTCATTTGTTGTGTCAGTAATTAACGCTAACACGCATTGATTGAAGAATCTCGTTCTAAAACTCTAAAAGACGTCATCATGGCAATCTCTACAACGTCCTGCGCCATCCAATATAAATATTTTAAGTTCCGATCTCATTTATGAAGATTTCACATATTTGCACTTTCTCCTTTTTTTGTACGTTTACCGCGTTTGAAGAACGCAAATTCGCACGAATCATACTGCGACCTTGCAATTCGTGCGTCATTTTTAGGGTTCTGTACCTCAAAAGGAAAAAACGGAACCCTTATAGGATCACTTTGTTGTCCGTCTGTCTGTCTGTCAAAGCCCTTTTTCTCTGGAACGCGTGGAGGTAGCGTGCTGAAATTACTATCAAACACTCAAGCCTGCGGTCCCTTGAAGTTGTGAAAAAAATCAACCTTCTAAGTCAACGCAATCAAAAGATACAGTCAGTTAAAAAGGCTATTTCCATACAAATTGCCGAAGTCGGAAAACCTAAAGGGTACTTTCAGTTGTCCTAGAAACTTGAAATTTGGTATGAAGGTAGCTCTTATAGCACAACTACTCAGAAAAATCTCAACATCCTAAATTTTTGTGTCTGTCTGTAGATTTCAAAGATCAATATAAGTTGACCCCACACTGCGTACATTTTGCTTAGGAGCAGGGCTCTGCTAACACTGGACTTCTTAAAACACTAGGGAAAAGCGTTAAAATCTTTCTACGGAACCCTCGTGCGCGAGTCCGACTCGCACTTGTCCGGTTTTTTAATACTTAGTACGTTCAAATAAATACTCATGGAGGTCAAAAGTGGAATCTTGACCTCGTCGACATCAAATCGGTCTCTAAATATTCAGTATTATTAGGGTCTATTTTGGTCTAAGTATCATGTTTGTAGCACGTTTTATTTGGTCAATCCATCTACCGGGTTTTATTGATTACACAATTTTCTTATGGTCTTTTCAGTATGTCAGAGCTACTAGATTAACTTAGGTAGACCACACATTCCACCACGTTAATTTTCCCGGAATACTGAAACAAATAAGATGGAATATTACCTTTGTTTCATTAATCCATCCATATCCAATATATTAGTCATCGTGTGTTTTTGTTTTTCAAACGAATTTGCGGTAATTAATCAATGGAATTGTATAGGAGTGAAACGAGTACTGTGGTAATGATATCATTGGCCCACATTTTTTTGAAATCTCTGTTTATTAATGTTGGTAATTTAGAATTACGTCATCGATGACAGTCGATCTTGCCATTACAAAGTGCCTCTGGTTTACTTTCAATGTAAACCATCACTATAACCCAAGAGTGGCCGACGACGTAAGTAAAATTTGTGCTTAGTGTTATTTTTGACATTTTTTAATACAGTTGCTCAAAGAGTGATGCTTTTTGTGGCTATGTAAAAAAAAATCGCACTAGTGCTTTGTACTTTTCCAAGACGCCGGTGGGTGCGCCTGTTCGCACCGCAGGCGCCGGCGGGTGATGATTATAGTATAGCTGCACGCGCCTGACTAACCGCCTTTAAAAAAATGTCGGTTGGTACACGTGCGGAGGTGTACCTACATACTTCGAGCAGCCTCAGCTAGATCTGTGAATGACGATGTTTTGGGACGCTGCAGAGCTGCTGCTCCAGCCTGCTCTTCCTGCAAACATTTTTTATCGAAAAGTAGAGACAAGTCACATAAGACTACCAATCGCTATACTAACTTCAAAGGTTCACTAGATGGCGCTGTTTAAACATGCATGGGACCAATTCCCGGCTAAACAACGCCATCTAGTGAATCTCATATTTGGTAGCTACGCAAGTTAGTATCAAGACTGGCAGTTTTTCTATTACTTGTCTCTGGCCAAAAGTAAATAATATCCGGTGTTAAAAGATTTCAAACACACACTACAAACCTATTAATAGTAGTTTATGCAACTGCTACATAATGAGGGTCCTTAAAACACGAGTGTGTTTTTATGAAACGAGGCGAAGCTGAATTTCATAATAGGATCACACGAGTGTTTTAAGGCCTAATTATATGGAGTTGCATACATTACATTATCTACACACATATTATAAGTACTCTGAGATGGGTTCAGAAGCCGAAGGCATATACCATACCCATACCTGTCACGAATTTGACTGTTTTTTTTAATCATAGACAAACATACCGAGCGGACGTTTCGTAAACTGTTTTTTTTATTGTAAAAAAAAAAACATTATTATTTATATATGTCGGACTGAACTCGACTTATATTCGTGAGTGATCCGTTTTATTTCACTGTGATTGTAAATTACGTTGGTTTTCAAATTTGAAACATCGAATTCGATATCGAAAAGTCATTACGATATCGAATTCGATGTCGTAATGACTATTACTTTACTGCTGAGGTGGTGGTTGGGGGGCACTGGCGGCGAAGTCGTCGTCGTGCTGCAATGTTGGTCATTTTCTACGGTTTCTGAACGCACTATAGAGGACTGTGTGTAGATAAAAGCAATTAAGAATTGATAATGATTAAACGTCACGCAGGTAAGGAGGAAATCCACCGGTCCATCCGAGTCAAGATTCTTGCTTATCTCACTCCATTCTAGTCACATCTACGGCGGATGCTCGGCTAATGTATTAGAATCCTGATAAACCTTAATTGCAGTTATAATGTGACTTTATGCATTTTCTTGGAATAAAATATTGCGATTAGATTACTGTTCCACGACGTTTAGTCGTTTGCGCCGCGACGTGTCTCGCTGTCAGTTTTGCTTCAATTTTTAGGGTTCCGTAACTCAAAAGGAAAAAACGAAACCCTTATAGGATCACTTTGTTGTCCGTCTGTCTGTCTGTCTGTCAAAACCCTTTTTCTCTGGAACGCGTTTAGGTAGCATGCTGAAATTAATATCAAATACTCAAGCTTGCGGTCCCTTAAAACCGTGAAAAAATCAACCTTCTAAGTCAACGCAATCAAAAGATACAGTAATTAAAAAGGCCATTTCCATACAAATTGCCGATTTCCAAAAACCTAAAGGATACTTTCAGATATCCTAGAACCTTGAAATTTGGTATGAAGGTAGCTCTTGTAGCACAACCACTCCGAAAAATCTCAAAATCTTAAATTTTTATGTCTGTCTGTAGATTTCGCAGACCAATATAAGTTGACCCCACACTGCGTACATTTTGCTTAGGAGCAGGGCTCTGCTAACGCTGAACTTCTTAAAACACTGGGGAAAAGCGTTAAAATCTTTCTACGGAACCCTCGTGCGCGAGTCCGACTCGCACTTGGTTGGTTTTTTGATGTTGAGGGCAGCGAATAGGCTTGAGTCGGTCGCGAACTAAGAACTGTTAGGAATGAATTCCCATCGCGGACCGAAAGGAATCCTTTCGCACGATCTGAATCGGTCTTCGGTCCTTTAGTTCAGTAAGTAGAGGAGTGGTTGAGCTGAGCGGAAGAGCGGAACGGAGCAGGAGCGCGCGAGAGCGAGTGACCGACCGGAGCGACCGAGTAGGGCAACGCAGCGCGGAACTACTGAACTGAAGTAACTAAAGTAACGAACTAGTTCCTTTCACCGATTGAACGAGATCGGAGCGCTCCCTTTAAAGACCGAGCAAGCACAACTCTAACAGCGAATGACAGTAGGAGTTAGTGCTGTAACTGTTCCTGTTATAATGATAGTTCTACAACGTAACTTGAGTGTATGAGGTACCAAACCAACTGATTCGTGATCCACTGTAGAACTTTTTCGTAGAGAATGTCATGGTGACATCGCATTGCCTGACTAAGAAATTCATTATGACACTTACTGTGAGAACGTTCTGGGTCGTGTTTTATAAAGCTACAAGTTGTAATTTACAAGCGGAAGTCTCTTTCTATCAAAAGGTGATAGAATGAGACTTCCGCTTGTAAATTGTAACTTGTAGCTTCATAAAAACGGTCCAGGTGGTCAGGAATCAAACGGCTCCACTGTGCCTACAGATTCGGCCCCTACACAACCTGAACTGGCGACTATAATTGCGTCGAAAACAACGACTATAAAACCAAGAGGACTGCCAATTTTCCCTATTATTTTATGTCATAATCTTTAAACAGTACGAGGATTTCAAACTAAGTACTTAGCCTAAGACCTCGCTGTAGTGGGCAATATTTATAATTAAGTACTCATTCCTTGACTCTGTTTAAGACGAAACTAAAAATAAACCTACCTCGAAACAGTACATATGTAGGTATGTATGTCACAATTTCAAGTATTCGTGACCTGCACAATCTCTTAACTTGGAGTTAGCGAGTTGCCGACGGTTTCTTCGATACGGTAGTCGACTGGTTTAGTATTTACTTAAAATAGGAAGATTTCCTACAGTAATTATGTTATTGAGGTGTTTATAGTAACATGAGACAGAGTAGACTAGGTGCAATTCGGTAAATTCAAAGTAATTTTGCAATGCTAAGTAGTTTTTCATGATTAAGTATTTGGGTACCTACTCGCTAGCTCAATAGATAAGTGTTAAGTTTTTTTCGTGTATTTTTCTTTCGTTCTTTAATGTGCCTTAATCTTTGTGGTGTCTTTAAATCCTTGAAGTGTAGGCGATACCTGCATAAGACTAAGTGTTACATTGTTTATAATAGGTATATATTGAGTATAGATATACTTAGTCAGTCGCGCCGCATAATATGATTAAAGTACCTACCCCTACCGAAATTTCTCGCATCTTACCTACACAATAAAACAATTAAATGTTGTATCCGTGGCCAATGCCACGGATACAACTTTTAATTGTAAACTAAGTCATAAATTTGTTCAAGATACAATTAAACAATTTTAAAGAAATACTTACCGTAAGAAGTAAAATAAAACTGAGCAGAAACTATAAATATCGTGAAGTACCTACTTACGGACTAGACGAAAATATTAACTGGCGCTGACCACGCTGAATAAATAAAACATAAAATCAACAAGCATCTAGTTTAACTAAGTATTTTCAATTGTTATCTTTTAATCTCGCAAAAGGAAGCATGAAACCTGTTTGCAGAATAACACTTATTGTGTAGCGTCGTGAGTCGCAGAGGATTGTTCTATTATTAACGGAGGCTTCTCGGAGATATCATCACGTTGCACATACCTAAATGCATTTAAGATAACAAGTTGATAATGAAATACGTCCGCGAGCGGTGGCAGTATTCGGCGCGTGCAACGTTCACCGTACTAGTTCTATCCCAGTCTTACTCGCAGGGAATACGTGTAAAAGAGTGGGACACAAACTCGTTCGTGTCGTGCGTTGACCGCATGCACTCGCAAAATAAAGGCACTGCGTGTTGCCTAATAAATATGTTGATATTTCGAAGCGGGAAAGGAAGACTTTCCAAATGCATGGAGAAACATTGTTAAGAAGCTTCTAAACGGGCGACGTTTATCTCCAATATGTGGTTGTAACTATTGACTCTTATTATAAAAGTTAGACGAAGACTATAAGTAGTTGCCGGCCACATATTGCAGCAAAAATATAGCCCGCTTAGAAGCACCTTAGCAACTTTTTGAGTTAGCGCGATTTGAAAGTTTGGAACGATGTAATTATACATATAATTTTCGTATAGTTTTTTTTTTAAAGTGATAAAAAAGACAAGTTACATAAATATTTTATCTGTTACTGAGTGGCAACTTATAGTCTATTCAATGCCCTACATTTTGAGATTAAAATCGCGTTTTAAAAAAAGTGATTAGACATGTTCTTTCCGTGTACCCTTCATATTAGTCACATGCATTTTGAGTCGGATCGTTATGTGATTAAATTCATGGCATTAACTTAGTGAAACCTATAATAGCGTGTAAAAACGTGTAAAAACAATCTCAAACAATTATCAAATACTAGCTGTTGCCCACGATTTCGTTTGTGTAGAATTCGGTTATCGCTATCCCGCGGGAACTGTACAAGTTTCCGGGATGAAAGATAGCCTATCTTTTAATCCGTAAAGCCGTTTCAGTGTGAAAAAGTAACAAACATACTCACTCACTCAGAAACTTTCGCATTTATAGGAATATAAAAAGTAGGATGAAAAGGTTCCATATGTACTGTTATAGTATTTTACTTGTACTTGTAACTATGTAACTTAAAAATGATATTGATAGTCAACCGATGACTCTGAGAGCACCAGTAAAATTTACTTAGCTGCTGCGTCTATGAATTATTTTTTTAACGCAAGGAGCAAGACGCTGCTCGTCCTGCGTTACCACTTTCACTTACGCATGGCGCGGCTTGCGCGGGCGCGTGTTTGAAGGTGTTTTTCCTTGAAAATATCTTATTAGACCAGTGCGCCGCGAACTACTCAAGAACTCGCATTGTTTCGTTTCGTAAAACGCTGCAATCGTATACCTACAGACATTATTTTATTAGGTTGTTTTTATTTATGATATCAGATAAGTAAATTTCCTCATCTCTTCTTTTGTGACCATATCAATGTTTTTTGTTTTCTATCTATTTGGACGGTTTGGTTAAGTACTGTAAAGTCCAGTAGAAAAGTATTATAATAAATAAATAAATAAATAAATTAAGGTATTTATTTAGCTACTAGCCGTTGCCCGCGACTTCGTCCGCGTAGATTTCGGTTATCGCTATCCCGCGGGAACTATTTAATTTTCCCGAATAAAAAGTTTCCTATGTTATTCCTCAATATTCAAACTACCTTCTTACCAAATTTCATCTAGATTGGTGCTGCGGTTTTCCCGTGAAGAGGTAACAAACAGGCAGACAGATGACAGAGAGACAGAGTTAATTACTTTCGCATTTATAATATTAGTTAGGATTGATGTAAGTTTTGAAAGACATTCATCAAAATTAAAACTTCTTGGGATGGCTGCAACAGTAAGATTGTTACGCACTTGTCCTATTGGTCCTCCTTTCAATTCTCGATCTTGGGCTAGGAAACCATTCTTCGCTGCCGAATGCTAAACTACCAATCGGTATCACCGACATAAAAAACTCATTAAAAAAACGGTACGCATTGGTTTTAGATTTTTTTTTTACTGTTAATGGTCGCCTCAAACGATCATATCAATTAGTGGATGCCGCGGCTTATTAACATGACGTCATGCTTGTTAATACTGCGGGCTACATTTAAGAATTATTTTTTGCCCGTTCAAGAAGGTTCATTCGCTTTTAGAATCAGGTTGTAGCAGAGCTCAGAGCTAGATGAGACGTTTAGCTAGCTTATAGTGTCAGAATTTGCTCAAAATCGCCTCATTATTGCAATACCGTATCAAAGTATGAAGGAAATAAAAAAGATTGATAACTATCAGAGGAAATAAGGGCTGTCACCCTTGAGTGTGGAACACTAAAAACGTACAAAATTGGTTTTAACATGAAACTACCGTGCGATTCAATCATAGTGAAATAATAAGTAAGTAGTTGGTTTTATTGGTAAAAGTTGTTTTACGGGCCTCTATGTAGAGCTATTTCACCTTTAATTCCTAGAAGCTTTGAAGCGGCGCAATTCGTTCTTGTGAACGTCTAGCACGCGCTCCGTTTTCTCGCTTGTCGCCCAGTGAGTCCCTTTCTTACTAGGGATTTAATCAGTGTTTGACGCATTAAGCGACAAGTGACAAAATGACGCACGTGCTAGCCCCCGAGTCTACCAAAGCCTTTTTATACCGAATACGTCAGCCACTAAACGCGGGAACTCCCATTCAAATTGTGTATCCGTTGGTTAACTCGATAGAACATAATGGCTAATTGCGTTGTTGTCGTTATTCGCACCTTTGACGCTTTGGAACAAAAAGTTAATGCCGTTCCGGTGCCACGATATGAACGTTAAAATTTACGTCAAACAATAAAATTACAGAAAAAATACGATAACGTAAATATATTATTACGATTTCTAAGACACGTAGGTGTACCTATATGACAAATGGTCCGTTTGTGGTTTGATAGCTATACTTAATAGTGAATTTTAGTTTGAAGCTTTTAACGATAGTCACTTTCTAAACATGTAGTAGGTATGTACCGTATGCAGGCACGATAGAAAAAAATCGCCATAAGACTATTTAATTTTATCGATTCTCATATGGTTATTTTATACAATTTACATTACAAAATTTCAAATAAAAAATTATGATCGTAATTATAATTTTGTACTTTGGAAATAAATAAGGTTCTAGAGACATCTTCTGCGAAACGTCAGCGTCGCTCGTTCCGCATTTTGCACTCTGGAAATAATAAAATTAGATAAGCCAATGTACAGGGAAACCATTGTTTCTTTACAAAGACGGGTATAAAAACTAACCAATATATTTCGTACTGGGCATTTGTTTCTGCTTTTTTGCACATTGTTTCAGACTCGACATTGTTCTTCTGGAAGCATCTTCAGTTGTGTCCGGTGGGTTATTTAAAATGTGGGAAACGTTGCTCAATTTTTACGAAACTGCAAAACGTCGCTTTATTGACTGACAATAACGTGTAATATTTTTTTTGTAAGTATAAAGAGCTGCACCAAAAATCAGCGCTGTGTGCATGTGCAAGCGACCCTCCACGAAGCACACATCCACAGCACACGCTGAGTTCAATCTTTTTACCGCACTCAGTAATAAGTTTTTTTATTATCATTATTTATTGCAATGAGAAATATACAGCATAAATAAAATAACATACTTATACCATAAGAATAAATAATAATATAGTAGAACGGAAACTCCCGCTCCGGACGGGCTCAAGGTCACGATATTAGAGTATTCGTTAAACAGACTACTCAGTCAGGCTGTCACGGCCGGCGTCGCCGCACGCGCGTTTGGTTGTTTATAATTTGGTCGTAATAGTTTTACGTGAGCCTGTATGTATTTTATTTTATATTTGAAGGATTTTGAATACTTATTAAAATCACCTTAAATGGCTTCATTTGGTATGGCACTTATAATAACTTCTTATTTAGAAGTGTCTATAATTATGTAGGTACAGTCAAGGAATTTAATTCCCTACCCATTTCGTTGAAATGTTGTTAGACACCCGCAATGCATTAAGTTCGAAAATGTCAACGTAAACACGACATGTCAAAGCGACGTCGTGTTCTATCTAGCTCTTATGGTGTCAGTTTGCTATAAGATATTAAACCTTAGGTGGGTTGGAAATTTAATTCCTTGACTGTACGTAATGATTTATAAATCTCATATTTTGTAAAACTAGAATAAAATAATGATTTCAAAGAAAAGAAAACTCATATCTTAGCGATATCGTCTTTATACGTAAGTACCAAATATTCAACAGCAAGCAACCCTAGCAACACGCCTGGACGACAGAGGGGTGTAACGACGTGAAGGGGAAGTAGGTATATAAATGGCGGCGTTTTGGACTCGGTCAAAAGAGATTCCGTTCTACTGTGTTATTATTTATTCTTATGCTTATACTTACTCGTAATAGTCTAAGGCACAGTTTCGACTTATAGTTTATGGAGGGAATAGACAAATTTATTACTTAGAAAATATAACAGTGCTTCAAAAAGTATATGTATATGTAAAAAGGACTATTACTGTTGATATGACTACTAATAATGATGGTTGTGCTCTATCGCCGAAGCTCAATAATTTGGCGACTGGTTTGAATTTGTACCCCGTGCCGCGAATGCTTGCTTGTGGCACGGATTGGACTTAATTTTAATACATTTGAAAGTACACCAAATATACACGTTTGCTATTATTTCTCATTATTATCATTTTACTTGTTTTTAATTTTGGCTGTACAAATTTCCGGTGATTTATTTATTATGTAAGTCGATAATTAGACGATATTTATCATTGTAAATTTTACTTCATTGTAAGTTGCCTAAAATTCCTAAAAAATTTACGACTAAAAGGTACCGCAAACAGATGCATGCAAGAAACTAGGGCACTTTACAGACTTACTACTACTACTTCTGTACTTAATTTATATAAAAATATGGTAGGTATGTATATGTTTTATTCAAAGTGTGTTAAGTTGTAATCAAATTATTAAATACATATTTTACGTGCCTCAATCGTCCTGTGTTAATGGTATCTGCTTACTAGGTATATTGTCACTATCAATAACGGCCTTGCAATGGCGCCATAAAACATACTCATATTTTTTAAAATATTTCTCTTATCCTTTTGTTTTGCACTTTCGCCGCTTTTGGGGTCAAGTTTGACACGGCCGACATTCGCATTTTTTGTGAGAGCGCTCGTACAATATATATTTGAAACGTTTACAATGTTTATAATTATGAACATTCACAATATAACGAGTAACTTGTCGACAGGGCCTGTTTATTTTACTCCTTGCATTTTTTCTGATAAACAAAACAGCATCGAACTTTTATTTTATAAGAATAAAGGAACGTTTGGAACATGTCACTCATAAACGTTCCTATATCCTTAGTCTGTGTGCCCGGCCGGTGACCAATAAGTTAAGTAAAAATATCCAACAAAGGAACATTTAATTCAAACTATGTATCTTTCTGTTGAATAATGTCTGACAAGCGGCATTTATAAACCTTATGAACACGGGAAAACCCATGCCTAATAAGAACCATTGCCATGGCATTTGTATCCATCTCCAATTTGGTTTCGTGGCTAATTACATAGCACAATAAGCTTCGTTAAGTTAATTATGACCGATGCAAGTTTTTAATAAAGCGTTTTGCAAAAAAAAAAAAAAATGTGATCATAAATTTGGCACTCGTGAGTTGTTAATCTCGAAATGATGTCAACATTGTTTTGTAAGACACCAAAAGTTTAGAATGTAGATTTGCGCGGCCAAAGATTAACTCGAAAATAAGATTTATTGCTACATTATTTATCGTGGACATTTCACCATTTAAATTCAACTCAGCTGGCGCTACTAATGCTGCATCTTAAAATGATCAGATAAGTATATATATTATTCGTTCACAATTATCCTTATATCATCTTCAATCACTAAAATACTTTCCCGAGACTTTGGGCATTAAAGTGCCCAAAATTTTCTATTATACAGTGCAATTTTCCACCATGACACCACGACAAAACGTGCTCATTTTTCCATTCGCATTCGCAGATGTGTTTTATTTTTAACCGACTTCAAAAAAAGGAGGAGGTTCTCAATTCGTCGGAATATTTTTGTCAAGATAGCCGAGTACCTTTCGTTTACTGCGTAGTGCGATGCCAAAGCTTCGTTTTGAACTTAGAATTTCGTCAGCACTCTACAAGTTCAAGTATTGTTTGCAGACACGCTCCGCTGAGCATAAAACTTAAGCAGTGTTAATGCTAACCCGTCGTGAAATATACAAGCAGTTTATCATCTGCAAAACAACTTTTTTGTTTTAATAAAAAGTTATTTAGAGAAAGAAATTAACTTTATATCATGAAGTAATCATTTTATACATGTAGGTAAAATATACAAGACATTAAACCACAAAAACGAAACCAAAAGCAGGTTTCGACATCTACGTTACAGCAGTAAGTGTGACTTTTTAATTAATCTGGACTCTTACTAAGATACACATTGTCTAGCATTGAATTTATCAGTTTGTTCCTAGAATGTCCACTAGGCCAATTGTCACATCTCCTTGGCCTACAAATGGTTCAATATTTGTTCGCTAGGTAAATATTTTTTATAATCAAACTCTATTTGAATAAAGTGTCACTATTTGGTGTTCTCATGTTTTAAATCACACGTTCCTGGTGTATTTCTAGAGTTTTTAAATAATAATAAATAAATATCATGGGACAATTTGACACCAATTGACCTAGTCCCAAACTAGGCAAAGCCTGTACTATGGGTACCAGACAACGGATAAACATACTTATATAGATAAATACATACTTATATACATATTAAACACCCAAGACCCGAGAACAAACATTCATATTCATCATACAAACATCTGCCCCGACCGGGATTTGAACCCGGGACTTCAAGCTTCATAGTCAGGGTCTCTAACCACTAGGCTATTCGGCCGTCAAATTTATTTTTATTAATAGATTAAATCTAAATTAACACGATAATACCAATATTTACTCTGAGAGTAGTTTTGGTAACCAGTAGCCGGCTCGAAAGGAATGTAAATTAGTAAGTAGCTAAAAGCAAGATGATGGATACCTCTACTTGCAATACATTCAGCGTTAATAGACAACTGTGAGTACGACATTTTCCCTTTTTAAACTTGATTTATATTGTTGGACCGCAGAGCCGGAACTGAGACAGAGATGTTATCCTGCCGTCATGTCTGAAGACATACGTCTTCCGTGATCGCTTTATGCATGTACACGGTATTCCATTGTACAAAAACTGCATAAGAAATACGTTGACAACGGAACGGAACTTAGATATAGTTACTATAAACAGTATTGAATTCATTGTAATTAGATTTATTTGTGTTTTTATTATTACATATTATGCACTCGTAGCTTGAGGATCCTTTAGTAATTTGCTTACATACTGACTTGTAGAAATACAATGTGATTTTCATAACGAAATAATGTATATAATGTATCTTTTCTAAATATAGTGGTGTCGCCAATACTTTTCTGCTTCAGTTGATCTGACAATTACTATAATATACATACTGAATAACAGAAAGCCTGGAATTACTTCCCTGGCGGAAGCTGCATAGAAACTCTTTTGCAACAACAATTAAGTAGGTATTATTTACGTGCATCGTGTTAAGATTTGTTTACTCTTTAAATAACACATTACACTTATAAGTTGCAAGGGAACACTTATTCGAGTCAAGGTACTAAGATAAGTCCGGATCTAAGATCTTAGCTACGTGCGGAGGTCCATTCAACCTTAACAATTTTAACACATAATTTTTGCAGTATAATTTAATTCATTTAAAATTCTCAGTAACAGAGCAAAGCCAAGCAGTCGATGAAAGAACTTAAAGGAGCCGCTTATTTCAATAGAACGTAACCTATAGTAGGTACTGAAGCTTACTGCGCTAACAAACAAATTTACTTGAAAAAAGATTGACCGCCAAATTCAAGCCAAATACTCGTAAAACTGAGTTTTAATGATATTTTATTACTTCAATGATTATTTGCTCAAGTAATTAACGGGACGTTTGAAATTGATTATGGCAACCACACGACAACAGATGCGCAAATTCATGTTTACGGATAAATAATTTTGTCAGACCTTCAGTAATAAAAATGATGGAAACTAGGTTTTTTATTATAAAATGCTAGAGACAATTTCGTAATTGCGATTTGAGGGCTTATTGGCCTTTTAAAACCTTGTACACCATCAGAGAAATAGCTGCACAACTTAAGTGATATGCTATGCCACTCTTGCGGGAAAGCCTTGAAAGAAACGGAAAGCATGTCAATTATCCAGGGGATCGATCTTTGAATCTCACCCGGTGACTAAATTCAGTAATTTCTACAAAGTTGGTATTTTTGAATCTCACCGGTGACTAAAATTCTCACGCGATATCAAATACGAATGCCCCCACCCACTCATAAACGAGATCCCTGAGTGACTTCTCTTGACAAATAGCAGTGACACCTACCGCAATTAACTATGTTGCCTCACTTGTCTACAACAGAAACAGACGTTAGTAGACGGGTATAACATTCAAAAATTAGGTTTTTGGTAAAATAGTGATATCAATGTCATGGATGAGAATTTAGTCACCAAGTGAGATTCAAAAATCGATCCCCTGGAACGTCTTGGCTAGCTGTTATTTCACCAACTTTACAAATGTCATTTAAAATGACAATTCGTTGTCAATTGCTGACTTGAAGCGCTCTTGTTTCAGCGCGCCTCCTATTGGCAATGAAATGTAGATCGAATTGTCATTGTGAACTGAAATTTGTAGAGTCTGGCCTGTAAACAAGCAACAGATACATTAATAAATTATTTTTCAAATTGTTGATTTCACCGCTTTTAACCTGACCATAATTTACGCGTATAATATCACTGATAAGAAGTCAGACGGGTTTTCACGATGAATCATCGTCAGGAATCGCTGTTTGAATACGATCGTAACCGTAGCGCTCGCAATCAGTATACCGTATCAATTAAGGTATTTTAAAATGTCAAAACGATAGCAGCAGAAATATATTGCTATTGAATATGTATGAGTAGGTATAATTGAAATGTGTATTAAAGCTGTTTACTTTTTTGGACGTATACCGTGTATCACATCTGATTTTCCATGTTTTAACAAATGCTATGTGTAATTGTATTACGACTGTATATAAGTTAACAACCACATTTATGTAGGTAGTAATCTACATCTCAGTGTATATACTTTTTGTTTACAAAATTTTGCTTTACATTTAGTGCGACTTTTCATTTCTTTTTGCCTTATTTTTTTTTGTTTTATACTTCATTGACGGGTGCACTGTGAACTGTTTGTCTCAGAGAGTCATTGATAAAATAAAATAAATGTTGAATGTAGAAGCTTATGCCTTATTACTTATTACCAGTTCAGAGTTCACCATTTGCGTGTGTAAGTCCGCTTTCTTACAAGTTTCTGCGTTTGCAAATAGCTCTCCATGTATTATGTATTATTCTTTTAAATTGTGTGACTACTTCGGTACTTCATTGACTATTACACTATTAAATATCGAGCTTGGAGCCATTAATGCCTCTCTCTGTAGGATAAAAAAAATACTCTCACACTATTTATTTACACAAACAATTACGTACAGATTAAAATACAAATAAAGCAATTACAGCACGCCAGCCTGTGCAAAAGAGACCCCGCGTATGTTTGACTTCTGTCAGAGGCCCGAGTACGAATATTCGAATCTTCCGTAACGTAACGTTAATCGTATCGAAATCGCGAAACTTCATACTAAATTCTAGTTCCAAATAGGCTCACGGGCGGACCTAGCCCCTATTTAACCAACTTTACAATTGTCGGTTTACATCTTAGCTTTCTAGGTTGGCAACGCATCTGCAAACCTCTGGGGTTGCGGGTGTCCATGGACAGTGGTGATCACTTACCATTAGGTGACCCACTTGCTCGTTTTCCTTCCTTGTATAAAAAAAAGAAGGAAAAAAAATTGCAACAATGACAATTCGAACTACATTTCTTTGCCAATATGAAGCGCGCTAAACCAAAAGCTCTTCAAGTCAGCAATTGACTCCGAATTGTCATTGACAACTGACATTTTGTAAAGTTGGTAAAATAGGGGCTTGGATTACGTTACGCAAGATTCGTACTCGAGTCTCCGCACCCCGGTTCCGGAAACCAAAGACCAACAGATGAACTTAGTAATGACTAACCCCCTTATTCATAAACGCTTGCCAAGCTTCTGTTAACTTAGCAATCTCTTGTCTTTATCTGTTACTTTAATATTTGCCTTTGCCAAACAAAGACAAACGATTGCTAAGTTAACAAAAGCTTGACAGACGTTTATGAATAAGGGGGTAAGTTAATATTAATACTTACAAATTTATAAAACAAGGCTATCGCCTCATATCCTTGATGGTCAGGTCACTAACAACTGCGCTAAACCCTCACGGACCCTCGAAGCCGAGTACACACTAGCGAACTGTAACTGAAATCGTTACACATAAAGTGATGTCAACGTGGTTCGCGAGCCATTCCAAAGGTCTTTACTGCCAGTGCCAGTTACAGAACAGCTCGCTATGAGTGCTTGGCTTGAGACAGTTCTATAACATAATTGCTAGCGATTGCTCTGCGATGTGAAGCTGTGCGTATTTGCTGGTTGCCGCTCACCGATCTCGTCTGGTTCGTAGCCCGGCGTGGCCTGCCACTCGCCCGGAGAACGCCTCGGCCCCCCCGTCGCCGCACCCGAAACGATCACGTAGTACGTATTACAATCATTTTATAATCTACTCAAAAATTCAAAATTCAAAATTTTATTCAGCAAACAGGCAGTTGAATGCTCTTTTACACGTCATTTTTTTTAGTCTACCAGCGCTTTCGGAAAGACCATGATTGCCAAGAAGAATGCGCCGCAAGAAACTTGGCACAAAGTCGTTTTTTCTAAAAACAAGGTACATCAGATCTTACAATACGTAACCACAGATAAATTACACAAAGAAAGCTCACTCTATCATTAAAAAAAATACCGTATTTTAGAAAAAAGTGTAAAAAATAATAATATTAGAACAGCAAAACCAGAACACTTTAATTTATTGGCACGTTTTAATTGAGCAGGAGATGTATAGGGTCTCCAGGTCAAATATCTTTAGAATTACAAGAGGATGTATTAGGGTCCCAGAATTAATACTATAATATGATACTTAATCTAAATGGCTTAGAGATGTATAGTCTCTACTAAAACACAAGGTAGATTTACAAAGGATCTGATGGAAGTTTAAGATATTAAAAGGACCCCTACTAGACATTATTTGGATTTGCAAAAATAAGTGAGAACCTCTTGTGTACCTATAGGTAAGGTACACCCATGAGTGAGGGCAACGAATCTGATTATAGTTTTGAGGTTGGTCACCGAATTTCAACACTGTTACATTACGAGTACAGCGTATGTATAAGATCGTGAATGTAATTTTTGTAGTACAGTATAGGTAGGTACTTAGATTACTGAGTTCAAATTGACGCTATTTCTTTTCATAGGGTCGAGCACGACTTTTCGAAACCTGCGTCACGTAAAATCGAATAGTAAACGTTGTCGAGTTAGTATAACGTTTAGAACAGCGTCCGCCCGTGAGCGTATTTGGAACTAAAATTTAGTATGAGGTTTCTCGATCTCGATACGATAACCGTAACGTTACGCATTCGTAAAGTCGTGCTCGACCCTCATATAACAGCGTAAATTGTAAGAAAACCAGTAACACGAAATACAGCAGTCAACATTGAAATTATGATCATGAAAACGGCGTGCAATTGTTTATCCAGTAAATGCACAACCGGCAGCCATTATCAGAAAAACTGTCTCAAAGCAATATTTATGCGTGTTTTTATGATTTCGTGCGCGCGATAAGGCGGTTGACATCATGCCGCAGCCGTCATTCATTATACTACCCGTGCAGTGATTAATTGCAGTTATAGTTTAGTCAGTGGATTATTCTTCGGTTTAGTGGTAATTTCACAGGATTTCTTTAACTTTAAACGTCATCAGCAAACTAGTCTGTGGACTACACAGACAACGGAATTTATAAAGCCGTAATATTTGAATTTATTTTATTAGGTAAGCCTTGAAGTTGGATAGACGACCAAGTTGCGAGTAGAGTCTAGTATTAAGATTTACCCATGTTACCGAAAAGTGGTCAAACACAACACTTGGTACTTAACTAAGCTGCTGTTTGTAAACGACTTTGGTCGTTTTTGAAATAGCTCATTCAATATTCTAAATAGGAAAGTACGAGCATTGAACGGGAAATATCAGTTATATAAACGAGGTACAATAGTTATTGTTACAAGTTATTTTATGACTAAAACATCTTTTTAAACTACTAAACTGACGTACAGCGAATCGCCAGTCACCATCGTTGGGAGAAGGTACAAAACGACATACCTAACTATTTATTTTGACTTTATGGTACTCATCATTTTAGGCGGACCTTAAAGATCTATAGATATTAGAAACTTGCTTGCCTTAAGGCGATACTTTTGGGGGCAGAGTTTCTTTATTCAAGAGGGACAACGCGTGTGTCAATAGAAAGAGAGCTAGTCGAAATGCGCTCAAAACGCTTGGCTTGAGCGCCAATGCGTTTTAAATTGCTCTGATCAAGAACGTAAAGCAATTAATTGATTATTGTCTAAACAAAAATAAGAACCAGTAATTATTTTCCTTTTTGTTCAATCGCAGTTACTGTATTTCTTCTCACTCCGCTTCATAAACGATAAGTGCAAGCAGGTCTACTTAGAGTTAGTAAACTCTAAAAAGAAAATCTATGGAGGATTCTTTCATCCCAAAGATGATATTTGGGATTAAGACATATCGACGGTACTCTGACTCAACCTCGTATATAAACTTTGATGAAATTGGAATAACTACTCTAGACCGCGACCAAAGGGTTATTCCAATTTCGTCAAAGTTTATTATACGAGATTGAATCAGAATACTGTCGATATCCTATAATCTTTAATTACGGGTTGAAATGTTACACTTTTATTTCAAATTTAGAACGAAATATTTAAAATCTAAAACGGGCACGGATGGATAGCCCAGGTGGGTGGCTATAGCACGTCATGCACACAGAATGATATAGCCGTTTGTGTAACCGTTTACCTCGGAACGCGTCTCTTTTGAGAGAAATCAAAGCCTCAACTAAGGCCTGCTTCAGGCGGTACAGGATGCTATAGCCGTCTAAATGTATAAAGCTATAAAGCTCCATCTTACATATTTCAGTCGGCATCGCCGCATATCAATGAACGAGCCAGGAAAAGTCGACCATAACAAGTACGAACCAGTTATCTTCAGTGAAACACCGCAACACGTACCGCGTGCTAACAAAAGGGCTGAAGACACTGCGTGTTATGTAAACTATACCTTAAACTTTTCCATAGTTATTTAATAGATTCGTATTTATATAAAATAGTTACCCATATTATCTTAGTGCACTGGAGCCCGGGAGTCTCGACACTAACGTTAAGGGACAACGCTGCATTCAATAAAATAGTTACTTATAAAGTGACAAATATAACTGTGACCCATCAGATAAACCAGTGGTTAGGGAAACTAGCCATGAAGCTTGAGGTCCCGGGTTCGATCCTCGGTAGAACGATTGTTTGCTCTAGAGTCTTTGAAGTTTAATATCTGAGAATATTATATAATAGGCTTGTATTTATTTATATAAGTCTGTTAATCCGTTGTCTTATACCCATTGTACTAGTTTAGGTCTAGATCAGTTGTGTCAATTGTCCTGCAATATTTATTTTATTTATTTATTTAACCTTATTTCCATGTAAAATTTGGATCTAAAAATTGTGCTAGAGCCAATCATGCTACACACGACGCAGTAAGACTATTTTTTCTTAGCATAAAGCACGTACTTACCTAATAAGTAGCCGTCACGGTTTGAGTTTCGATATGTTACCGTAGCAAGATGTAAACAACTAAATATTATTATGATACCCAGTTACAATGTTATGCTACGGTTCTCTTTGACCATGCTTTATTCTGCTTAATCTATTTTGTTATACATCGTAATAATACGAGTACTACAGTACAAATCTAGTTCATGGGTTATCTAAGATTAACAAGAATAGATTTTATTTACAATACAATTTGTGAGGCATTATTTTGTATGCTTCTGATTTTAATAGCATCGTACAAAGGCAATATTTCTGAGAAACTTGAAACTTGGTACTTGTCAAAAGTTTTATAAGAAATCGAATAGAAGTTTTTTGTTGGAGCGCCTTATAGCGATATTCACTGACTATTGCTTAAATACTTTGAGCGCCTTCTGCGACGCGCCGTTCCTCGAATCGTGAGAGTCACGGGACAAAAAACTAGGTAGGTAGTTATATTTAGCTCTCGCGTGTACGACAGAAATTACGGCAATTAAAAAAACAATGGTACTTAGTACTTAGTTACTCACCGCCGGCGTAGGTCATCAAGCAATTGTTTATTTTTATAGGCTGCTGAATCGTTCAGTGATAGGATTAGTTTTTTCGACTTAGGGATTCTGTGTTCAGAGCGTGTACCTAATCAACGGCCAAAAAAAAGTCTCGATCGCGTTTGAGTTACGGATGTCAAATAGTATGAGAATTGTTTGCTGTCGGTACGTGCCACTAGGGGCGCTGCTATAGTACCTAATTCAGACGTAAACGTGAACGCGAACGAGACGTTTTTTTGGCCGTTGATTACACTAGAAGCTCTGAGCTGTAATCACGTGAGGCTCGAAAGGGGGAGAGGGTTCTGAAAAAATCACGAAATACCACAAGGTTGGGGAAGTGAGATATCATCTTTATTTATTTATTCTGAGTTAAAAATCTATTTTTGATGACAAAGTTACTTTGCATTTGTACCAATTATTTTACACGTTATTATTTTTAGTCTAAAATCTCACCATGAATCACCAGAGGGAAGAGGGGTATTAAAATGTTGCTAAAAACATCACGTGATCAATTGCTGCTCCCTGATGGGAATCATGGCCTGTCACTATAAGAAAAAGACGCATTGAGTGTTAAAATCTCATATGTCAAATAGAGACGGCACGGTATAGGTTTCAGTGTGACCTTTGAGTCACTTAATATAACAATGTGGCTACGTACGTCGTAGCGCGTCTACGTTCTCGGAACTCGCCCGTTTCACATCCACAGGATGTCACTATTTATTTTTTAAATACGGCAAACTGATCAAACATCTACAAGCGAGTAAAGTCTTACAGTTTGGCAAAATGTTAATGAAAGCGAGTATTTCGATTATCTGAAAATAACATATAAGAGGACGTACCTATTGAAAGTACGCTTTAAAATTGCAGTTTTCACTCGCAACTTTGGAGACATGCCTGGTGTACAGATCTGTCTTAATTTTTATTGATCATTATTTTCCTGTATAGTTTCTAAATGGGATAAATATAGAACTGAAATCTACGCGCGCCTTCGTAAATAAATAAACCAGATATCGAACAAGTTTTCTGAATGTGCTACATAAATATACATAATATTAATCTTTGACATAACATTGTGTTTTTCACTATTGATTATGTATTATAAGCGGAAAATTGTATGACGATAACAGCTAACCAAACAGAACCAGGCGTCACGACCTCCCATTGTAGATTTAAATGGGGTTATTTGTAACGAACCCATTCATCATTGTTCTAAATGCCACATTTCTAAAACATAGCGCAGTAAATCATAACGAGCGCTACAACTGTTTTTAGGCAGATAGTTACTAACAAAATTATTGGTTTGGTAGTTAGTGGCTCTAACAAAAATACACATGAGTAGTAATATTTTGCTTAGGGCTATGCGAATCTTGCCTGCTTTCATATTTGTGTGTAATTCAATTACACCTAAGGTCATTCTTGTTCGAGATTTTATAACATGAAAGCTAATGAAACCACGAAAAAATATGAACTGAAACAAGTAGAAAAAAATGCAATAAAGCCATTCGTCTATCGAATTCCAAGTTACATTTCTGACACGAACGAAAAATACATACATGAAATCATCGTGTTACCGCTCAAAGCATCTTCGAAAACATATAAAATAAGTTCTCAGAAGATGCGGTATTTCGGTCTGTCCAATTTATTTTACGATTTAAAACGTCAAGCGGCACCGCCTTAAACGCGGCCTGCGCTCGCGCCGTAACTCACAGCGGCGCAAAACCACTTCGTAACTATGCAGCTTATGCAGTTGAATAACACCTACAGCAATATGATCAAGGTTCAAATACGTATGACATTTATAGCAAGAATTTTAGTTGGAAATATTGCAAAATATGCGTATGCACATGATAATTAGTAGATATCATCATCGTTATCCTCGCAATCATGGGCTTATTCTTAGCTGGAATTGTAGCCTTATTTTTCAATTCCCATAGGTAAGTTTTAGTAGTAGTCGCTCATTGAAAGACTTTACTAATGCCATATTAAAAATGCATTAGAGCTGTTGCTGCCTATTGAACGCTGCGAAAAAAAGTAATTAATAGGTGTCATAAATAAAAACAATATCGAAGTACCACATCGTTCCTCAGCCTATTCCCAATACCAATACGGTCAATTAAAGTAAACAAGCTGCTCAACCACTGACCTACCCAAACGCATTAGGTTTCAATTCAATTATGCCAATTCATACAAATTCTATTCATCAACGTATACAATTACGCTTACGACATTAACGTAAAAACAATTGGCTGTCATCAAGTTTTGTTTAATTAAACAAACACATCGTGTCACATCGTATTCGAACACGGTAGGTCGATGTATAAACTGTATTTTTGACACTGAAAGTGAAAGTAAAAACTAAGTCAAAACAGACAAGTGGAGGATTGGTGGATGCTATAAATGTAAGTACTTATACTATCTGTGCGAATTTGCTTCTATAAATTGTGGTAATACCTTAACTAGTAGGTAGTGACTTAGATTTAGAAACAAGAACAGTAGGTAGCGGAAAAAATGTCGCTGGAGCCAATTTGCCTTTCAAACGTCTCTGTATTTTTATTTTAAACAGATTATTAACAATACAAAAGTGCAGTTGGGGAACGAAAGGAAGGCCTCTGTCAAAGTCACTACGGGGTACACAATAGGTATCATTTTAGTTTACCAGTAATCGACAGTTAAATGAAACTGCTTTCAACCGCCGCAGAAGCCTACTTTAAACGATTTGTTTTGAACTTGTTATGTATCGTCTATCGGTCCCCTCGGCTGACCTCATACGCGTTACCTATAGAACTTTAAGAGATGCACGGTTCTTGGCTTGCTATAAGGGCCGCTACTAGTTCGCACTGGTTAGCACCGGATCGAAATTATCGCCTCATGCCGGAGCAAATCCAAAGCATACCGGTTTTTAAACACAAATTGTAAGGAAGAAAGTGTCTTAGCATTCCAATGCCGTGATATATCTCGGAAAGTTTTGACAATGCAACGTAGGTAGGTATACTCTCTCTGTAGATTGTTTTTTTTTTGTTCTTTGTTACTGATTGGGCTACTTGCAAGCCTTCGCGACTTCAATAACTAAGCAACCTAGATACTTACGTCATTGTCGGCGTGAAAAGAACGTTCGTTATACAAGTATGCTGTGCCGTATGTTGTTGGTGGACTCTTGGGAAGAATCGCGCGTATAATGTGCACGGGCCAAATGATAATTATGTACCTAACTTATTATAATTGACACGTAGTTATATACAGACTTGTCAGAAAAAACTGTTGTCTTGTTAGTAGCAGATTTAAAGCATTTTTTGTTGGTTTTGAGCCTAGTTTATAGTAAGTTAAATTTGTATGTATTTAATTTCTCAGATTATCCGCCTCACGTGTCTTTAGTTGTATCTGCAGGCATCTAAGCGAGAACGAGCCAGATATAAATAGGAACTGGCTAAGCTAGCTTCTACGTTTGATAACCAAAGAGATTAAAAGTTTGCATGGAGTCCAATAATATATGTTTTAATATTCGCGCTATAAAAAATTGTGTAGGTACTTAAGCGATAAAGTTATTATTACAATTGTTATTAATTAGCTTTATCGTGGTTCTTTGCTAGAGCTTGAACTCCGATGTTTTTATTAGATATACCTGCATAAAATATTGTACATTTGAACAAAATTTAGGTATATGCGAACTTTGTCTTGTCTTCGTATTCAATTAGGCTAAACGTCAATCAAGACCTTTTTCGAGTCCCAGAAACCTCAAAGGGAAAAAAACGGAACCCTTGTAGTGTGCAGTTTGGATGGTCGAAGTATGCAATAGTTTATATTATTGACTCGCACTTCAATTGTTTTTTTATATACTTAGTAATTGAGACGTTAGCCTAACGCGTTCGTAACAAACCTCCAAAGATTTTTGTTTAAACTCTGATATAGTTAGATTACCTACGTTAACGCTTTATAAGATTATTTTTGCACTTATCCCAACCAAGTGAACTCAGCATGTTCTTGTGAGAATAAATGTTTTTAAATCGAAATCGAAATTTTTACACTCATTTGCAACCAATTTGGACGATCATTACTTTTCGAGTAAATTCCATGCACACAAAGTATTATATGCGGGTCCCTTTATTAAAGTCGGTCGTGATAAATGCATTCGTAAAACGGCTCTTCTGCAGGTGTGAATGGCACCAAAGATATACCAATGTGTACAACCTCGACCCGAGCTGTCATCACGATATAATAGCTAAAATATTATTGGTCAAACATTGAAGTGCTAAGTGAGCTCGAATCGTGAGGTCTGCAGTTTATTGTGAGGCCTTGCGCTCGCGCAGACCAAGCTATGCGTGATTTGATTAGAGATCGTATGACTATTATCATCATGATCGCTTTCGTTTTTAACACGTGATATTTTTTTACCTTTTCTATTTTTGAGTACCAATTCATGTACTTATAATGCGAAGAATTTATTTAAATATTGTATCTCTAAGTAAAAATACGTAATTACAAAAACTATAATGTAAAACCTATCCTATTATAGATCTGAAAATAGACCGCTTCCAGTGGACAACGTTCCCAAAATGCTGGCGGCATTGCCACGTTGAATGGCAACGGTAAGCCTTTTCTATTTTAAATTTTCGGTTGAAATAAACGTACAGAGGGTCGAGGACGAAGTTTTCGAATCCTGCGTAACGTAATCGAGTAGTGACGTTATCGAGAAATTTGTATGACCGCCCGCCCGCGAGCGTATTTGGAATTAAAATTTAGTAGGGGGTTTCTCGATTTCGATACGATAACGTAATGTTACGCAGGATACTGTAGGATTTGAAGTAGTACTCAAGCAAAATGGCCAAGCTGGCGAAGTAACTTTTAGTTTAAAAATCGTTTTTTTTTAATTGGCCGGTATAAACATGACTTACACAATTTAAATACAAAGGACACGGACCCCGACTACGATTACCTGTACTAAGCTGATATACCTAATTTGTGTTTTTTATACAACAAGAAAGGCAAACGAGCAAGTGGGTCACCTGATGGTATATGATCACCACTGCCCATAGACACCCGCAACCCCGGGGGGCTTGCAGATGCCTTGCCAACCTTCTCTAGGTTAGCAAGGCATCTACTAAGAGTAATAGTGATCTGCTAGATCTGCTAATAGTGAAGATTTTTCCTCACTCTACTTAGCTACCTAACAAGGAAGTGTGTGCGACGAAAATACTTCGCCGTGATTTTACTGTGGTTTTTCCAAAGGGATTGATTAAGTAATTTTATTCAGTTATTAGAGGTGTTAATAACATTGCATATTAATCAGTCGTAGTATCATCCTCAATGATAACTAGGGGGAAAACATTGAATTAATATGAGGATACGTAGTCAATAATTAGGGGCAAGTGTGTGGGGTGAACTGTTTTACCTGTGGCAAATCCGATTGAATTGACGCTATAGTATACAATCTAATACTAATGTCATTTATTGAATACCACAAATATAATGTAGGTATAGTGGAATTACAAAAAATCAGGGCAGTCGATTGTCGGTCGCTAAGTGTATCTTGGTATACACACGTATATTAAATATACGTGTGTATACATTTTTTAAATCGAAGAAGCGCCAATTTAGTTTAATAATGCTGTATTCTTTTGTGGTTCTATATTATTAATTTAATCTTGATGTAGATACTTGGGTACCTAATTCTTGGCATGTTTTTTATTGAAAAATGTTTTTTTTAAATAAGTGACCATTGCGTAGTATAAAACCATAACAATATAAATAACTAATTCTAATTGTTACTTATTGTTATTGTAAAAGCTGTTACTTATTTTGATAAACGTTTTTCAATAAAAAGACACGTTAAGATCGTTGTCTTTTTAATGCTAAAATATTTCGACAAATCGATAACCTCCTTTTTTGAAGTCGGTTAAAAATAAACGAAGTATAGTTAGGTACTGAAAAGATTGGTAGCCGGTTTTTATCTATACGAGTTGTAGTGAATCAAAATGCTGAACAAGAACCAAACGTCACGTACCTACGTTAACAATAAGCCGTTGACATTTGCGAAATCCGCGCTTCGGGGCGTGTCACACTATGCGGCCGCTGCCGCTCGTGAGTCGAAAGAACAACTACCCAACTATACTTAAATATTATAAGTAAAGATACGCGATATGCTCACAAAACAATCTAAAAACATATTCCGAACATGTTGACATTTGATTTGCGCGCAAGTTTGGATCTTGTTCGAGAGCGACTGAGGTCAAAGAGGCTACAATTGTAGCCTTTTCTGCGCTTTATTTTCGGCGTGCTGATGACGTATCGACCTCTTTTTTATGTAATATCATTGCTTATATCATAAATTAAACCTGGGGTGGACACTAACACGTTGCCCTATACTTGGCAACGTATCTCATAAGATACATTGGCAGTACATAGTACCAAAGTCATCTATGAATTTTTCTGCTGTTCAAAATTATGTCATAAATCAATGTAACTGAATGTCAAATATCATTAGCATTAGAAGTTTTGCTTAAAACATTATTGTTTTGAACCATCATCAATATAGTGTTTTTGTATATTTATTTTAATACACATTTTTAGCAGACATAAAATCAGAAGAGACTAGAATTCATCTATTTCTAAGTCTAAGCCAACCTCTAAGCCTCTTCTCTTCGTTCAATTGACGGCCGAATAGCCTAGTGGTTAGAGACCCTGACTATGAAGCTTGAGGTCCCGGGTTCAAATCCCGGTCGGGGCAGATGTTTGTATGATGGATATGAATGTTTGTTCTCGGGTCTTGGGTGTTTAATATGTATATAAGTATGTATTTATCTATATAAGTATGTTTATCCGTTGTCTGGTAACCATAGAACAGGCTTTGCCTAGTTTGGGACTAGGTCAATTGGTGTCAAATTGTCCCATGATATTTATTTATTTATTTATTTAATTGTTTTTAATATTTCATGCGCGCAAGCGGACCTTCAATGTGTCCAAGGCCCAAGTAAAACAAGAAATTCCGCCGTCATGACGTGAACTAACGGCATATAAACTTTATTCATATGTCACTCCTACGTGTTACCAGTTATACTACGCTATGTGTCACTTGTCACTTTTCAAAACAGCCAGCCGTACAAAAGAGATATGAGATGCCTTATAAATACAATGCGGTAAAAGTTATGCCCGTTAGTATAAACGATTAACGTTATAGGTAAATGAGTGAAGCCTTGCATTTTCATGTGTGTGTGAAATGTATTCAAAATCAAATATGAACTCAGATGAATGTCATTCTGTTTGAATACATTGCAAGCAGCGCAAGGTTGGGGTGATTTACGTATAATATCTGCTATCTCTATGTTGGATGTATACTATTTTAATTAAGTATACCATATTTATTTACATAATAAAAGCAATTTACAATGACATTAAATCCAAACTAAAACTAATTAAACTAAAACTTAAATAATAAATTTTAATAAGGCCCCCGTTCGTGCCATGGTGCCCAAAAGGCTGGCAGCGTTGCCTCGCTGAATGCTGATTCTTTGAGAGAGAAACCTGCCAGCTCTTTGGTCACAAGTCACAAGTTGCATAGTCCAAGCGCTTTTGCAACTCAGAAATAAGCTTGTAAACGCTGGGACTCCATAGACCCAAGGTTTCAAACCCGACAGCAACACTTGCTCGTTGGCCTTCCTTGTCGTATTAAAAAAAAGGTAGTTCGGACCGAATCTGGAGTTTAGACATTTTCCTATTTTCAGCCGTTTCTGCCGCCGCACCAGCTTTTTGTGTGGTTCCCGGGAGATGTGAAGGTGCTACTGTATCGATACAGGTCGCACCCCCGGTCCCCGGTCGCTATTTGAATTAGATAAGTATCTTCTTTAAAAAAACGATGGTTGATTTCCTACAGTATTTTGCAATTTCGGGGGCTTTGTCCTGCCAATCACACGCTTTGCATCGCAACACTTTGTCACATTCAGTCAGCCCTTTATGTATTAGATGCGCTGCAGTGAAACATAATCATGTGCCGTAGGTTTATTAAAAATAAAATAAAAGAAAACCAATACTCCACTCCCAGTTCTGCCACATTACAAAAGTAATAGAAAAATATAAACTTTACACCCAAAATATATCTATATTTAGACATCCGCTATGGTCGATTTGTAGATTAGTTACAGACATATAACTCGAAAACAACAACGCGCAAGTCCCGGCTGCTACACGCTTTATGCGTCACTAAATATTTAAAACTAGCGTTACCCGCGACTTCTTCTGCTCAGAGGCCCGAGTACGAATATTGGAAACCTGCGTCACGTAAAATCGAATAGTAAACGTTATCGAGTTTGTATGACGTTTGGAACAGCGCGTGCACGTGAGCGTATTTGGAACTAAAATTTAGTATGCGGTTTCTCGAGCTCGATACGATAACCGTAACGTTACGCAGGATTCGAAAAGTCGTGCTCGACCCTCAGAATTCGTTGCAATTTTCCAAACGTGTAAGAGTAGCTAAACATTCAAACATCCTAACATCCATCCTCACAAACTTCCGCGTTTATAATGTATATTAGTAGGATTACTTATAAACCAATCGTAGAAAAAAGAGTAGTAAACGTAAACATGAAATAATTGAGGTTAGAATTGATAGTTCTTTAGTTTATGCAACTGCTACGTAATGAAGGTCCTTACAAGACGAGTGTGTTCGCCTCTTTTTTTATACTAAGATCACACGAGTGTTTTAAGACCCAATTATGTTGCATACATTACTTTAATTAACTGCACCAACTCTTATAGGACTGAATTAAACAGGTAATGTAGAGCAAACTTAATCTAGATCAAAACCTGAGAAGCGATCAATTTTGTTCCATGTTTGCAATTAACTAAGTGGCTCCGCGGCTACGTTCGTTCACATAAGTTTATCTTGCAATGTACACATTAGAAAAAAAAACACCTATGTGGGTTCCGTTTCTAACATTTTCGGATTTTTTTCTTGACTTCCTTACTTGATTCTAGGTTAATGTGAAGTATCCCATATGTTATGATTTAATTAAGTCAGGATTCCGTTTTTCCTTTTGAGGTTCGGAACTCTAAAAAGATGTACTTTGACGTCTTGCTGTACCTTTAAATTATGCTATGACCTATGACATATCATACATAGGTCGTGTGCACACTGATCATAAAAGGCCTTGCCTAGTATTTTCTACGTTAATTGTTTCATTACAATGCTCCGTCATTTCCCTGAGAAGCCTCACTCAATGCCGAGACGCATCCGTCGTCAGCAAAATCGCCTTTTCTATAAATAAACCGGTCGTATGCAGGAAACGGACTGTAGTGAGGTGTGGAAGCTACTACTTTGTGGCATAAGAGAATGTAAACATCATCGCGCCGAGCAAAAACGCGAGGCGGAGGCATAAGCAGAAGCAAACAGACGGGAGACACCTTTGGCTTATCTATGCACTACAAATTTTCTGCCACTTTTCGAGGGGGATGAGGTACACACGTACAGCACACGTCTACGCTCATGTCAAAGTTTGTTACGTTCCTGCAAACTCATACTAAAACAAAACTGTCACAAAAATGCCAAAAACACACACACAATCAACAGACCCTGTGCGTTTTGCATGTTGAATTTTTGGCAGAGAGGAAATCGCGCGTTACCATTTCAAATGCTATGGCGGTTTTATGAAATTCGAAGCGAATTTATGAAATTCTTACGAAAGGTTTCATTTGTACCTCATTGTCAATGTTAGCTGTAAATATCGTTTATGAAATACCTAAAAAGTTCGCATGCAGTTTATAAAAACTGTAACTATATTTCATTAATTCTGGGATTAGAAAGAAATGAACAGTGTAACTCGCGCACCATTTTATGTAAAACAAACGCTACTCTGCAAGTCGAGTTAACTTTTGCAGGTACAATAAATAACAGTAACAAGTGTTTATTACAAATTATTTTCAACCGTCTCCTTCTAATTTCTGAACAACATGTAAGAGTTTGAATGTTAAAAAAATCGAACTAAGTATAAAAGATCCTTACATGTCACATATCTCTTTGCTGCCAAGCTCAACTTTTAAACCAACTAAGTACCTTGTAACTAACCTAGACCCAAGCTAGACAAAGCCTATACATACTATGTATCTTACGGACCACCTATTATTTACCCGTAGTAAGTAGATAGTTTTTGCGTCTTAAATGAGAATAGATAATAGCCAGTTCTTTGTATAGTTATCCTATATGTATATATGTCGAACGCGGGGCGTGGCGCCCGAATCTTACTGCGCCCAAATTTTGCTTACCAGAGACGCGGATGTAAATCTACATACAAATAAAAAAAACAATGTTTATTTATCTTCCAAATTCTTATGCCACTGGCGTAAGGTTACGTTTTGCGTGTTTCCGAACTTAAACATAGTGATTCATTTATGGTAATTAAAACTTTTTGTCGGACATTTTAGTGAACATAAGACCAGTCGATCTAGTTTGAACTGGATCGTAACGTCCTTTGCTTTTTCAATATTTTTTTCTGACAGTGAGAAAGAATTAAAGAGTGCAAGATTTACCCATGTGAACTGTCCATTGACGAATAAATTAATGATTAATTTACCTTCTAAGAGTTTTAGTGGGTGACTGCGAAATAAGGATAAGTTGCTTTTATGATATAAGATAATGTTTACATTTTTTATCTCACTTCTATGTTGCGTACACGTGCACGGTACTGTACGCAAAAAGGCTAAATGCAAATGCACACATTTTCAAAGAATTGTACAGTTGAAACAGGAAAAACCTAACGCCATCTTATGTACCGACAATAAAAACAAAAGAAAACAATATATTAAGTATACAATGTGTTACGCAATATGTTTGTACACTATATTTATACATATATTTACTTCCGCGACAACTTTTTATACTAATTGTATTGAGATGACAACGTCGATTAGTTGATGCCTGTAATAATTTATTTACATCCGTATAGGCATATATTAAATTATATTATAACGTAGGTACGTGTATAAATATGTACTTAGAGATAAATCGCAAATAAGTGCCTACTTACCCATAATATTAAATTATGGTTCTGAGAATGAGTTTTCGATTTAGTATGATCAATTTTAGTAGTCTTTTGACAAAAAATCACTTGTTAACGTCTTGTTAGCGATTTAAAAGCCTACAAGTACAAATACAACCACGCGGAATTGGAATAAAAAAAACTTAAAACATAAAAAATTACCTTTTCACGAGCTTTTAAAATAGTTTCACTTGTGGTTACGATGGAAGCTTATTTTCAACTCGGCAAACACGACAAGAATGGACTACGCATTTTATTTTCTTATCAAAAAACCACTTGTGCTACGCCAAAAATCTCGCCGTTTAAAAAAACAGGCATCTCGGGTTCCATCTGCAGCTTTTTTTAGGCCTCCTGTCATTTAGGAACAAGAATTGAGAACCTGATCGCACTCGGAGCTTTTTTCGAACGCAGTGTTAATGTTAACCGACCTTGAGGGTCATTCTTACTTCGAAGCTGTATCTGTAAACGAGTTTTAATGAGTTTCGTTACCGCTGTAGGAATGAGGAAAACAGCGACCGTGCAGGATCCGAAACGAGAACCTGATTCAAGTCTTTAAAATGTTGCATTACCACGGTGGTGCTTCAGGGTGATTAAGTATGATTATTAATGTTACCTTGCCAATTTTACTGGTAGTTATGTAAAGTTTATATTTCTTTGTTTTGTTTTTTAAAAAGCACTACGTTTGCAACTAAAATATTTCCGACAACAAAATTAAACGATAAATGGAAACGATAAACAAAAATGCCAAAAGTCTGACTGATTTTTACATACATACCTAAATAAGTTTTCGGTTAAAAATGTGTTTTTTAATAAGTGTAAACTATTTTGCCGACTGTACTTTTTGTTGACTGTACTTAGCTTGCATTTCCATTTTAGGTCAATACAACCACTGGAAGTGGGTCAAATTTAACTTGCTAGATTTGATCCGAACATTCATACATTGCAAGTTAATAAAAACCTTTAAAAATAACGTTTTTCCTTGCAAACCCATTCCACCCCTTAGGGGAAGAATTTCTAAAATCCTGATGAAACTCCTGGTGAATCCTCAATTCATCGGAATATTGTTTTTTTTTTCTCTTGAAGAGTATATTCACAAAGTTTCATAGGTAATCCTAACTAACAATAAAAAAATCTCGTGCAAACTTCCACCCCTCTTTCACCTCCTTAGGAGCAAAATAAAAAAATGCGTGTTCTTTTATTTTATTTCAAAAGTACATTTATTAAGTTTCATAATCGTAACATTAAAAATAATGTTTGTCTACACTAACTTAAACCCCCTTTTCGCACCCTTGGTGGTAGATATAATTTCGCAAAATCCCTCCTTATCCTTAGTGCAAAATTTCAGCTTTCTAGGTTCAAAGGTTTGGGCTAGGCGTTGGTGGGTCAATTAGTCAGTCAGGACTTTTCATATATATAGTCGTCCCACGATAACTCTGCAACGAACTGACAACAGTAGAAATCTAAAGTTTGTTTATGGCAACACTGATTTATAGTCAAACAACACGTTTTGAACTTTTGATTAGATTAAACACTAAACAGGTCATGGTTCATTCAACATCCACCATTAAAATACCTCTTCGTTTTCTAGATTTTTTTACCGTACAACGGCAAAACCTAATAAACACTGGAAAAATTGTCCTCTAATGGACAGAGCCATATTTAAAATAAAAACAGCAACTTTTGTGAGCTACTATCATTATTATTTTTAATTAAAGAAATGTCTGAGTGACATGAAAAAACTATTACCACAACGTGATTTTTCTGGGTTAATATCTTATGCAGAGTTATCGTGGGACGATTATAAGTACATTATGTTTAGATTGTGGATGGAACCCAAAACTCAAATTGCTTCCATCCAGGGCTTGAACGTTGCTAGCAACTTTTTTATCGCATTTTTTCTTCGTTCCGCGAAAGGCAATGACGACACTGGCCACAAATAAAACTTTTCCAATTATGCCAACATGACAATTACTCGCTTAACGTCCCTGAACGCAACCGTGAAAAAAGTAGTTTGAGATAAAAAATTAAAGTGTGATTCAAACAAACGTTTGCGTTGTCCTAATACCTAGTTAAAAATGTTAACACCGACTTAAATGATGTTTCAGTTTCTTGGGTTCATCTTGTTTTTTAACGGCTTCATGTTATAAAATATAAGTTACGAAATAATAGAATTACACCGGCATATTTTCTAGGATTACAATTATCACTTACTCTAAAAATGGACAGTGAAAAAAAGAGCTTACTTATCTACTTAATTAAAACACGTAGGTATGTTAAAGAATTTTGAATACCGCCGCAGATAATGCTACTTCAAGTTTTTTTGATCTGGTATTTTTTCAAATAGGTATAGGTAACATCTTGCTTTTACGCCGTTTTTGTTATTTTTCCTGCCAGAATATAATGAAAAATGACGCAATTGCCAGGAGTACCAACCACAAATTATACAACATGCAATAAAAAGCTTGCGGACGCGAAGCGGAACGTAAAGCCAAGATAATACGTATTTTTATTAGTATATACCTAATTGGGTCTCCATTTAGCTTACAGAATACATAATAGTACTTTATTAGACGACACGCCGCCATATAAATGTACAAGCTTCTAATTTTATGACTAGTATAGATGATCCTATAGTAGTTTTAATTTCTAAAGAATTGCCATGTGTTTTCTTTTATATTGCGATATTTATGAAATTCTTAAAGTTGTACCAGTTTACTTCAGGCAAAGACCTTTATGTCCAGGTAAACTGCGTAGAGTACCAAGTATAAGTCTCTCTCTGGCGCTCTACATCACAATAGGGATGTCGAAATATAACGTTCTAAGTTCTAATGATCCGGTAACTTTACTAATTTACGTAGGAAGAAAATGGCAAAATGATCATTTAGCAACCCAGATCCATCTAGATCTAGCATGCCCAGCTTATCCACTGTATATACACAAGCTATAAACAAAAGGCTACCGAAACTCCACAGAAGAAATACTTAAAACAACAAACTTCTGTATCATGCCTTGCCTTAGTCCGTGTTCATGACATCCAGGGTGAAGAAGCTCGGCCCTGTGCTAATCAAAGTTCCCCAACAGCTTACGATTAATATAACCACAGCTACATCAGAACCGATTCGCACCCGTTAAACCAAACCACGTCGGTTCGTACCGACTCCAACTGGAATGGTCCTGTGCACCAATTGTGATTAACAGTAAGCGAGCTGCATTGTGCGAAAAACTTATTTCTCGTTTTAGATTCCACGCTGATTAGTGCGGCTTTTGGATAATTAATGATCTCGGTTGGCCAGCTATACACGCTGAATCCTTTTTTTAGGCAGACACAAATTTGCAGAAGAAACTAAGGCACTAGTTAAGTAGTAACCCTAAGTATAAAGGGTTCAAGGTAGAGGCGATATAGAAATAAAGCATGGGCCATCCTTTTGTGAAGCAAAATCTGGAGCCATGTTTTTTTGGTAATATTTATTCAGATTGAGAATACGAAGAATATAGAAAGGTTTTATAAACTTTGGATCCACTGCGAACACTAAGGTTTATAAGAAATTAAATAATTTATAGACTATTAAATTGCGATCCAGTTTCGACCACTAGCGGATCATTTAATACTATAGTACTATCGTAGCGTTCTTGTCGCAAAGTAAATAAAGACAATGACGCCTGGTTACGTCATTTGAATTACAGTGAAACTTTTTTTCTTGAAGCACGCAGACGCCTGCTTTTTACGCTTTATCGCAATTAACGAAATCATTGATAAACCTACGATACTTTAGCTTTGCGGTGTTCAATTATGCTGTCATTAGTATGCAATGTATTCAAATAGATGATATTTATCGGAGTTTAAGTATCGGTTCAGTGAGTTCTTTATTAGAATACCTACATATCACACAGATATCAAAATGCAAGACTTAAGTGATTTGCCTGTAATCGTGAAAGTTCATCAACAAGTTAAAATGCTTATTTCATCGTGATTGAGTCCCACGGTAGTCATGTTAAACGTTGAAATAAGTTTAAATAAATTTGGCTCCTACTTTATTTACATACGAGTAGGTTATTTATTCAGCCACGGAAATAACGCAACGCAATGCTTCGTCAAATAAACACAGATATACAAATGGACAACAGGATATGTCAAACACATGTAAAAGCTGTAATGGCCGCCACAGGCTTCGTCAAATGTTAGGTTAGGATTCAGAGGTCATTGCCTAGAGTAACGCCTTAATACTTCAGTAGTAAGCGTACACTAGAACATCCTTTATAAGTTTGACATAAAAAACAGGTCCTAGGGTTTTTCTTTATCTGACATAGCGATTGTAGTCAATTACGGGAAGTATCTAAATTGCAATGCTTATATAGTACAACTGAGCAATGAAGCCGAGCATCAATTTTCGGTGACTCGAAAGATCTGAGCCCCAAACACGAATATTCGAATCTTGCATATAGTAATCGTTATCGTATAGCCATCGAGAATATTCATATTAAGTAGTTGACTTCAAAAAAGGAGGAGGTTCTCTTTTCGTCGGAATATTTTTTATCGCATTATTTCAATCACTAGATGAGCGCTTATCCCACAGATAGCGTAAGGGTATCTATGGAATAAGAGCTTCTCTAAAGATTGAGAAATCGATCCTAGTGACTTGTTATTTAGTTAATTATTTACTACTACTTAAATGGCAATGCAAAAGGGTTGGTGGGGTTTTCAACTTTTCTAAGATGTATTTTCTTCCCACAAGCTGACGAAAGGTATCAATCAGTACGTTAATAGAAGCAGCCTCCAATGGTAAAACAGGAAGAAGGGTCAATGCTTTATAAAGCCGTATGTAAAAAACCATTACCCAGTTAACCCGTTATCAAAGGCAAAGGACGACTTGTCTTGACAGTCGCGTGCAAGAATCAATTGACAAGAGGCGTAAGTTTTTTTACGCTAAGCTGTGGTTCTCGTGTCTGCCGGCACCATATAAGGCCCTGACCTGCTCCATCATTGACTAAACAGCCCAAACCGGGCTCAC
The DNA here is from genome assembly GCA_963691665.1 of Clepsis dumicolana. Lineage (NCBI taxonomy): Eukaryota > Metazoa > Arthropoda > Insecta > Lepidoptera > Tortricidae > Clepsis > Clepsis dumicolana. Next base: position 6,416,996 of record OY829505.1, on the reverse strand, counting down.
CCAGAGATGACAATTAACTATAATGGGTTCAAAATTGTACCGTTCCTAAATGTTACATATACGATAAATGAAAAGTCATCTCGTCAAGTCATCGATTAAATGCAGCAGTAATATTACACGCTGAACTCTTTCTCGTATATTTTGACTAAGGTGTAGAGTTTATGATGTTAGGGCTTGTAGAGTTAGGGCGTGGGGAGTTAGAAGCTTGGCTCTACATGAGATCTGAGAACTTTTTGACAGTGCGAGCCATATATTATGGTCTCGTCTTGGCAACATCTTACTAACATGAAAATATTTTTGGTGCGATTACATTTTCATTAAACTATTTACTGCGTCTACCTACTACATTTTGACACACTTGTGGCAGGAAGTGTGAAGACTCTTGCCATAGATAATTAATAGCTAAAATATAGTACAGTAGCAAAAGGTGAAGGGAAGGATAGGAAAAGGTATAGTTCATAGTACAGGCTTTGCCTAGTTCGGGACTAGGTGAATTGGTGTCAATTGTCCCATGATATTTATTTATTTTATTTATACGCATAAATTTAATATTTTTGCGCAGTTAAATTAAATATCACATCTTGTAGGTAGACTCAACAATTCTTAGTCCAATCATATGATTCCTGACCCACCGTAGAACGTTCTCACAGCAAGTGTCATGTGTCATAATTATCATCTTGACATTCTCTACGAAAAGGTTCCACAGTGGGTCACGATTTAGTTAGTTCGATAGTACCTTATCCAATGGACAATTAAAGCAGGACGTACAATAAAACATTACCGCAGCCCATAAAAGTACAGTTTAGTATTGTCTCTGACAATTTTAATTGTTTCTTAAGAAGTATTGACAGAGTCCGGTTATCAAAACATTGTCACAATACGGTCAATAAAGAAATATTCATTGTCATTAATATAAATTGGATAGGGTGCTTACAGTGTTGTTGATGCGTAATTCCTAAGCACATTTTCAACGTTTCTTTTAATTAGAGAGCGCCCGCGACTCCGCCCGCGTGGAATATTCTATTACGCAGTTACGGTATATATTAACGTAAAGGAATCTCTTTAGCAAAAGGAATGTGTCCTCTGGGAAAAAAGGTAATATTTCTTTTTTTTTTCACAAATTTCAAATTTGATGCGTAAATATACAGAAAAACCAGAAAAATTTGTTGTCGAATTGGGGTTCGAATCCAAACCTTTACCATACCGTGGTAAAGCGCTAATCCAATTACGCTATCCGAGCAATTGGAAGTTAGCACGAAAAACTCCTATATATTCACGCATCAGATCTTGTTACTTAGCGATATTGACTCGCTAACGCCATCTATGCAATAATCTCTGTACGAGACCAATACACCTTAAACACCTTACACCTTAAAATTTGAAATTTGTGAAAAATAATTTCAAACGGGATGAACGTAAAAATAAAAATAATACAAAAAGTTAGTGTAATATTTCTACTTAATCCGTCAGCCAGATTATTGAAAAAAAAATGGGCACGTATTTTTTGCTTTATGGTATCAATAAAAATTTACATAGATAAAAATTAAAATTTCCGTAGACTACGTCAGGATAATGAATGGATTTCTTTTTCCCTGAACGGCAACACTGGCATAGATAATAGATCACTCGTTTTTTACGTAGCTGAAATTAAATGAACATATAAATATAACTTATAAAAAATCGTTTAAGTAACTATCATTGCTGTCAATATCAAGACAACAATAGTGCTCTTGAAAAATATTCTCAAATTAGTGACTTTATTCGTGATATTCTTTCAAAGCACTAACAAAGTGAACCTTAAGACCTGCTACACCTGTGATAGTGTTATCCAGTGAAATAAATTCCTAAAAAGTGTTGAAATCGAATTACCAATATAACAAAAGACTTAGTCATACTCATCTACCCTCACCTATTATTTGTCTACCTACATTGACCTGTCAAAGTGAAATGTTGCCATTGTTAAAAACAATGTACCTGCCGGGTGAGAGTTAAAATGAGTGGCTCAAACAATACCAATCCTACCTCAACAATAAATCAAAAAGCCAGGACGCTAACCCAACAAGTCTTCCATCCTGGAATCTCCAACAGAGTACGATCGTCGTCTACTAGTGATGTCCCTAAAATCAATGATCCAAATAAAAATGATTTTACGTTGGATGAAATGATGGAAAACACAGACATGGACAACTCTGAGACACGCTCCAATGGCCCAAAACCTCCACCCTGGCAACGGGTACCTGCCAGCAGGGCTTATATACGCAGAAGAGTTGAAAATTCTCCCCCTCCTACAACTCAGAGTCCCAACAGATTCAGAGACCTACCATTAGATCCACCGGACGACACCCAGGATGAAATTTCTCCAAAACTATCTAACCGACCACCCCTGATTATTTTATATGGCATTGAAGATGTCAATGAACTGGTGAAATTAATTGAACCTGCTAGCGGGAGTAACCAGTTTAAAATCAGGATAGTGAACAAGAATTTACTCCATATACTGGTAGCTTCAGCAGAGGAATACAAAAGGATAATGTGTATCATAAGAGAAAATGGCCTGATTGGGCATACTTTTTCAAGTAAATCCACAAAGTGCTATAGAATAGTAATTAAGAACCTTCATCACACTACTCCCCATAGTGCCATAATTGAAAGTATAGAGTCCACTGGTAACAAAGTACGAGGAGAAATCATAAATGCCCGATATGGGCCAGAGAAAGCACCCACTTCCACATTTTTTGTAAACCTTGAGCCTAGCATCAGCAACAGAGCTGTCAAAGAACTGAACTACGTATATCATCAGCGAATCAAGATAGAAGACCCACGGAAAAGCAATTCAATTGTACAATGTAAAAGATGTCAACATTATGGTCATACTGAGAACAACTGCATGTGGCCCTATCGTTGTGTAAAGTGTGCTGGGGAACACAAAACTTCGGAATGTAGGAAGACAGACAGGAATACACCAGCAAAGTGTGCTTTATGTTCAAGCGATCACCCTAACTACAGAGGCTGCCAAGTGTATAAAGAAATATTAGCCAGGAGGAATGCACAACGTGTTAAAAAAAACCCTCAACAACGAAATCGTAAGCCAGATCATCACGAAGAAGAAAATCCAACGGAACATGAAGAAGCCAAGACTGCAACAAATCCTGAAACATCCTATGCCCAGGCCACATCCGGGCAGAGACGGAATTCTGCTAATGAGGCTGACCAACAATTCAGCAGTACAATAGAAAACATCCTATTTCAACAAGGTCAAAAAATCGACCAACTATTACAACAAATAAGTACACTTTTGGGACTTATAACTACCCTCGTCACTAAGTTAGTTCGATGAATTGCCTACGCATTGCTACATGGAACATTAACGGACTTACAGGCAAACAAGATGAACTCCTAGCACTTATAATAGCCAACCAGCTGGATATAGTCCTTATATCAGAGTCGCATGTTACAAGCCAAAGTTGCATACGAATACCTGGGTTCTGCACTTACCGAACCCCACACCCGGATGGTAGAGCTCATGCTGGTACTGCCATTGTAATTAAACAGCATTTAAACCACCACCTGTTAGCATCATGTGATACTGAGTACTTGCAAGCCACAACAGTAAAAGTGGAAAGTCGCATGGGGCCAATCGCTCTATCTGCTGTGTATTGCCCGCCAAGACATGCTATTACAGAATATATGTTTAAATCTTATTTTCAAACCTTAGGCAACCGATTTATATCAGATGGTGATTGGAACGCCAAACACCCATACTGGGGCTCCCATCTTACCACAACCCGCGGCCGTCAACTGAAACTTAGCCTAGACTCTGATCACCTGCATGCACTATCTACGGGAGAGCCCTCGTACTGGCCGGCAGATCCGCATAAAACACCTGACCTTCTAGATTTTTGCATCACCAAAAATATCAGCCATCTATACACTTCAATAGAGTCCAGTCTTGACGGATCATCGGACCATTCTCCAGTTATTCTAGAACTAAGTACCGTAATTCCAAATCTGAATTGTAAAAGTGAACAGTTGCACTCGTCCAAGACCGACTGGCCTTCTTTTCGTAGTTACCTGGAAAATGTTATTGATTTGAAGATACCCTTAAGAAATGCAGAAGATATTGATAGCGCCTGTCTTTATATAACAAATGTGATACAAGTAGCGTCATGGGTCAGTACACCGGAATCGACCCATAAGCGTCCCACTAGAACTTTACCTACTGAAATAAAAAATAAAATAAAGGAAAAAAGACGACTAAGAAGAGTCTGGCAGCTGTCTCGCCATTCAGAGGATAAAACCAAGCTCAATTGCGCCGACAAAGACCTTAAAAGACTACTTAGAGATGCAGAAAACGAAACGCTGAAACGAAACCTGGAACAAGTATCACCAGCAGGCCGGGGTGATTACTCCTTGTGGAAAGCTACCAGAGTCTTAAAGACGACACCTCAGCAATCATCTCCGCCCATTAGAGCTGGTACTTCATGGGCACGCACAAATGTTGAGAAAGCAGAAACATTTGCCACCCACCTTGCTTCGGTTTTCAGGCCCAACCAAGGTGATTGTGTAGAAGACCCGGACATTGATATGGTACTCAATTAAGACCTCCAGCTATGCTTACCCCTGCCACCTCTTTCTCCTAGGGAACTTGCAAAGGAAATAGCTAATTTGGACCTGAAAATGGCTCGCGGGTATGATTTAATAACCGCAAAACTGCTGAAAGAGTTACCCAGAAAGTGCATCGTATTCCTGACCATTCTCTTCAATGCAGTATTTCGCATTGGTTACTTTCCCACATACTGGAAAATTTCTCAAATAAAAATGATCCATAAGCCTGGGAAACCAATTGAAAGTCCCTCCTCTTATCGCCCTATTAGTCTCACACCTGTATTATCCAAACTGTGGGAAAAAATATTTCTGGCAAGACTTAAGACATGCTTGGTCGAAACTGATATAATCCCGCAGCATCAATTTGGCTTCCGACAACACCATTCGACCACTGAGCAGGTGCATAGAGTCTACCACACAATCAGGCAGTGCTTAGAAAGAAAGGAGTATTGCTCGGCAGCTTTTCTTGACGTCCAACAGGCGTTTGACAGGGTTTGGCATAAGGGCCTCTTATACAAGATAAAAAAATATCTCCCTCACTCAGTGTTTCCATTGTTGGCATCATACCTATCTGTTAGACAGTTTCAAGTGAAACAGGAAGACGCCAGATCTAAACTGTACAACTGTGAGGCGGGGCTGCCACAAGGCTCTGTACTTGGGCCCTTATTGTACAACATTTTTACGTGCGACCTTCCCTATACGCCAGATATTACCATAGCAACGTTTGCTGATGATACTGCTTTTCTGTCATGCAACAAGGATGTAAACGAAGCAAGCAAGCTACTCCAAAACCAACTCGATATCACAAATGACTGGCTCACAAAATGGCGTGTAAAAGCAAGTGCCCTGAAGTCCCACCATATCACCTTCGCGCTCAGAAAAGGCGTTTGCCCCTACGTCACGCTCGGTGCAGAAACCTTACCGGAGACAGCGGCTGTCAAATATCTGGGGTTCTACTTGGACAGGCGCCTGACTTGGAAAACTCATATTAAGTGCAAGAGAGATGAAATCAATAATCGATTCAGAAATCTGCTCTGGCTGCTGGGCCGGCAATCCGCACAGTCACTGGAAAATAAACTAATGGTTTATTGTGCCATCCTAAAGCCCATATGTCTATATGGTATCCAGATTTGGTCTACTGCGAGCAAATCAAATATACAGTGCTTGCAAAGCATCCAAAACAACATACTGAGAACAATTGCATGTGCACCTTGGTTTGCTCGAAACACTGAAATACATGACTATTTGGATATGCCAACAATTGCTGAAGAAATTGAACGCTACAGGCTGAAACACAAAGAGAGGTTAAACAGTCACCCCAACCCTCTGGCGAACCTGCTGCTAAATTCGGCCATAATCAAACGACTGAAGCGGGCACATGTGCTCCCTGACTGAAAGAGGACAAGGCAATCCCTCCCTCTTCAATGATTCTTCCTCTTTCAAAACATCTAATTAAAGTCTGGCGACTGATTGTAGATTAATAAATAATAATAAAAAAAAGTAACTGGAAAAAATATAATTATTCTTCTTTATAATCCTCCATAGCATACTCACGACTGTGGGCAAACTGCATCTTTCTAATTACTAACTCTTGTCTTCCATGCTCGAACCACAGATAAAACAACAAAAATAACTGACCAGTCCGCGTGGCTCCAAGGATTGAAGTCTCAAAATAGCCACTATCTACATCGATAAATTAATTCTTATTATCTCCAATGATGATAAAATAAATGATCAGACGCGACGCGAAGTTGCCGGCTTTGAGGCAGGCAGTCTCGTTATTGTCAAAGACGATTGAAACGTACTTAGATTTATGTATCAAAACTTCAAAAAGTTAGCGTTCAAAAGACAATCTCTACAAGAACATTTCGTTAAGAGGGCACTGTGGCCTTTTACACACGTTCGATAAGTTTTTGCGTGTCATAAACTTGCGCTTCTAGAGTACCTACCGGCTGGTTTCGGTGATATACTTACTTTAGATTCCATGTCATACGTTTCTTCGCATAGGTATCAGTTATACTGAATAGTTAGCCACATCCACACGTAGTGGCAGTTATTGCGTCACATGTAAAAAAAAACCAACCCATTACTTTCGATCCTGTTTCGGCGCCCTATTTGAAGTACGAATCCATGCAAACAACACTGACTTTGAAATCAACGCCTAATTAAGTTTAGATAAAGCATCATCGTCAGAAATATCCGGAAATAAAGGATTATTATCGTACATTAGGTAGTTTGCTATTAATTGGTGAGCAAGGTCGCTGGACAATGGTGGACAACAATGACGCGTTTGCGCAGAGGAACTACAGCTGTGCGCAGTAGCTAAGCGGTGCGCGAGGAAAAATCCACCAATAGCATAGCTGCGCTTAGCGAGGCTAAGGTTATTTATGTAATCCTATTGGTAGATTTTTTCGCGCGGAACTTAGCTATCTCGCGCAGCTCTGGTGGATGGGAAGACGAACGCTGCGCGTGTGGGAACGTTCTGCGCGGGAAGGGAAAATCCTCACAAGAAAACTTTGACTGCCTACTAAGGTAATAGGTGAAAAATATTGAGTTTTTAGGTTGTTTTGTTTTACAGGAAAAAGCTAACAAATGGAAACGTGTAGGAGGGAATAGAAAATTTTAACGCGAAAAAAAAGAGCACTATGTGTGTATAAATAAACGCTAGACAATATACAATCGTAAAAAGACGTAATTATAGTATCACTGCCATATATGCAACATGCGTTCGTCACTCGCCACGGTCGATAATTGTGAAGCCATTTCAAATTTAAATAAGTAACTCGTAGCACATAAATGTATGTTTTTTTGTATTTCGGTATTCGTCTACTAAAACATTGAATGTCAGTGCATATATATAATAAGCACTAGAGCAAGTCTATATTTTAAAGTGGGTACCTACACTGCAAAATTTAAAATTATCTGGAACCTTTTCGCGTAAAACTTCAGTGTAATCGGTTTGACTTTTAAGATTTTTAAGCATAAAAATTTACTTAACGCCATTTTTATCTTTATGGAAACACTGCTTGCTATATAATAAATTCTCGGTGAAAAATATTATATTATTCTTCGGTTTATGCTATAACTACCCGAGCATGCGCGAAGTGACCCCGATGACCCGAGATTATCTCGCGACTGCACATAACTCATCCGCACGTCAAAACACCCCAGAAACCTAAATTGCATAAAGATTTAAAATCGAGGCTTCCAAACTTGTAAAATGGCGCAAATAAATCACTACAACTTGTATTTTCGAAACGCGTTTCTGTGAAGCTATAGATCTAAACGTATTTAGATGCGTGGCTATAAGTATATAATGGCGTAATGGCCCAATTGTATTACATATAAAAAAAGTAAAACCGCCTTCAAAAACAACTTAGAAAGAAAACATGAAATAATCCTCTAAGGCCATGAGTTTTATTATGGCCTAGCACTAGCAGAAATATGAAGTCTTTTTTGAAGGCGGTTTAAATTTTTTGTAATAAGATTTTTATTTCACAATTTCACGTTGATTTAACATTTTCAGAATTATACTCTAACTCTTAACCGCTAAGGAATTGTACCTTCCATCATCAGCTCATCAACATGATATGATGACTACCAGACGCAAATACTTGAATAGCCTTAGAAAATATATGAAACACATCGTACGTGCCTATAAAATTTGAGGGTTGCCCTCGATTTCCCTGGGATCCCATCATCAGATCATGACTTAGTGACAATGGGACCACCTCAGAGTATACCCTTTCGAATAAAAAAAGAATTTTGAAAATCGGTCTACAATTGACGGTGTAATCGATGTACACACATAAAATTAAAATAAAAAAAATGCATACAGTGGAAGTGGAACGTAGAACCTCCTCCTTTTTTTTGAAGTCATAAGCACGCCGAATATGAATCGCAGTAAAAGCTACAATTGTAGCCTCTTTGGCGTCAGTCGCTCTCGGATAAGGTCCAAACTTGTGCGCAAATGTCAACATGTTCGGAACATGTTTTTCGATTGTTTTGGGAGCATATGATGTGGTGGCCTTAAAGACAACATGCTAAGGCTTAGCGAGCACACAATTTTGTGTGCTTTTTTGCTAAATCAGTGCCCTAAGCACGACTTGTCGAATCCTGCGTTACGTTACGGTTATCGTATCGTGATCGAGAAATCTCATACTAAATTTTAGTTCCAAATACACTCACGGGCGGGCGCTGTTCCGAACGTCATACAAACTCGTTATAGTTTACTATTCGATTTTACGTGACACAGGATTCGACAAGTCGTGCTTAGGGCACTGTAAACGAAGCGCGTTAATTCACAGATTTTACAGAAAAATAAGTACTAAAAGTGCCACTAAGCCCGAAGACGTACTTTTAAGAACACGTATTTTGGTACCTACGCAAATTAATAGAGAAGCAATTTTGATTCAGAAAAACAATAAAGTATCAATTTAAAATTACCATCGATAACGTCTTTCCCTACACTACGCCCGCAAAACCCGTAACACTATCCAACAAGACCCTATTCCACAAAACCTAAACAGAAACAGGTCTCTTTGTTAAAATCTACTAATGAATAGCCACCTGTTCAAAAAACTGTTATAGACATACAACAATACCACCTCCGATTAAACATAGAAAATGTCACTCTATTTCGGTGCAAAAAGAGCGAAGCGGTATGTTTCAAGTACTTCGGTGCATACTTGACAATACGTGTTGCACTTGGACTTTTTTTTCTAATGTACGACTTCGCGCTGAAATCGCTTGAAAACTCGACGTAGGATCATTAACACCGGATGCTGTCATTGTGCACTGATGGCTGTGATTTACACGATAATGGTTACGTTTTGTTAGAAAATACTTACTTTTACGATAGTGTTGAGGTGTAGCCTGGAAGAGGTCACTTATCGGCCGGACCTACATGATATACAACCTATTCCTACAATACCTCTAGACGAAGAGGTGCTTTATTGTTAGTATTTAAAGTCTACACAGACGTTTGCAGCTGCATGTCATGCAATCCGATAGAAGCACAAATTCTGGTACCTAATTCTCGCGTTGTGTGGTATTGCGTAAATTGGTTTTTTCTTTTTTGCATAACAGCCTTCTAGTAATCACAGAGAGGTTAGAATTCTTTATTTTTTCCCGTCCATGCTTGCGTATGAGGCGCATTACTGTGCAGTTTGAATTTATAAAGCTCTCGCCATCAATCCTCTTTATTTATCGAACTCTAATAATCCTATTTATAGAACTCTAAACTAATTCGGTTTCGCACACCGTTGCGCAATTTTCGCGGACCTTGACTGTAATCACACCGGCAATGACAGGGACGCACAGGAAGTAGAGTATTACCACCGTGGGAACGGGCTTCCATACATGAAGCTAGTGTTAATAACATTTTAATTGATCGAACAAATAAACACCGCCGGCAGTTATTTATGCAGCTCTAAGAAATTAATTCTCGAGCGCTCTTAAAACACGCGACTCTACTCAAAAAACACTAAAAAACTAAAGTAGGTACATACTTATAGCAATAGCATTAAGCAGATCGATGCGCTGTGGGAGATTGACATTAATAATTTCATATCTTGGGACAATTGACACAGATTGACCTAGTCCCAAACTATGAAATATAGGCAAAGTCTGTGCTATGGGCACTATAGACAACGGATAAACATACATCCATATTATACATCCAAGACCCGAGAACAAACATTCCTATTCATCGTACAGAAATCTCCCCAACAGGAGATCAAGTTCAAATTCAAATAGGATTCATAGTCCTGACCTCTAAGCTATCATCCGGTCATCTAACATCTCGACTTGCAAAGAAAAGTGCGGAGTTACCTGAATTGAATATCATTACAACTTTTAGGAAAGGTAAATGTTCCTATTTTTGAGGCAATGTCTTATTTTTTTTAAAGTGTTATTTAAATTTAGTTCTTATGATTACATTAAACTGACAGTCTAGACATTTGCACGTTCCCATTGATCGACACGTTAATTCCAGTAAATTGCGTCACGTCAAGATTGAAGATGCCAACTATTGGGGACAGAGTCGGGCACAGGGACATTTACCTCACGTATCCATTTCATAATAGCCCTACTTAAATAAACAAAACAGCATAGGCTAGTTATTTAGTCTAGTGGTTAGTAAATAATATGCAAGGGCTCTTAGTGTCTTCAGTTACATTTTTATCTAGCTTTATTGCTGACTCTGCGAGTGAAATAAAAAGTAGGATCGCTAGCTTTCGTCCGTCTCAAACCTTCGGCCTTATCGTTCAGTAGAGCTAAGCATATACCTGTCTTATTAATAGTCACTCGTGGCTGTTGAGATTAGCAATCCTTACGAGCGTCGTCATTTATATGGCTGATAATTTAATTGCTTAGCCATAAGTTCTGTTTAATGGCGGTTCGTGGGAGGTACTTATGCCTGCTGTCCACCATACCGGCATAGACTCCCCACTTGGATACAAGTCTGATTTATTTAATTATAAATATTGTAATTTTACACACTAATTACATCTTTGTTAGGTAAGTGTTTAATTTTTTTTAATACGTACTTAGATAAATAACATGCTGTGGTGGTACTAAAAAACCGCAATGTCTATTCAAACGCTGCCACCAATACAGTCAACGACCGCGAAGTCTGAGTAATTTCTCTATTATTGTGAGACCCCGTCATAGTGAAATAAAACGGATCACTCACGTATGTACCTTGAGTTTAGCCCTACATGTTTCGGACTAATTCGTAATCCTTTGGGAGAACACGACCCAGCGGCAATTTCTCTATACCTTCAAATGGCCGTGATGTAGGATGAAATAACCCCGATTTCACTACGTACATTACAAAGCAGTTTCAGTGACATGACAATGGCACCCATTACACTAGTTTGGCGTAGCATGCGGACCAGGATATTAAAGTACATTATCATAGGTAATTTGAATTAATATTAGGGTCAATACTAGCTGGCAACTATATTAACATTATTTTTGGGATTTTACTAACTTTTACTTAAGTAAATACGAGTAAACCTTACTTTATTCGTAAAATTTGCCTCAAAAAAGGTTTGGAGCGGTACAAGACACTTAAAATAGTTTCATTAGGGCTATAAGTTCGAGAAACCCTGCTTTAAGGTGACAGCGTTGCGTTCACGGCTATTTTAGCGTCGAAATGTAAAATTTTCGATACTAAAATATATATAATTACTAGTTGTTGCCCACGACTTCATCCGCGTAGATTTCGGTTATCGCTATCCCGCGGGAACTATATAATTATCCCGAATAAAAAGTAGCCTATGTTATTCCTCAATATTCAAACTGTCTTCTTACCGATCTTTATCTAGATTGGTGCAGGTTTTCCCGTGAAGCGGTAACAAGCAGACAGAGAGAGAGACAGAATTACTTTCGTATTTATAATATTAGTTAGGATATGACACCAAAACAGCCATGAATAACCTCAGAGGATGACATCCCAATATTACATTAGTGTAATATTGGGATGTTATTCGGTTTTCGGGATGTTATTCGGCGGTTTGATTTTTTGCCACTTCGATTTCTGCGCGAGCACAGCAACCATATTTCTGACAGACAACTTGACAATGCGTTACAACGCCCAACAACTGGGTATTATAATATACAGTTTTTTTGTTAACTCGTCGAGAGCATGTCATGTTAATTTTTGACGCTACGCCCTCGCCGATTTTCACATGTTTTTAGGGTTCCGTACCTTAAAAGGAAAAACGGAACTTTTATATAGGATTACTTCGTTGTTTCGTCTGTCTGTCTATCTGTCTGTCATGATACTTTTTCTCTGGGACGCGTTTAATAGCATGGTGAAATTAATATAAAATATTCAGGCCGGCAATTCCTTGAATCTTTGAAATAATGAAACTCCTAGGTCAACACAATCAAAAGATGCAGTCATTAAAAAAGGTGTTCCATGCAAATTGATGAATCAAAACCTATAGGGTACTTCCAGTTGTCCTAGAAACTTGAAATTTAGTACGAAGGTAGCTCTTATACTTAGCACAACTAGTCAGATAAATCAGAAAATGTTAAATTTTTATGTACTATATCCTGTATGTAAATGACCAATATAAAATGATCCCATACTGCGTAAATTTTGATTAAGAGCAGGGCTCTGCTAAAACTAGATATCTTAAAACATGGGAAAAACGGGGTAAATCATCGAGACTCGATTTCGCGGGCCATTCGAACTTTTTGTACCTACAAATTTGTGCGGAACCCTCGGTGCGGAATCCCGACTCGCACGTGTCCAGTTTTTTTTGCTTTACGACGACAGGAACTAATAAATAAATCTCGTGTTTTCACTGTTTTCTCGTGTTCTCGAGTTTTTTCGAGCATTGTCAACATTTCGTCAACGATACAAATACGTCACGCTAACCCCGAGTTAGTGAGTGTCTAACCTCGGGTCAAAACAAGTCTGCCTAAGGGGGATTTCTTAATCCGATACATGCGTTAAAAAAAATCGTCGTCATACAACTCTCGTTTAATCATATATATACTCAACGGCACAATTAATCGCCTAGCCTATTTTTACCATTTATTGTAAAGGTATTCTTTATTTAAATAATAGTTTTTACATTAATCAAGTTAAAAATGGATGGACGACTAATTTTGCCTCCGAGATACATTCACGCTTCTAGATACTATCATATATATAGACTATATATGGTCACAATCATAATTAGACGCTATTGTTTTTCTGGATACTTCCAAGCTCAATTGCATTGCACTCCTTTACAGCACCACACTACCACTAAAGCAGCTATTAAGATGTAAATAATTCATTAGTACATTAATTTCACAATGGTACACTTAGCTCGGCCAATAACCGTCTATTTGGGCGTCTACCCGATCGGAATACTAGCGCGTTTCAACACCGTCCTGCGACCTGCGCACACGTTACTTACAATTTACTTACGCATAAGTTCTACAGTTGTTGTCGAGGAAGTGAGAAGGAAGTTACATTAATTAATGTAGATTTTTTTGTACGCTCCGTTGACGTGGTAGGTTAGGCTGTCTGTAAATAAATAAACAATGCGAACAGAAATCGAAGTCATAAAAAAATGGTCTTTAAGTCACCGATGAGACCTCGACAGGGTCACATTTGTAAATAACCGACCATGTCGTAATGCCAATCGACTTTGCTATGACTTCTCCAATAGATATTTAAGGACTTAGGTAGGTAGAGAGGTACACCTAGAGTTTTATTAGCACTTCTCTTTTGTCGTAATTTTTAACAAGGTCCACAATTGATTATAATAAAATAACTAACAGAACGACCTAGAACTGTCGAAATGATCTTAGCGTTACAAGTCAGCAAAAATTGCGCGGGCGCTCCAATCGGACACGTCTGCACTTTCGGCACGTATTGTTTCGGAATAGGTAAACCTACGTTACTTAATGATTTGACTGTTGCCATACGAATAGTGAACTATTTCAGAATGGCATGGTAATATCTGTTGGTAACATACTTGGTGGATATCTTTTGATACAGCCGAATATTAGGTCGAAATCGAACACTTCTAAAACTATTCCTGCTGTCAACTAGCACTGTCGTTTTCGTGAATCACGGGAAAACACTGAGTTTTAGTGGGGCTTTGATTATTTTGTGTTCTAAACACTGTCTGAATACATAATACCTTGTGTGCTCTGCTTTATCCCCGCGTTGGTACATGCTGCAAATACAAATAAATAAACAACCTATTTGATACAAAACATTAAAGAATCAAAATACTTACCATGTCTGTCATTTCCAATGGAAAAGATTCTGAACAAAGGCCTACCGAATATAGCCGTTTATGAATTACATGAATAAAAATTCGCTGACGTTGGTTCTGTTCTTGACAATATTACATAACCCAATAAAGAGTTAAAAATGTGATACTAGAAATTTTTTCAATCATAATAATGTTTTCGCCGTATCTGTTCAAATAGAACGAACGTGGCGAAATTTTAATGAATTGAGAAATTATTGTATTTTTTCCGCTGTCAATTATATATTCGTTGCAGTGACTCATGAAATAAACGCGCCACTTGTATGCTTCGTAAAATATATAACTTTATGTTTCACTTGAATGTGCTAAACAATGTATGATTTGTTGTGATATGTGTCAGAAGCAAGCTGTTTATTTCAAACACTAAATATAAAACAGCATTGTCGTCATAACCCAGAAGGTCAATCTGTAGCTAATTTCGACTAATAGGTATATCTGCATCTCTATTTCCTAAAAACATACAGTTATTTCTATTACTCATTTGCTCTCTAGGTACTTCTTAAATTATGAATACCAAAATTTGCTGGTGCTGCGGCTGCTGAGCTAAGGTCTCAACACCTCCGCGACTCCCGTGTTAGCTTAGTGTTTCGGATTTTGTTCGTTTTCATAACACCTAATTTTCTGCGCCGCATCGATAGGTGTCTTTTTCCTCCTTGTCTTGCGTATTACAGGCTTTTGGCTTAGGTCAATGACCACCTCATAGTAACCTCATTTTCTTAAGACACAAATCGTCAAACATTCAGGCAATGTCCAAATCAAATTGTCCAGTATCAATTTCCAATGCTTACACTCGGTCAGGAAACAAGAAATCTGTTTGTAAACGCGGCCTCACCTCCGCTTGCGGGACAATTGACACTCAACATTAGGTATCTAAACAGTAGCCATCTTGTAATCTATCTAGAAGCATATCCTCGATGAATCACTAAAATAATAGAGACTTGTAGCCTGATTCATTACTTCAACGTTTTATCTAAAAAATTTTCCCCAAGCAGCAATAGAAAATGTTATAAGGTTTCAACTGTTTCAAAGTTCGGGAACGTGAAAACCGAAAGGGAAGGCAGTCGATTAGTCCGCAGGAA
This sequence comes from Clepsis dumicolana, assembly GCA_963691665.1. Classification (NCBI taxonomy): domain Eukaryota; kingdom Metazoa; phylum Arthropoda; class Insecta; order Lepidoptera; family Tortricidae; genus Clepsis; species Clepsis dumicolana. The sequence continues at coordinate 6,401,524 of OY829505.1, read as the reverse complement.
AAACTCGTCAATTGTTTTACGAACCTATAACAATAATTAATAAAAGTTAAATTTAGTATTTATCGGATTAGCTTTTCGGTTTAAGTATATATTTGCAGCAATCATTCATTTTGAACGTGATATTATGCCGTGATGAAACGTTATGGCTAATTCGAAGTACAATACGCCGTGTGTGCTCAGCCGTTGTGGGCCATTGTGATGCGACGCGAAACTAATTGCGATTGTCAATCCATCGCTCATCATCTACCAACTTGTGTGTTCTTTTGACAACAGTAAAAAAAACATATACCAATCTCAAAAACCGGCCAAGTGCGATTCAAATTAGCGCAATGAAGGTTCCGTAAAAAAAATAAAATTATAATGTCAAATGTCTGTCTGTCTGTTGTAACCTTTTTTCCCAGGATCGCATGGAGATATCAAATTGAAATGAATGTCAAATGTCTAAGGGCTATAATATTGTCTCTTAAAGCTGCAAAAAATGAATCTTCATACAAAAACCGTGGGTATCAAAACATATATTACTTAGAGTACTTTCCCGTTGACATAGGGTTATGAAATTCGCCAAGAAGGAAAGTCCTCACAATGTATTAAATGTCTGTTACATTTAATACATTTTTCCACGCGTCTCCTTGAAAACCGAAGATACTTGAAAAAGTCAAAATTAAAATTACATACCTATTAAGTATTCTCATTACAAATGAAAATCAGTTATTCTTGGACTTCTTCTTTACTTGTCAAAATTCAAAATTGTGTTGTGAGGAATTTCCTTCTTGGCGAATTTCATAACCCTATGTCAACGGGAAAGTACTCTAAGTAATATATGTTTTGATACCCACGGTTTTTGTATGAAGATTCATTTTTTGCAGCTTTAAGAGACAATATTATAGCCCTTAGACATTTGACATTCATTTCAATTTGATATCTCCATGCGATCCTGGGAAAAAAGGTTACAACAGACAGACAGACGGACAACGAAGTGATGAAGTCTTTTCCTTTTAGAGGTACGACGGAACCCTAAAAATCAAGGCACCAGTTTCTACTACTGGTGCTACGCGAAACGATAAAACATAAGTTAGTTATTGGCTCATGACTGCAAAATTGTAAAATTATGCTCGTGTTTATCTCAAAATGTAATCGTAAACCGAAGGCTTGACATAGAGAATTTAGATCTTTTATTTTCTGCGCTAGAGTTTTAAGTCTTGTAAATACTCTAACCTTTAAGTCTAACTCGCTCGCAATCGCCAGCGCGCGTTCATTGCTGACACAGTCGTACAAAAACTGACTGGTAAGGTTAAAATTATGCTAACTCAACGCTTTGTTTCCAGGACTGCAAGCGATAACACGGTATGACTGCCACGCACGGAGGAGGACGTGAAGATGAGCGTCCCGACAAGGACTCCGTGTACACGCTCAAGACGGGCTTCAAGAACGACGGCTACCAACACGACAAGGACTCGGACGACATTGTGAAACCGCCCCCACTACCCATCGAAGACGAAAACTACCCCTCCGGCAAAGTGAAGCTCTCGAGAAACGAAAAATGGAGAATATTAAAGAACGTAGCGGCCGTCAGCGCCGCATTCATGGTACAGTTCACGGCGTTCCAAGGAACTGCCAACCTGCAGTCCTCCATAAACGCCAAAGATGGCCTGGGCACGGTATCGCTAAGTTCCATTTACGCGGCGCTGGTCGTATCCTGTATATTTGTTCCCACGTTTTTAATAAAGAGGCTAACTGTGAAGTGGACCCTGTGTCTGTCGATGATGTGCTATGCGCCGTACATAGCTGCGCAGTTCTATCCTGCGTTCTACACGCTAGTGCCTGCTGGTGTGGTGGTGGGTCTGGGGGCGGCGCCCATGTGGACCTCGAAGGCGACGTACCTGACGCAGGCCGGTAGCGTGTACGCCAAGCTGACCGACCAGGCCGTCGATGGCATCATCGTGCGGTTCTTCGGCTTCTTCTTCCTTGCTTGGCAAACCGCTGAACTTTGGGGAAACCTGATCTCAAGTTTGGGTGAGTATCTCTGTAAATGTTAATCAAAAAAGTGGAAGAAAGATGCACGTAAAGTAACATTGGTTTCTATTATTTTTGAGGATTAGTATAAATTCAATTCTGTAAGTCAATCTCATTTGCAGTGTTCTCATCGGGCGGGCACACTGCGAACGGGACAGCGGAGAACACCAGCAAAGTCCTGCCGAGTTGCGGAGCCAACTTCTGCATGATCGGTGGAGGTCACCACGACAACGAGAATCTGCATCGGCCGCCGGACAGCGAGATCTATGAGATCAGCGCGATATACCTCGCCTGCGTCGTGGTCGCCGTGCTGATGGTGGCTCTACTCGTTGACCCACTGTCAAGGTACGTATCCTGTAGAACTGGAAGCCCCGTAATTACCTTCAGCATTGCAAGTACGTATGCACTTTCGGATCTTGTCACGTTGAACTTGTACGAGATATTTTAAAATATTGGTGCGTTGCTAAGCTTCGTTCACGTCACAAGCGTACGACTTCGTTGCTATTCCCAATTTTGTTGATGCATTCAAATTTAACTATGCAAAAATAGGTAGTCGTAAAGCGAATGTTGTAGCTTATTTTAGTTTGACTTTTTAAATCTAAAAGTCTGAGCCTAGACCTCCCGACAAATAGTTCAACGAACGCAACACCACGACCTATACAGGCAAATTCAAATTATTATACAATACATATTGGGTAGCCTAAATTTTTTCATCATCATTAGACAGAGTTTGCACGAGCGTACGTAACGTGCGCTTCAAACACGTTTCGAACTCGATTTTTACTGCTGCCAAGTTTTTTTTTTTTTTTTCAATTCTACATTTCGTAGTTTGATTGATACTTAGATGAGGCCGTTGGTTTTTTGCTGGTAACTCGTGAATTCCAAAGAGAGGCATATCATTGCCTTGATACAGCGTCGATATCGATACAAATGTTGATGCAAAATATTTGGCACGTAGAAGTAAACCAAAAATAGTCCACAAATAATTATTTATGGGCTAACTAATTGATTGAATTATTGTTGCTTTTATTTATTTATAAGCACCTAAGTGATTACAAATATCACACATGCAAATAGCAAACGCAAGCAGACAAGAGAGTCACTTTACTTTACAAAACCATCGAATATACAATGACAATGCAAAGAAAAATCCGTTAAGCAGCTGGACTTTAAAACCATCGAAGTCACAAAAACTTCAAAAAATGTTGATCCATGCATAAATGCCCTGCTGTTCGAGCCCTAATACACAATGATACTGTATGAACCAACATTCACACATCTAGAGTACGAAACTGTATGTAGGAAGTTAATTTGCCTAGAGCCATAAGCAATTGTAGGATTTAAATTAAAAACTCAAGAAACACTTTTACTTACTACACTGAATGCGCAGGTACGGTGAAAAGCAGAGGCAGACCGACCCTACCAAGGAGATCTCCGGTATTCAGCTGTTGTCGGCGACGGCTTACCAGCTCAAGAAACCCAACCAGCAGCTTCTCATACCCATCACCCTTTGGATTGGCATGGAACAGGCTTTCATTGGTGCTGATTACACGCAGGTATGTGAAAAAAAAGGTGGTGCAGTTTTTGAGGAAAGTTTTTTTTGAAGAAAGGAGGTTGAGGAATGGAGTTTTTTGGGAAACTCACAATGTTGATCGTCTACTATCTTTGCTGTCTCCCTGCGTCTTAAACTTACCCCGGATCATTATTAAGTTGTATGCCCATGGAATTCAGGTGCGAAAAATATCATATACCTTCTAAATAAGTGAAGTTTGTGGGAGCGAGCTTATGGACGAGTTTTGAATACTGTTACCGTTTTGCACTTGTGGATGTAATTTTTCAACACATTTGTGAAATACGTAGGTACTTAGTACAAAGTTTACTTCAATTCGGAAACGGAACATCGGGCGACAAGATACCAGATAATAAACTGATTCATTTTATGTACTTACCTTTTTGAAGCGCTGTTATATTTTCTAAGTACTAAATATTTTTCATCTCCTAAAAAAACTTAAACAGAAATTACGATTTCTGTATCTCTCTTTGTATTGCCGAAGTACAGGTTGATCGATACACATCTTATAAAAACTATATTAGTAACATTGATGCGAGGTTTTTGCTGGTTGTAGGATGTTAACCCTAAGAAATAGAACTCAATCGAAACTGGACAGTTATCGTCAGTCGGAGTTTAGGGCCAGAGCACAACGTAAACCCGCTTGCTTTTATTAAACTCAAAAGATGGGCTGAATTGAATGGCTATATTCAATGAGAAATGGCATTTAAAAATATATGTTTTACTTTATTATGAAAGCTTACTAACCACACTATGTAAGTCCCTAATAAAACGAATGGCAAGCGTGAACTTATCTGAAACACTTTTAAGCTATGCCTAAAGTTCTTTTTAAAAAATGAAGCCACTTTTTATTTTTCAAAAACCGCAATTAAATTTTTTGAATAATGCCGTTATAAAAGCTTCTTGTAATGATAACTTCATATTTTGTTATTAGAACTTTAAAAGTGAGATTAGGCATGCGTGCGCCGTTAACAGTCTATGGTGTGTGTGTGTGTATTTATACCACTCACTTCATTCGTTACGAGTAGCTTATGTTTAATTTTTGTGTCATGCGGAAGCGAGTCGCTAATGCGTCCACACCATGTCGCGTTTTAAAGGCACACATCAAATGCGTTCAACATTTTGCTGATTGCGTGTGCCCCTAACCATTTAATTCGTGACCCAACATGGAACGTTTTCACAGTAAACATAATAGCGATTTTTCTTCTCAGGCAATGTAATGTCACTGTAATATTTACTGTGAGTAGATTCTAGGTTGGTCAAGATTCAATTGGTAAGATTATGTGTTCTTTAATAGCTTTAACTGTAAGTATTGGACGCTTCAATGTTTCGCCTTTCATAGCAAAACCATGCCCGACGTGGCGCAACAGTGGATCGTAACAAAAGTTGCCGTGTCGCCAAAATATTGATGACAAAAAAAAATTAATACCATCGGAGGGGCGGGGTCTAAAAAACTAATAACCTAACCTAACCAACTTACAAAAGTTGAAAAATTGTCATTTCAAAGTTCAATATTTCAAAAAAGGGTGAACCGATTTTAATGGAACTTAGCTAAGAACCATCTCGATTACACTAGCTTAAATAACGAGCTAAATGCGCAAAAGGGACGGCAAACAGGGAATGGAAACCGGTTTTTTCTAGTGTAGGAATAACTGCTTTTCGGTTTATACCAATTTTTTTTTTGCAAGGGAGAACCTGTTTGCTCTCCCTAAATGCAAACAAAACACGTGTCTCATGTCTTGAGAAACATGAATCTGAATTTATATCTTCGACTATCATTTTCTCCGTTCGGTTTCATGACATGATTAATTGGTTAAAAAAAATATGATAGTTATATCGATGTTAAGGTATAATCAAAAAAGAACGGGGTTTTGAAATAGTTATTTATTTAGCTTTACCAATATCATAACCTAGCTCAACATCCTGCCAGCTACAAGAACCTTATCGCCAGTGCATAGAGCTCAATTTACGCCCTCTGAGCTTCTAATTGCGAAGCGTAACTTTCACTTTATTGGGTTGATAAATGATAACAATGCGATTATGATTGGCTACTTCTTAAACCATCTTAATTAATCTTAAACTTAATTTCAAAAAACACTCTATGTTTAAGTGTATATAAAAATTTTGGAAGTATATAATTTTAATAGATACGGTACGAGGTTACGAAGTCAAGAAAATACTAGTCGATTTGCTACTAAGATTGCGTGCTCTTAATATTTAGACGTAGGTGTCTCATTATTGTTTTGCAGGTTCAGGATTACGTATTAATTAAAAGTTCTTATAATTATAATGAACGGACGTGTTTATTTAACAACATTTATTCGTACAGTTAAAATAAAGTGGAACCTTGTCTCAACGATTGCAGTGGAATTTTTTCACAGTAGCTAAATTAAGTACCCAATGACACAAAGATGTCAAGAAAACTAGATATTGTAAAAAAATGTGAAAAGGTCCCACAATTCAATTGGATCGCATTATGCAAAAAACAGCAATGCATTGTCACATTATTTTGTTAATTTCGAGCTTGACTAAATTTTAAATTAATATTCTGAACTATCTGTTACTATATCTGGAGAAAAATAAAACGGAAACATAACCGAAAAAAAAAGAGTACTTAAGCGTGAGTTGCACCATAAGTTATGCTATAACAATAACAATGACCTTAACCGACAATTTTGACAAATATTTCTATATACATTTTTGTATTTATATGAAATTAGTGTCAAAATCGTCGGGTGCGGTCAATAGCAATTGACTAATTAAGTAGTAACTTGGTGCAACTCACGCTTAAAATTCATTAATGTCGTCGTGATTAGTAAATGGGACTCTCTTTACTGCATAAACCGATCCAACTGCAGACATTGCAGCGTGTCAGACTTGAATCTACATTGTAGATATTATGTACAAATCGATGTTCAATTTAAACAATGCTGTTCATTAGTCCGTATTGAAATGCGTCGGGCTGCGCGAGCGAACGTTACGTGCAATAGGCTAGTGGACTCATTTCACAAATAATATAAAATACATATATGTATTTAATATAGTATTAGGTCTAGCGAACCTAAATACGACGATTTTAAAACATAACAGTAAAATAATGTCGTGGAAATTAAATTTAAAAATTTATTTTTTAATCTGTAATTTGAAACGTCAAAAACACTCTGAGCCATGATCGTGACGTCATAGAATTTGTAAACAACGGAAACATCTAACTAAACGTCATCCGCACGTCACTTTCGAATGTAATTTTGTTTTATTCTCACTTTGTTTACAAACTATGCGACGTCACGAGTCACGACACAGATAATCTATAGAAAATCATGGATCATGGATTTTCATGTGTTCATGAGAAGTCCATTTAAAATTAAGTTTTTATAGTGTTTTAAGTCCCACAAAAATGCGATAATTTTTTTACGGTTTAATGGAACAACAGTTAACAATTTTAGCCACTTTAAAAAAAAGAGTAGAATAGCCTATTTATGAATATTGTGGATAACCTAAGCAACTCAGAAAAGCTGAAAAACCCCGACATTGTCATGTCAAAGTTCAATGTTTCAAAAACGGGTGAACTGATTTTAATGAAACTTAGCTAAGAACTACCTCGATTAAACTAGCTTTCGATTAAAAAAACCTCATCGAAATCTTTCCATCCTTTTGAGAGCTACGATGCCACAGACAGATACACAGACACACATGGATATATAGGTGAAACTTATAACATAACACCCCTCTTTTTCGTCAGGGGTTAAAACAATGTTACGAGGATAACATCTGCGTCGCTTACAACGAAATGGTACACTTGCTGACGCTACTATGGATCGATTTGTCTACTGCTACAATCAATAATTACAACTAGATAACGAAACGAAATAATGACTGACTTTCAGAGAGGGAATTTATAAATATCATCACCAGCCTTGTTTCGCGTCCCACTTCTGGTCACAGGCCTCCTCTCAGAATGAATGATCAGAGTAAAGTATATTGATTTAAACTTTCGCGATTTTCAAACATTATTATGATACTTGGGACTTAATCGCGTAAAAAATATATTTAAGTTTAAATACCTCGATGTTTCGGACGCGACGTTGCGTCCATGGTCTCGAAGCGACTGAAGAGGCGGGTATCAACATCTTGCAGCTGAAAAGTATTGTAATGAAAAAAATAATTAAATAAATATCATGGGACAATTGACACCTATTGACCTAGTCCCAAACTAGGCAAAACCTGTACTATGGGTACTGGACAACGGAAAAACATACTTGAATATGGATAAATACATACTTATATACATATTAAACATCCAAGACCCGAGCACAAACATTTGTATTCATCATACAAACATCTGCCCCGACCGGGGATCGAACCCGGGACCTCAAGCTTCATAATCAGGGTCACTTACCACTAGGCTATCCGGTCGTAAACGCCATTAAGTATTTTAAGTATTCGCGCCAATTTCTCGCAGTGGTCCGCAAGAAATATTCTTGAACACGTGTAGAATCCACAAGTCAGAAGTTTCGCTGTTTCAGTTAAAACCTAATGGCTTCTTTTCCTTCCAGGCTTATGTGTCCTGCGCGCTGGGTATCCGCTCGATCGGCTACGTGATGATTTGCTTTGGGGTCGTCAACGCGATCTGCTCCCTGGTCTTCGGATCCGCCATGAAGTACATCGGGAGGTTCCCGATCCTCGTCATGGGGGCTGCGCTTCACCTCTGCCTGATCGTCTGGCTCCTCATCTGGAGGCCCAACCCTAATTCGCCAATGACATTCTTCGTGATTTCTGGACTGTGGGGCGTCGGGGATGCTGTCTGGCAGACGCAGATTAACGGTAAGTTGGAGGTTTTAATTTGAAGGACGTTCTTCTGTTTCTCTGTCGGGATTTGGAATAATGTCCATTTCGAATGATCATTTATTATATGTATACTTAAGTAGGTACTAACTTTATAAGTTTATACCTATGGGTGAAAAAGGCAGAAGGTCGTATTCTGTTTATTTAAATATCTGACAGTTGAATCGCTACATTGCCTCCCGGTATTGGAGCTGGGTAAAAACTAAGCTCCACCCTTCTTATAGAGTCCTTTCATTAAAAGAAGTTCCCCACAGCGCTGTCGTCAGCATTTCGTCGTGGGACGTCTTTCAGGACTATGCTATGGTTGTTTAACTTTGAAACAATATTTTATAAGACATTTTTTTTAAAGAAAGGCAATTAGTTGTCCCGCCCCTTTTAAAGCTCTACTGTGTATTTTTATCTCATATAAAACCAGTTGTTAATTCTAAAATAGTAGCCTGCCCGAGGGCAACTCACACGTGCCACTCGGTGCACGTGCTACGCGACGTGCGTCTCATAATCTGCTTCACTTCGTCATTTATTTGATATGTGGGTAAAAAAATTAATCGTTTTAAACACTTAATAGGTATGTTAAGTTACCACGTTTTGCTGTCTCGTGACTTTAATACGATGTAGAATAAATGCCGAGACTATGAATGGAATAAACGCACCGTATTATTAATGTTTGACGTCTTCATTTAATTTACTGCTAACTATATTATTTTTTAGATTACTGCCATGTTTTACAGCAAAGATTTGAAATAAAATGACATGTCATCCTTGTAAATACTAGCGCAAAATAATCATGTGTAATTTGTACAAAGTTCAACTCATGGTTTATTTCGCTACTAGCTTTCATTAAAGCAACTTAACTGAAACCTTTCAAGGTCTGCTCTAATAACAGTCTTTAAATGGTGTAGCCTCTGTTGAGCGGATGCGTCATAGGACTCGATTTTAAGAAAAATGAAATAGGTTTATGATAATTGCCCACGTAATGTCATATGGCATGACACGTTGTTTTGAATATATTACAAAAGAATTTCATTTATTTTTAAAGCAATCACGTAAAGATGTAATGCTTCAACTTATAGGAAAGTAATTCCCTTCCCTTCTGATATAAAATAAATGGCCACCGGCGCGTGAGAGTCCGCGCCGGGTGAAAAGCGATTGCAATAATTATTGCTCACGTGCACGACCGCAGTTTATAGCTGAATCCAAACGACCTGCGAATAGAAATGCATGTTTATATCTAGATGTTTTTTTCTATTATACATGTATAAAGAGGTAGCAATAGGCTTTAATAGCAACCACTCAGACTTATCGAACGAGCGAAGCGAGATCTTAGTGTGACCGATGCCGATTTGCATTTTGATTTGACACATAATAAACAAACATTTAAATCCAAAGGTCTTTATAGTAGATTAAAATGACGCCTATGATCCTATTGATTTTCTACGGAAGAGGAAAGATGCGCTATATCATACGATGAACTAATAACAATAACTAAAGGATATACAAAACAATATTTTAATAAATTTACTGCTTCCTGTGTAGGAGAAGCTGACAAAGTCATCGGACAATTAAGTGCCATTTTGTAATGTGGTTAGTGGGCATCCTTGGGGCGTCTTCCTGCACTCGTATCAGTGCAGCCGTCAGCAGATAGTCATCAGTAGAGCACCTACAGTAGAGCTTGAACAACCGTGTACTCGTCAAATCGAGAAACCTTAGGCAGTTACGTATTGTCATCATCATCACGGTCAGTGTAATTACTGACAATTGACAACATTTCATATTTTTCACACCTGGAAATTAATATATATAAAAAATTTATAGTAATTTTTTTTTAAATACAAGAGAATAAAACAGAATTACCGATTCTACCAAAACTACGCAAGAATGGGTGTAATACCTTTGCCTTTTTCGATTTGACATCTTGGGTTTTGTTTTTTAATCGTGACAAGACAAAGGCAATTGATCCATCCCAGCGTAGTTTCGGAGTTACGTCCTTTTGGAATAAGTACCTTTTAATATATTAATAATAAATTAATTACAAATCCAATGCAATTCAATAGTGTGTGTGAAGTTCCCAATCCGCACTGGGCCCGCGTGGGAACTATAGCCCAAGCCCTCTCATTATTATGATGAATTACAAATCCTAATGAAAATTTAAAATCGTGGGTTTGCTCCTCTTTCAAAGTAGATTGCAGACAATTAATCAAATTATAGTCTCAAAAATATGAAATGTTGTCAATTGTGCTCTGTAACAGAATTTCAGATTCTACTTTCCTTGATTTACCTTTGTGTATCCTATTATTTACATTAAGTTCTGATTTTTCTTAATACATTAAATTTTGAGATTAACGTAAAGATTAAGTTTGCTTTATGAAATTCCTTTTTTTTCTCGAACAGAAGTTTTTTAGGATCGACGCTATTGTTTACTAAAACTGATTTTCCTAACTGCCACCATTACCGATTTCCGCATACTGTTCCATTTAGTTCGCTCGCCTTGTGTACTATTTTGTTCCGTGCCTCCGTGTGAATTCTAAATCAATTAGTCAAGGAACGAATCCACACCAAATCCGGATTTGATGTCGATTAATTTTCTAAGTTAACTTCGTAACTTCAATGTTTAACGAACTATTTTTCTCTACCCTTACGTCACAGTTACTTATCGCAGGCTCACGCTCAAAACCATATTAGATTCGTCCACTGCATTAGCTATATCACGATTTTATATCGCGATCAAACTAATTTATGAATGAAATAAAACAAATACTCTGGAACAGGATTTGCCACGGTGCCTTTTAAATCAGTCACCGTTGATTAAAAAATACACTTTTATCTTATTGGGGTATCGTGATACAACCTCTTTTAATTTAAAATACACCACCGCATCTGTTCAGTGGGGTTTATTTAGAGCTGTTACGATAATTTTGAACCAAACGAATCTTGAGTGACATTACAGATTAGACTAGATTAGATTAGTTTATTACTTAATGAAAATCATATTACATTTTTAAATGTCAAAAGGAATTCACAAAGAGATCGTCGATTACACATAATCTACAATTTATGAGCATTTAGAATAGGGTTCGGGTTTTAGACATACTACGTTGTCAATGGCGGTTCTTATATAAAAAAAAAACCCCGACATTGTCATTTCAAAGTTCAATATTTCAAAAACGGAAAAAAGTTAATGAAACTTAGCTAAGAACCATCTCGATTAAAATAGCTTTCGACTGAAAAAAAACCGCATCGAAATCGGTCCACCCGTTTGGGAGCTATGATGCCACAGACAGATACACAGATACACATGTCAAACCTATAACACCCCTCTTTTCTGTCGGGGGTTAAAAAGAAGTCAATACGAATTCACCCGGACCAGCATCCTATTCTAAACGCTCGCGGACTGTATAGAAAAATGACTTACAACTGTCATTTTCATATGTGTGTGACTTTTAACCGATTTCAAAAAAGAAGGAGGTTCTCAATTCGTCATAATATTTTTTTTTGTATTCAAATAGATGACACACTGTACACACTTTTACATTCACTTTTTCAATCCATTCGTACCATCTCTTACGAATTCATCTCACATCATCACACACAAGATAATCCTCTAATCGTATTAAGGACATGGCACTCATTAAAGATACACTTTTGTAGACATTGTTTCTGAATAACCATGACCAGTAGCCGAACCAATCATGTGCTATAATACCTACTTAGTTTACTTTGCTCACTTTTTACATGAAACGATTTCTGCTGAGGGTTTTTACATATCACAATTTTATTCTTGTTCGATGAGAAATATAATTGCCCTGTACTAACTCACGTGCCAATGCCACACGTGAATAGGGAATCTGCCATAATTATCAATATTACTATAATATTCATATAGCTACAATTTCATAAGAAATAACGCAATGTTCGTGGCAATAATTGCTCGCAGTGTGTCTAAGTGCTCAATGAAACTTAATTGACATATTATGTGTTCGTTTATGGTCGATGACATAAAATATAGAGAGCAATGAAACACGGCTTTTAATTTACGCGTCTATTTGTATCATTTTGAAAGCACTTAACTGGTACGGAAAATAGCACGGAATATTTATATCGTGTTTTTTCAATCCCAGATGTACTCGCACTTCAAAAATTAATTTCCCTGTAGGTGCCGGAAATCTGGAATAAAATTCGTCTATGTTGTACCTAATAGTCTCTCAGTCATAACGTTCTTGATCATATGCGCAGTGAGGTAGATTAAAGATACGCTACTTAACTCCCAGGCCTCGCCTTGTCATAGACATCATTGACCATTTCATCAAACTGCAGAGAAAAGGCGTCTGCCCCGGTGTGGTTACCCCAGTTAGTAGGATGTAACTTTTCTCTGCCGCTGTCTATACCTACCTGCTTTGTATTTTCGTGATCGTTAACAATGTCAGCATCACTGACCTCAACTATCCTCTTGTTCCAGGCTTATACGGGGTCTTGTTTCGGCGCAACAAAGAGGCTGCGTTCTCCAACTACAGACTCTGGGAGAGTGCCGGCTTCGTCGTCGCATACGCATATTCGACGCACCTCTGCGCGCGCATGAAGCTATACGTCATGATGGTCGTGCTCTTGATTGGATTCGTTGGGTACCTCATCGTCGAGATTCTGCATAAGAGAAAGGTACGTGTCAAAATTACAACCATTAGATACAGTGGTGTTACACTACAGCTGTCAGTATTTTGCGCTTGGTTCAGGTTTCTCTAACAATAATAAAAGACATTTCGGTGCGGTCAAAGGTTGCTGACATTTTTATTTCAGAGTCCGTAATAATATATCTCAAAAACGTCAAAACTGATAGCGGAGAGACTGCCAAGAACCATAAACTATATTTTTCTTTCAAAGAAACCGCGTCTCAATGGGTACATCCGTATCGGAGCTACGTTAAACTTAAAGCCCCTCTATTTTACGATGGAGGTTAAAAAGATCAAGGGTTATCAGTAAAATGGAAGTAGACACTGTATTTGAACATTAACTGTTGTGTACGTGTGAGTCGCGTCGTGACGCAAACTTTGCACTTTGCCGTCAAATCGTCGACGCACGATTTTGCTAGCGTAGCCTAACCTAGGCCTATTTCTTTTCGCTTGATAAATGAACCTGTTCCAAACGTACTCGTTTGCAGAGCCGCGTCTAAAATCGTACGCTATTGAAATTGAAATTCAGAGTTTTAAAAAGCATATGTTGCCTCTGTTAATAAGTATGCTTATCAGATCAACAATCAATAATACAGCGATCTTTTCGGCTTTACAATGAAAAGCTCGACATTTATTCCTTGAGGACACCTTTCAATAAATTTTGCAGTAAACGTGCACTGGACAAACTTTTACCGTATTTTATATAGATGTGTACCTACATTGCATGACAATACGACGAGTACACAGTCAACAAAAAATAATCTGCAGAAAGCTGGTACCTATTAAACAAAAATGAACAATAGTTTTGTTATTTTCACAGGCCCGTCGTCTGAAGGCCATAGCCGAGGACCCTGCCATCGCCGCCGAGGCCGCCAAGCAGCCCCCGGAAGAAGACGACGAAAAGGACGAGATCGACGATGAGATCGTCATCACCCACCTCTAAGTCGAGGACAAAAAACCGGTTTTTTAATCACCGGTAAACCGGTTTTGCCAGAAAAACCGGGTTTGCATCCCGTGGGCCGACACCAGCCATCTTTTCCCCGCGTTCGGCCGTGCTATGGATGATTGTTCGCCGCTTGATTCATCTTTACCGCCTACATTGCAATATTGATGAGAGCTGTCATCAATTATTTTTTGTTCGGTCAGTTGTAGTACGGAGCGGTCAAACGACGGAGAATCAACTTAACCATTAATAGAATTGGTACAAAACCATGGACGAGCTATATATAATCTCGAATTTATTTAGAATTATTTATGTATCCAATAGATTAATGTTGGTGAGACTATAAAAGTACAAAGTCCCGTTTGATTCCGTTCCCGCGGGTCGACGGGAGAGCAGCGTATGCATTTAGAAGTAAACCATTCTTGATGTGATGAATTCATGCTTCAAGGATCCGTTAGTGCAAATTACAAGTCCATCTGCGGTTGTTCAGTTGCGAGCCCCTCAATATGTTATTGATTTTAATGAATGAACAAAACCAACTGTGTTGATTGTTCCATTCAAAAGTAATTATGCGCTTTATGTTCTGTAGGTACTTATGACTCTATAGTCATTAACTATTCTACTTTTGTGTGTTTTGTCTTTAGTTAAACAATAACTAGTAGGTTGAACTTGCTGCGTACAGGGAAATGGCGACTTCTTGACTATTTAGATGTTTAATTACGCTGAGTATTACTTGAGTGATGTACGTAACCGAGTCCGAGCTCTGCGCCTGCGGCTCCCATTCACATATTTATCATTTGTATCAAATTTTAAAATATGGATTTGTGTTGACCTCTTAACGTCTGATTGATTCTTGGCGATTTGCTTTGTTTTATTATAAATAGTTGTAATTCGAAACGATGCAGAAATACTGCTCAGTGTCTCTGAAACGTGATTCATTTAAAACTGATTTTATTACAAAAACACGAAAGTACCGTTTACACTTAGTTAAAGCAAAACGAGCGCAGCGTATTCAAATATTATCATTCCGTGGATACATTCATTTAATATAAGTTAAATTTCATAAGATTGTTGATATTATTTTTATTTTTTGATAATATCGAAAGACGGCTTGATTTCTTGTACAGAAATATGTAGAGTAACCGGCGGTGCAGTGGGCGCAGGCGCCGCCCCTGTAAGTACTAAGGTACGTAGATCAAATAAATTAATTATATATCATTACAAACTTATAAATACGTAGGTACTTAAGTTTGTTCGTATGTTCTGTGAAAACTAAACGCTCCGTTTAATTTCGTTGCGATTTCAATACCGAACTTAGGGTATAATGTGTAAAATAATATCCAATGCTTAATTCATTTTACAAATACACAATACAAAATCAAAATGTTTGTAGATGCTATTGTAATGCAATTAAAACGACGTATTCGATATTATTTATTTGTGATTTGAGGGTATCCAATTTTATTTTTAATCAATGCAACAGCTCAGGTGGGCGATGATGCCCGCGCGAGAGTTTTTAATAGAGTCCAAATTTATAAATTGACGAAGCAGTACACAGCTGTATGATACGATTCGATGACGAGGTATGTACCGATTGATAGGGTATCAAAACCACGTGATAATTACAGATAATGTTAAAACGTAGGCATATTATTTTATTAATGTAAATTTAGATTAGTTCTAGAATAAGATATAAATAAAAATTTGCTCTATTATGAGATAACACTTATTATTTGTTTGATTAAAATATTATGTTATTTTATTAACGATGTCAATGAGTTTGTGATGAAAATAAACATAGAAATTGTTTGGTCTTTATGAGTTTAAATATTTGTCTTCCTTTGTCTAATTCCTCCCTTATTTGTCTTCCTTTGTCTAATTCCTCCCTTATTTGTCTTCCTTTGTCTAATTCCTCCCTTATTTGTCTTCCTTTGTCTAATTCCTCCCTTATTTGTCTTCCTTTGTCTAATTCCTCCCTTATTTGTCTTCCTTTGTCTAATTCCTCCCTTATTTGTCTTCCTTTGTCTAATTCCTCCCTTATTTGTCGCTCAGCTGAGTGAGCTGAGTTCGATAGTATTTGTAACGCTCATATTCTGCCGTACTGGCGATATCATCAGATATGATTAATTCAACAAACAGAAACTGTATTAGTGGTGTCTGTGGTACTTAAGTGGGGTTTAATAAAAATACCGGCCAAGTGCGAGTCGGCAAGTACACGAGTGTTCCGTAGAAAGATTTTAACGCTTTTCCCCGGTGTTTTAAGAAGTCCAGTGTTAGCAGAGCCCTGCTCCTAACCAAAATGTACGCAGTGTGGGGTCAACTTATATTGGTCTGCGAAATCTACAGATAGACATAAAAATTTAAGATTTTGAGACTTTTCTGAGTGGTTGTGCTATAATTTAATTCATAATTCATACCAAATTTCATGTTTCTAGGACAACTGGAAGTACCCTTTAGGTTTTCGGATTTCGGAAATTTGTATGGAAATAATATTTTCAATGACTGTATCTTTTGATTGCGTTGACTTAGAAGGTTGATTTTTTCTCAGCTTCAAGGGACCGCAGGCTTGAGTATTTGATATTAATTTCAGCATGCTACCTCCACGCGTTCCAGCGAAAAATGAGGGTTTCGTTTTTTTTCTTTTGAGGTACGGAACCCTAAAAAAACAGATTTGGCGTTTGCAGTGAATCGTTAATTAGTTAACTATGGTTAGCAGTCGTCACAAAACTGACAGTCAATGTCAGACACATAAATTTCGTCATAAAACTGGCCATTAAGAAGTGATTTAAATATAACTTTAGTAACGCTTTACAGCACAAGTTAAATGAAAATGCCCAAATATGGCAATAACAATAATACTTAATAACTTTCTACATACCTAGCCACCTAACTGTTACATACCTAACTGTGTGCGTATAGGATTCTAAGTCCGGGTTGACGCTATATTTATATCAGCGCCTTTGTCAGGATTGCGACCGCACCTGAGCACCTGACTTGCGCAAACCTAACTCATGCAATAAAAAATATACGTGATGCCTTTTCATTTGAATGGCATAATTATCAGGAGTAGCAATTGCAGCTCCAATATTAATAGGCGCCTCCGACACATTAAATACGCAGGGCCGGCCTTAGGGGGGGGGGGGGGGGGGGGCGACCTGGGCGACCGCCCGGGGCGCCGGGGTCTACACAGGGCACCGGGGTCTACACAGGGCGCCGCGCGCGCCGGCATAACGTGACCAATGTCTACAAAAGGGCGCCAAATGCATGACTCGCCCGGGGCGCCTAGATGATTAAGGCCGGCCCTGCGCCTCGTATGTCAGTCGACTACCTATAGCCGGACTTGTTTCGGACTAATCTGTAGTCCGTTTTCGTCTCCGTTTATTTTACTAGTCCCTTGTATGTACATTTTTAATATTTTTCATAACAGTTGAGAGGAAACGTGCTGATAGCCGCCCGTGCACGCTTTGTCGTTCTCCTGAGCGTTATGACACGTGGCGCTCAGTAGGTAGGTAGGTACCTGAGACCCGAGTGGTAAACATTACTCGTAATCAAGGACCATAAAACCAGGAGGACTGCCAGTGTCTATACTATGTCGCGTTCCTATGAAATAATAAGCCTGCTGTAGCTAGTTTTACTACGGAGGGGTCTCTGTACCATTCATTTGGTATGACATTTAAACCTCTGGCTAACACAATAGCACCATCTAAATTCGTTTTTTTCTTTCAGTTCATAGATGGCGTTATTGTGTTAGCCAGAGGTCTAAGTGTCATACAAAATTAATGGTAC
Source organism: Clepsis dumicolana (assembly GCA_963691665.1). Lineage (NCBI taxonomy): Eukaryota > Metazoa > Arthropoda > Insecta > Lepidoptera > Tortricidae > Clepsis > Clepsis dumicolana. The sequence continues at coordinate 6,383,706 of OY829505.1, read as the reverse complement.
AGAGACCTCTCTATAGTGAAACTAGCTACAGCAGACTCATTATTTTACAGGAACGCGACATTGTATAGCCATTGGCAGTCCTCTTGGATTTATCATCCTTGCTCGTAATCGAGTAGTAAACGTTATCGAGAAATTTGGTTGACGTTTGGAACAGCGCCCGCCGGTGTGCGTATTTGGAACTAAAATTTAGTATGGGGTTACTCGATTTCGTTACGATAACGTAACGTTGCGCAGGATTCGTAAACTTCGTGCTAGGCCTACTGGAGCGTTATGACACGTGGTGCCCCGTAGGTACTGATGGGGTCGCCCGTGCACAGCATCACAGCTCCTGAGCGTTATGACACGTGGCGCCCCGTAGGTACTGATGGGGCCGCCCATGCACGGCATCACAGCTCCTGGACGTTATAATGACACGTGGCGCCCCGTAGGTACTGATGGGGCCACCCGTGCACGACATCATAGCTCCTGAGCGTTATGACACGTGGCGCCCCGTAGGTACTGATGGAACAGCCCGTGAACGGCATCACAGCTCCTGAGCGTTGTGATACGTGGCGCCCCGTAGGTACTGATGGGGCCGCCCGTGCACGGCATCACAGCTCCTGCGCGTTATGACCCGTGGCGCCCCGTAGGTACTGATGGGGCCGCCCGTGCACGCCCTACAGCTACTAGGCGTTATGACACGTGGCGCCCCGTAGGTACTGTTAGGGAAGCCCGTGCACGCCCTACAGCTACTTGGCGTTATGACACGTAGCGCCCAGTAGGTACTGATGGGGCCGCCCGTGCACGGCATCACAGCTCCTGGGTGTTATGACCCGTGGCGCCCCGTAGGTACTGATGGGGCCGCCCGTGCACGGCATCACAGCTCCTGGGCGTTATGACCCGTGGCGCCCCGTAGGTACTGATGGAGCCGCTCGTGCAAGGCATCACAGCTCCTGCGCGTTATGACCCGTGGCGCCCCGTAGGTATTGTGATGAGACCGCCCGTGCACGCTATTTTACTGCTCTTAGGCGTTATGAAAATAGAAAAGGTCGAGGGTGTTATTTACGTGCAAGTGTGAGAAAAAATATTATGTAAAAGAAAAATAGCTAGCTAGAGAAACCAATAAAAATAATTAGTTATTAAGTATTTCCGGTGTTAATCAGTCAACCAGTATACCCTTAAATCAGCATATTAGTAGGACATCGCCAATCGAGGACAATATATGGGTACTATGCTGAAGTGTTTTAAGTTCTACCTTTATCATCGGAAAGACAAAACAACTGTAAATAGTATTCCGTCCTTTACGACGTTTTGAATTTTCTATACCTATAAGTATATCGAGGATAATAGAACAACAAGTTTTGTAGCACTGTTTTTAACAATACGTGGACATCGTTATCACTTTATCACTAGTTATATTAATTGAGCCCAACCCAGTTAACACGATAATGCGTTTGGCATTATCATTGCGATTTACAATTTATTTATTTAATAGAAAATTGCATCAACTTGTAATTGTTTTTATCTTTATTAATTTAGGAGCTTCAACCAGACATGTCAGCCCCGTAAAGGACAATAAATATACTTATTTAAAACAGCACAAATTAAAGACACAAAAAGGTATAATTATTTCAAAATACACTTGTAATAACTTTGGCAGCTTCGCTAAAAGGTTCCAGCTTAATATAGAGTTAAAAAATTACCAAAATTGAACATAGAATATAAACCCTCCCCATCGATATAATATAAAACATCAAATATAGGGCACGCATCTGTTCAGCGCTGACAAAATGCAGCCCTCACTCATTAGCTGTCATTAAACTGACATATGACGTAGTGTCAAACATCAAGGTATACTAAGTCACCGAATCACCTAATCACCTAGCTTGTCCGCGCTCGGTGAAGCGGAAGCGTATCTGTCTATTTTTATGGTTCCGTACCTCAAAAGGAAAAACGGAACCCTTATAGGATCACTTTGTTGTCCGTCTGTCTGTCTGTTAAGACCCTTTTTCTCTGCCTACTGTCCCTTGCCCCAAGCCTGCGGTCCCTTGAAGCTATGAAAAAATCAACCTTCTAAGTCAACGCAATCAAAAGATACAGTCATTAAAAAGGCGATTTCCATACAAATAGCCGAAATCCTAAAACCTAAAGTGTACTTCCAGTTGTCCTAGAAACTTGAAATTTGATATGAAGGTAGCTCTTAAAATAAAATAAATAAATAAATATTATAGGACAAATTGACACCAATTGACCTAGTTCCAAACTAGGCAAAGCCTGTACTGTAGGTACTAGACAACGGATAAACATACTTATATAGATAACTACGTACTTATATACATATTAAACATCCAAGATAATAACAAACATCTGCCCCGACCAGGATTCGAACCTGGAACCTCAAGCTTCATAGTCAGGGTCTCTAACCACTAGGCTATTCGGTCTTATAGCACAATCACTCAGAAAATTCTCAACGTCTTAAATTTTTATGTCTGTAGATTTCGCAGACCAATATAAATTAACCCCACACTGCGTACATTTTGCTTAGGAGCAGCTCTGCTAACACTGAACTTCTTAAAACACTGGGGAAAAGCGTTTAAATCTTCCTACGGAACCCTCGTGCGCGAGTCCGACTCGCACTTGGCCGGTTTTTATATCAATGACCCGTTTCTAATAACTTCAGTCCGGACACACTCCATGAGCAAATGATGAACGTCCTCGGGAACCCCACAACTTCCACAATTTGGGGAGTCCACCTTCCTCATCAAATGATAAAATTTATTCAATGGCGCATGCTCAGATCGAAGCCTATGCGCGCTGACAATTTGGGCCCTACTTAAGTAAAGATAATGCTGTCCCACCAAGGAATACGAGGAGGCTCGCTCTGTATGGTCCTGTACCAGATTGGTCGGTGTGGAGAGTAAGACAGCCGGTGTAATTACGGGCACAAGAGGCATTTCATCCTAGCTCTCTAGGTTGGCAACGCACATCTGTAAACCCTCCGGGGTTGCTGGTATCTATGGGCAGTGGTGATCACTTACCATCAGGTGACCCACTTGCTCGTTTTCCTTAAACAGGGATCTCTCAAAGTGCTAGTTCCAAATAAGGTGAAACATGCCCCTGTCACCACCTCGGAGAAGTCCAACGAAATGTTAACTTGTTAACCCCTTCCAACCCAGTCATCGAATTATACTAAATATACGTGTAGTACCTACTTAAGAAAGCTTGAATAAAGCTACGTCATTATTTGTAGGATCAAAAGTACTACAAAAGGAAAAAACAGAACCCTACCTGTCTGCCTGTCTGTCTGTCCAGACCCTTTTTCTCTGGAATACGTGGAGGTATCATGCTGAAGTTAATATCAAATTAGCCCAGGCCTCAATTGGCCTCAATTGGCTCAGGCCTGCAATCCCCTGAATCTGTGAAAAATGTAGCTTCTGAGTCAACGCATTATATTAAATATCATACAAATTACAATGGGAATGAAAACAAATCGAGTACTTCCAGTTCTCCTAGAAACTTGAAATTTGGCATGAAAGTAGCTCCTAAGCTCTTACGGCATATCTAATCAGATAAATCAGATTTTTTAATGCATGTCTGAATATGTCAGTTTCCTTTCCAATATAAAATGACCCCGCACTGCGTTCATTTTGCTTAGCACCAGGGCTCTGCTAACACTGGACAACATAAAACACTCGGGAAAAGCGGGAAAAACCTCAGAGACTAGATTCCCGTGATTGAAAAACTATACACATACCTACAAATGTATACGAAACCCTTGGTGCGCGAGACTCTCGCTTGGCCGGTTTTTTCCCTACCGACCTGCAAGCATTCTTAGTGAACCAGGGCCGATTATAATCAATCACCCCCCACTTTGTAACCTGCGACAATTATTGGAATTTATGTGGGGGGGAGGGGGTACAGCCACACACGTCTCCCCCCCCCCCCACCCATCAGACCACCACTGGACTCCACTGGTACTGGACACCCTAATGTCTAATAGTTGACATCCGTCTGTCACCTCTGTCTCTATGAAATAAGGATGAAAGTGTCAACTATTAGGTCAGTGTCGGGCACAGGGATTATATTTATCAATTAAATGGTAAAATGATCGGACCTTGCCGCTTTAACTTCATTATTAGCTTACCTAATTTCCAGTTTTCTCTCTCAAAGAATCAGCATCGCTATTCAGCGAGGCAACGCTGCCAGCCTTTTGTGCACTATGCCACGGGGGCCTTATTTAGATTTAAGTTGTAGTTTAATTAGTTTAAGCTTAGATTTAATGTCATTGTAAATTGCTTTTATTATGTTAATTTCCGGTTGGTTATAAATTAAGCCGGACATGATAAAAAGACAAAGAGTTTATAAAAATACGTTACAGACTAAGCATTTAGATCGATACGCAAAAAATCCACGATTTCCTGACGAATTCCAAGAAAGCTAATCTATCCATCTCCATCTAAAAAGTAGCAAGTCGGCATATTTTATTACGCGACAACGCACCTTAATGTACACAACTTAGTGACCTTCGAAACTGAATGGCGGCAGATGTAGATTATACAGTCAGCAGCAGAAGTAGCTACAACCGAAGCGGTCACAATTATATAACCACGGCTCTATTGTTATAGACATAAGAGCTTGTGTAGATCATTGTGACCGCTTCGGTTGCTTACCTACTTCTGCCGCTGACTGTATAAGTAAGTAAAAAAATATATAAGTGGCGTGGAATGATTAAAGTACTGGTGTAATCATTGCGTCGGGGGAAGTACCTGTTATCGTATTGCCAAAATTTAAGGCGCTTATAGCGGAAAAAGGCATATCTCTAATTAAAAACGTCGTAAAAGACTAAAGATAATTTGCCAACGATAATCAATTAATCATCGAAGCTAGACTTTAGACCACAGATGACTAAAAACGGCTACATCATGGAAAGGATATTGATTGAAACGATTTACGTTATAAAATGTTACCACAAATGTACACAGTTGTAACGATAAACTATTCTTATTCTTTCTGTAGTTGGAGATTTTCTACGAGGCCGGTATAGCATCTCTCACTTCTACTGTAAATAAAATCTACCAGTGTAAAAGCGCAAAATCTCCAAATTGCTTAACATTTTTAACGGACTTCATGCTGTCGTAATCGCAAACGACGCTTACGAATTCGCCTAAAACCTCGTTTTACCTTTGCCAGCTTGTTCGGTATTCTGCCTGGTTTTGAATTTAAAAAAAAAAAACAGTTTGTATGCCCTTTTAATAAAAGCCACATTTTACGTCATTTCATTTTTGTCACACCTGAACTTCAGCCTCCCACATACTATGTTAAGATTTTTCATTGTTCTAATTCATAAGAAAGCCCTTTTAAACCAGAAGGATATTTGTCGCTATCATTATTTATTTATTTAATTTTAATAAACACTAAGTATAACTCGGTTATGAAACGAAAATATCATCTAAGTAAAGTCGAAATATTTGACTTAAAAACCGTGACAAAATAATGTCGATCAATGTATTGAATTTAACTTTGGATTGCACAAAACATGATAGGTTTATGAAAATCACAATACTTTGACAGCTAGTATCTTACGCACTTATTCCTGAAACAGCATTTCTTCCAGTTAACGTTTAACAAGAGGGTTGTTGATAGAAATGTATACGTGTGTCAAGAGGATAGAGATATTCACTTAGCGATCTTCCTCTACATACAATCCATTGTTAGTACGTCCGTGTTCATACTTTGAAACCATACTTATCTCGTTTTTTAGGGTTCCGTACCTCAAAAGGAAAAAACGGAACCATTATAGGATCACTTTGTTGTCCGTCTGTCTGTCTGTCTGTCTGTCTTTCAAGACCCTTTTTCTCTGGAACGCGTGGAGGTAGCATGCTGAAATTAATATCAAATACTCAAACCTACGGTCCCTTGAGGCTGTGAAAAAATCAACCTTCTAAGTCAACGCAATCGAAAGATACAGTAATTAGAAAGGCCATTTCCATACAAATTTCCGATTTCCAAAAACCTAAAGGGTACTTCCAGATATCCTAGAAACTTGAAATTTGGTATGAAGGTAGCTCTTATAGCACAACCACTCCGAAAAGTCTCAAAATCTTCAATTTTTATGTGTGTCTGTAGATTTCGCAGACCAATATAAGTTGACCCCACGCTGCGTACATTTTGCTTAGGAGCAGGGCTCTGCTAACACTGGACTTCTTAAAACACTGGGAAGAAGGGTTAAAATCTTTCTACGCAATCCTCGCGCACGAGTCCGACTCGCACTTGGCCGGTTTTATTTACAAGTTACTCCCCTCGTCACATCTGCGCGAACATCTTGTCGGATAACCTCATGACGTCATCCAGAAGTGGGAAACCCTAGCGATAAGTCTTAATTAAATTCGCAAAGTTGGCGATGCCACAGACAAGGCAGAGGTTCTTAACCTATTTGTAAGAAGCGGGAACAAGCTGGGTCGATAATAATGAAATATACGTGTTGACTCAATGTGAAGCTCGTCCTTTTTTCCTCCTTTAAAAAGAAAGTAAAATTAAAATTTTATTAAGTGTTGAAGTCGAATCAGTATGTCTTTGACTAAAAAGCTTGAAGCTGTTTTTATTTATTTATTTTATTTTATTTAAGTGTATATATTTATGTTATTCAGTGAATAGTGCAATCGCACTAAATTAGAGGGTTGTGAACACTGCCTTTACTGAATGACTCAATATTAAATTCAATCTTTATTAATGTGGCACGCGAAATGTCGCTACAAGAATTAGCAAACCACAAGGAATTGGATTGACTAGCGTTATCACGTAGCTTTGCAAGCACACATGTAAAGATAAATAAACACACAATTTCCGCAGTAAGCGTACTTGTTTATCACTGGCGGCAGCCGGCGCGGGCGACGCGAAGTCAGTCGCGAACCTAACGAGACGTTGGAACATCGTGCGTGAATCATCCTTTACTCTACATTTGTGATGTGGTCTAAGTCGGATCCCGAGGCCGAAGGGCCTAAGCCTGGGACCGAAGTGGTGGCTATGAACGACATGATCCCACAGGAGTTTTTAACCCGCCCCGTGCCCGAGGTGATAAGCATAAGCCAGTCCTCGAAAGTGCACGTCGGACACAAGTTCATAAAAATCACTCAAAATGTTGAAAACACGGAGATGGTTAAAGGTGAGTTGCTTCTTTCTACGATACCGGCAGTGTTTGGATGATAAGGTGTTGGTTGTTTTTTAACAGTGAAAACTGATAATGATTCAAGAGCTATTCAAATAGTGACTGTACTTAGGTATTGAATGAGCGTACGCTTTAGACTCTTACTTAATGTCTGACGGACTCGGCGTAAGTGGTTCAATTACTCATTACCAAGGAGTTATTGTCTGCGATCCCTCAACACTATTTTCAAGGGGGGTGGATGCAGTCTAGACTCGCTATCTTACTTAGCGGGAATATTCTAATTTGTCAATCTCTACGAGCTTTAATATTTGTGCCTTTCCTTTATCTTTGCTTTGCGAATGGAATATTTCAAAAGGGATGTATGCACAGTATTTTTTCTCTCTGCCAAGTAGGTATGCGGTGTTTTTCTACACCGGTGTGCGAACGTCTTAAGGACAAGCGAGCGATGGTGTCATTTATTGTTTTATTATGCTTTACGGTTTATTGTCATGACTGTCATTGCTTGAGCTGGCGTTAACTCTTATCCTATAATAACACTTAACCAGAGTTCACATGAAACAACTTATACTTGCCTTTACAGTCGCAACTAGATTCTGTCGCTTAATTACTGTCGAAAAGTGAAAAAACTACTTGCATCGGACACCTAGTTCTAAGTCACCAATGTGAATTACGACATCTCCCTCGGGGTGAAATAACTCTGTTTTTTAGCTTATAGCCTGACCGACGATGCGCTAGTGAACGGTTGCATCCAAATCTATGCAGCCGTTTTCATGTCACCCGAGACCAAATAATCAGGGAAATAGACAAACATTATAAAAATCGACAAAATGTGTTCGGTTATCGATCCTGAGGCCGCTTCTAACTTCTAAACAGTTTTTTTGTTAATACCTATCTTCATGTACAGGTTTTCGACCCTCTTCTGCTTTATTATACATAGATACTTATATTTATTACTTAGAGAATAATAATGCTATGATGTCGACGCCTTATTATTTGTTTACAATGCACGTTCTCTGGTTCTTTGTTCACTCTCTTGGACGCCTATCACACCGCATTTCAGCTCTGAATCCGCAGTCCGGTCCTGTTTTTATCTGCTTACAAAGATCCGGTGTAAAATGGAGACGTCCAAATATGGCCGTATGAAGGTGCTGTAACTTGGCGTTAGCTAGTAGCCCTTAAGTTTTCCCGAGCGGCCTGTCTGTTCAAATATGAACACCTCTTGAAGCGCGATTAAACTTGTTCGGGTATTTTTGAGCATCTAGAAGCCTCTCCTATGATGTAATAACGAATGTACAATAGGGACATGTCGACCCGACCGCCTAATTAAAAGCTTTATTAACTAACATACTTAAATGTGTACATCTAACTGACTCGACTGTGTTTGTTCTTTCCAAATTTCTGTTCCTAATATCGTGTGAAAAATACTTGAGCAACTTTTCAATATTTTATCTAAGTGAAATCGTTACCTATTAAGTTAAGAACACCTAGTGATGAGCAAGGGATAGGATTTTTTATTTGTTAATGTGTATTTTATGTACGAGGATGTAAGTATTATGTCGCCCACACAAAACTGCAAACTGCTATCTTTATAAACGCCTGCGCCGGCGGCTGATAACCTAAAACGTAATGTTATGATAAAATAATATCATCAATACGGTGTCGTAAATCCACATAAATTGACCCTTGTTTAATGAAAATGCCTGTGTTTATTAATAGTGTTGTTTACAGACTGGTTACAATCTAGATAGGTACATAATATTATGACCATGCTCTGTATTTTAATGTTATGGTGTGAAATTTTGGACTGATACTTAGTCAGCTGAAATAGTTTGAATGATGCCTACTGCCTTCTCTTTCCGACGTCGGTGTCAAATTAGGCGTAGTAATCAAGGTCGACAAAACGAAATTACTTACATTGTGCCCAGCGTGGCTCAATTAAATTAATATTGTCGGTACAGCTTGTGGCATAGTATGATGCTTTGAGCATAAATCATTTTCTTTCTGACGCAACACCTAACCATTACGTACATTCCTACATAAAACAAATCATAAAATGCGCATTAATTATTAATTTATAATTAGTCAAGTGGCTCTTGTCCTGTTTGCTTTACACCAATAATAGCATTGTGCTGAGGTTATTGATAACACCTTACAGCATGCACAACTAATTAAGACCGCTGGTAATAATTTAATTTAATACTTACTTACCTAGACATTGTGAAATTCCAGTGTGACAATTTCAACGCAATAAAAACCTTTCGTCAGATTCATCCCACCAAAACTTACGTCTGCTGCATGACCTAAGAATAACTGAGTTAATTCTTACGACAAGCTATTACCTATTTAGTTTAATTTCATAAGTCCTGGGCTTCGTGTGTAGGTAATCAAATTTTGCAAGTTATTTTTAAGGATGTTCCTGTTGCTCTGTCCGAATATGACGACTTTTTTACGTTTGTAATAAAAGTGAGAAAGCAAGTTGGTTTCTTGAGAGCAATACGATAGTTCGTTCGACGTTGGTATTCTGTTTTCATAAATACGAGTAAGTTTGTATTGTTGCTACTTAACGTGTGTAATATCCGAAGTTGATGGTGACTCTTCTAATACTTAACAGTTAGCGAAGCGTTAATCGCAAATCAATGTTTATCACCAAGAGTTTGTTTAAGAGGTCCAAACTCCCTATTTGCCTTAAAGTTATTTGTTCTTAAAGCGTACCTACTTATAAATTTTGAAAATTTGAACATCTTAAATTTTGCACTGTGAAGACACGTGATTTACGTAAGCGCAAAATTTAAGCTTACGAGTTATAAATGAGCATTTGCTGACTATCTCTCGAAGACTACGTACACTACGTACAGTCAGCAGCAGAAGTAGGTAAGCAAACTGAAGCGGTCACGATGATCTAAGCACGGCTCTATTGTTATAGACATAAGAGCTTGCGTAAACCATTGTGATCGATTCGGTTGCTTAGCTACTTCTGCTTCTGACTGCACGTGTTTGGTTGTTGTGGTTAGCTTGCCGTGTGCCGTGCCGATGTCGGCGTCAAATGAAATAATGATCTTTTACCGGAAAAACCTAAGTTTATTCAATACTTACTTCGCTCCTTATTTATTTAAACAAACATCAAATTCAGCAAACCTGGCTCCACTAATTGATTGAAATTGCTAAGCTATGTGATATGGAGCGCGTATAAAGATTATAAAAGATATTCCTATTTAAATACTTAAAGTAGGTACTTATGTCTTTCTGAAATGAAACTAAAGAACGATAACTCTAAGTTTACCACTGACAGATAAAATGGTTTGCCTTCATTTTGTTTTTTGTAAGTAACACGTTTACAGATTTTGTAATAAGTGTATGTACGACATTAAATTGGCATCTTCAATCTTAATACGTTGCAATAAAGGTGACAGGCAGGGCTTCAATTATTGGAATTAAGGTTTTTGGGGCTCATTGAGGCGTTTACCTTATTGATAAAGAACTGGTGGGACATGGGACTTCAATAATACAAAGCGATCAATTGTCAGTACGGGCAGGGCTGTAGCTAGGGGTAGCACGGAAAATTTTATCCAAGGCATAAAGCATTCGTCGTTTTCGAACAAATAGGCAAGCGCGAGAGGGACGAAGTTAGCCGTGATAGCCTAGTGGTTTGACCTATGACCTCTCAAACAGAGGGTCGTGGGTTCAAACCCCGGCTCGCACCTCTGAGTTTTTCCGAATTTATGTGCGGAATTACATTTGTACTTAATTTATCATGAGCATTTCGGTGAAGGAAACCTGCACACTCCTGCGAAGCAATTCAATGATGTGTGTGACGTTCCCAATCCGCACTGGGCCCACGTGGGAACTATAGCCCAAGCCCTCTCATTGTGAGAGGAGGCCTGTGCCCAGCAGTGGGGCGTAAGGCTGATGATGTGGGGTGTGAGAGGGACGAATGCTTTATGTTGTGGATAAACGTGAGAGTGCTAAGGGGTCAGCACATTTAAAGGAACGTTTGTATAAGTTTGTGTAACGATTTGTACAGCTACAAAAAATATGACTACTCTTCACTGCCCACTCTGAGTTCAGATTCACACAAAAAGTTAGTAAGGAAAACACAGCCATTACACGGCGTAAGAGGAAAATCAATAAAACATAACAGGTATGAATAGTGCAGCAATTCTATTGAATTTTGTTTCGTTTCCTAGACATGATATTAATGAGTTCATTAAAATGCAAGATTATTGATATTATAATGTAGTTGTAATTTAAACAAAACTTTATGATCTAAGTACCTACCGTTACATAGAATGTTTAGATATTTTTCGCTACCGTCTCATGGACGTAAAGTGAAAAAAATATTCACTGTTCATTACTTTTCTGTTATACGTTCTTGTAGTAACGAAACGGCCACATATTTTGACTAAGGTGTAGAGTTTATGAAGTTAGAGCTTTGTAGAGTCAGGGCGTGTAGAGTTAGAAGCTTGGCTTTACATAAGATCTGACCCCTATTTCACCATACAATTGTCAGTTTACAATGACAATTCGAACTACATTTCTTTACCAATAATGAAGCGCGCTAAAACAAGTCAGCAATCGACGAAGAATTGTCATTGAAATGTGACATTTGTAAAGTTGGTGAATTAGGGGCCAGAGAACTTTTTGACAGTGCGAGCCATATGGTCTCGTCTCGGTAACATTTTTCATGAAAATGTTTTTGGTGGGATCATACTTACGTAATTACAATATTGTACATAAGTGTATATGTATGCAAGTTGTGTATTTAGATTATGAAACTAAGTAGGTATAAGCTAAAGCTACATTGGATTACTTACCTGTGATAGAGCATCATCTTCCAATAATACCTACTGTTTCTTTGTAAGTTCTGACTGTGTTCAACCATGGATAACTCGAATAACAAGTGCTTGTTAAGATAAGTTAGAATATTTAGTGGATCCGTTCAAATAACAACAATATCGTCATGGTTTGGCTTTGAAATTGCCAACACTTTATGACACACTAAATTATTAAGGCGATAATAAATAAGTAGGTATAGCAGGCAGTTTTTCATCACTATCAAAACTTACTCAGATAGAGAAACAAAAGCTCTCAATAAGTTATGTCAATATTAAACTAAACTGTGAATATTAAACTGTTATTTTTTATATCATGTGTTTCAAAAGACGTAAGACAGCGGGGTTAGCTAATTACGGCCACAAGAAGCATTCCATCTTAGCTCTCTAGGTTGGCAACGCATCTGCCAACCCCCCAAGGTTGCAGGTGTCTATGGGCAGTGGTGATCACTTACAATCAGGTGTCCCACGTGCTTGTTTACCTTCCTTGTCATATAACAAAACTCACGCAATTAAGACCATTTTTAATATTCACTCTCTTTGCACCGAACTGTACTAACTTACTTCCGCGGCACACTAAGCTGCCGTTCTCCGCCTTTGTTCTAAACCGTGCAATGTTTCCCAATGTTTCAGGCCGCATTCTGGGCCTAGAGTTGGTGTCGCCCGCCAAAGCCAACCGGCTGCGCTGTAGCGTCGCCGTGTTCGTATGCTGGACCTTCATTATCGCCTTCGGGCTCAGCTTCTACCTCGTCCAACTTGTTCTCCGACCAACCCAAATAGACTTAGGTAAATACACCTTTCAAAACCATAACTAACCCTTTCTGCAATGATATTACTCATCAGGAAGTAGATGTGTACTACCGCGCCCGAGTTGAAGATGCATAAAATACCTCATTCTGTCAGTTCTCTTCAAACAATTCCACGACAGTGACGCGACGAACAACTATGGACATAGGAACGTAACAACATCTTTACCCCGTAACATCATTGCCTTTGTATCCATTCAAATAAGCACTAACAATCTGCGCAATATTTTTTTATGAATGACTATACAAACTTGCCTGCACAAAATTAATGAAGTATGTTTCTCTGGCTAGATCTAAACGCGACGTGGTATTATCGTCGTGACGATTGGCAAGCGATGCCCATGTACGGCCAGGACTTTCTTACACTCCCGTTAAAGTACGTCGTCATCGGTCACACCGGCTGGGAGGCTTGCGAGGAAAGATACACATGTACCGATAGACTCAGGGAATGTCAGAAGGATAACCTGGAGAGGGGCTTCCTAGACATCGTACCCAATTTCCTGGTCGGTGGCAACGGGCTAGTCTTCGAAGGCAGAGGCGCTAACGTCCAAGCAGCGATGGTCAAGTCGTGGAACACCAAAAGTGTAACCATCATGTTTATAGGAGACTTCAGAAAAGACGAGCCTAACACGCTCCAGTTCGAGCACGTCAATATTCTTCTGGAGCAGCTGGTGAAGGAGAAAGTCCTTGTTCCAGACTTCGTTTTATACGGCCAATGCCAGCTGTCACATAATACTATCCCGCCTGGCCCCAAAATAGTAGATCGGTTGGGCGAGTTGTTACATTGGAATCCTGTAGATAAAGACCAATGTCAAAGAACATGAGGCACCGCCACGAAATACTTGGTATTGTTATCGTTCGTTCGGCATGTCGTAAACCAAGATTTACTTACTTGAAACATTTGCAAAATTGCATTTGAAAAGCAGATCAGGCTTTATACGTACTGAAAGCGAACCGGGCTGGGTGCTCTTAAAAAAATGAGAAAAACAATGTTAATTACATAAATACCTATTAAATGAGTGCTAACGTTATAGTATAAATGTCCTAATGCTCGATACTGCCCCAGTGATTGGCACCTTCAATTTTAAGTCATAGCAGTAAACGTGACCAACTTGCTCTTTGACGCTACGAATTAATACTACGAGTACCTAAGTACTCATATCTGCATTGAGTTGAGTGAGAAATCCCAAAGCATGAATGTTGAAAGTTATTTTACTAGTATTATTCTGTTTTGTTGTAAGGTATTATAATACCTTAAGCTATAGATTATTCCTTACTCGACTGTAAATAAAGCATGATGGAGGTTAATCAAGGGTGAAACAGTTTTATTTTCTAGCCATAGAAAGTAACAATTTGATAATTCATGACGTCTGAAATGCCGAGGAGTAGTCATTACCTATTATAAACACGATGACAGGTTAGTCAAAGTTACGCTGTGCAGCGTTTTTCATTAATTTTATGTTTGCCTCGGTAAACCTGTAATATTCATCAACGCACTGACACTAGTGTAAGTTATACTTAAGTGTTTGGAAGTGTATGTAAGTGTATAAGTTAAAATATATTAAGTTCAAACTGCACTACTTTTACATCTCAAGGTGCGTATCAACACCAATACAATAGTGTCAGAGTACACTCAAGAGTGTTCTTTTAGTGTAAACGAAAATTATAATTACCGTGAAGCAAAGAAATTATGCTCTTTATGAACATGTTCGTCTCCGTTTCGTTTACACCAACAGAACTTGACAGATCGTGGATCTTGATTATCTTCGATTGTTTGTTTGATCTAAATGCACGTCAAGACTCTTCAGTGGCATTATAAACTGTTATTTTGAAAAAAAAAATCAAAAATTAATCATACATCAACGATTTATGAGTGTGGCCGTACCTATAGGAATTTACCTACTTAAAACTATTCTGCCTGCTAGAACTAGCAACGTATTTGTAAATACATACTTAACTTAAGGTTTATACATATCGACGGTACTCTGACTCAACCTCGTATGTAAAGTTTGACGAAATTGGAATAACCACTGTATGATCGCAGTCTAGTATAGTTATTTCAATTTCGTCAAAGTTTTATATTAAAAATATTTGATAGTAGTTTATGCAACTGTTACAAACGAGTGTTTTAAGGCCTAATTGGGTAGTCTTGCGTACATTACTTTATCAACACACATATTATAAGTACTCTAAGATGGTTCAGAAGCCGTAGCCATATAAACCTGCCCCTAAACTACGAAATTCGAAAATCGAAGTTCGTATCGTATCGTCCCGCTCACTCTCGTGTTAAATAATTTTAGCTTGAGAGGGACGGCACGATACAAAGTTCGAATTTTGCACTTCGTAGTCGGGGGGCTGTCACGAATTTGGCAGTTTTTTTTTAATCATAGACGAACTTATCGAGCTGACGTTTCGTATCGACAATTTTTTTTTTTATTATTTCTTATTTTTAAAGTGTATTGGTTTTTGAAGACGAAAATTGACTGTCTTATGGTAGTCATAGTCATTATACCTACGGATTCTGACGGCATAATAGAGGACTTGTGATATGTGTGTAAATAAAACATTTTATACTTTTAAAAACTGTTTTAAATATTATGTTGAAAATATTGCTGCTTAAATACAAACGTGACATAAATGAAAAACAAGTGTTTTAATAGCAAAAAAAAACACATTTAAAATATACCTATATATTTTCATTTGTTTCTGTCGCTTTTGTATATTTAAGTAAGCAACGCATGTGGCCGAATTGTTTTCTTAAGGCTGAAAAAGTAAGAACTTGGACGGAATTTTACAGAAATTAGCGTGAAATGAGGTTAATTTTTTAAGAATTTTAAGAAAGTAAGAAAACCAAGTTATTGTCTGTTATACTTATTGTCTTGTCGTACTTATTGTAAGGAAGATTATAAAATTTCGTATTTTTTGGATAATAAATGCACAGTAGCATGGTTATACAAGCTGAAAAATAGGGGTGACTTTAGATTTTTTTCTCTAAGTACTTTCCTTTAAATTACCTACTTGTCATGTCTGTCAGATTATGATTTTTTTTATATTAAAAGTTTTGTCGTTATAAAGTGGTAAACTAATAGTTTCACAAAAATTTACAAAGGACGAACCTTAACGAACGGCAGCTACAACCACCTAAGTACCTCTTATGCGTATGACCTACATAGTGCATTATTTTGCCTCACTGTTATCTTGTATTTTACACACTAATGAGATACGGCAATATATCGGCTTTCAGTGTTTGAAGTATTAAATTAATAGATTGATTTAGATTTAGATTACACTGATGAGTCACATTGCAAGAGAACTGTACAAATTATCTTCCTAGTTGTTGTTTTTATCAAATTACGTGTACCAAACCAAGTGCAGCAATGTAACTACAGGCACAAGAGGCATTTCATCTTAGCTCTCTTGGCAACGCTTGGCTTGGTTTGCAAATGCAAACCCTTCGGGGTTGCGGGTGTGTATGGGCAGTGGTGATCACTTACCATCAGGTGACACACTTGCTCGTTTGCCTTCCTCGTTGTATAAAAAAAAAATGACCAGGCATTGGGTGGGTTCTGATCTGACTTACAAAGGGTCAAGGAGAGTTCTAATTTGGTATCGCATCAATAAATGACGAATTGTGGATGGAGAGCTCTACTGGAGATGATTCCAAATGAAAAAAAATGCGCCTCTCACTCTACCTCATGGTGGTGCGGAAATTAGTAAAAAACGTAGTATCGATTAAAAAAATGTAGCGATTTTGCGAATTGAAAAAAAATGCTGGTCTCCAATTGATAATTATGGCGGGCGGTCGCTGAAGGTCTGAATTCAGAATATTAAATGAGAACACCAAACTGTAGCACTCTGCCACATTAGAGCTCTCCTTGACCTTTTGTAGCGAAAGCCGACTTTTAACCGACTTCAAATAAGGAGGTGGTTCTACTGTATGTATGTATTTTGATGTATGTACATCGATTACTCCGTCAATTGTAGACCGATTTTCAAAATTCATTTTTTATTCGAAAGGGTATACTCCTGAGGTGGTCCCATTGTCACCAAGTCATGATCTGATGATGGGATCCCAGGGAAATCGAGGGCAACCCTAAAATTTTATAGGCACGTAGGTATTATGTGTTTCATATATTTTCTAAGGCTATTCAAGTATTTGCGTCTGGAAGGAATCATCTCATGGTGAGCTGATGATGAAAGGTACAACTCCTTAACGTTTAGGGGTTGGAGGATAATTCTGAAAATGTTAAATCAACATAAAATTGTGAAATAAAAATCTTTTACCAAAAAAGCCTTCGAAAAAACCGTAAAATAATCCTCTAAAGCCATGAGTTTTATGGCCTAGCACTAGCAGAAATACGAAGTCGGTACTTCATTCAAAGAATATTCCGCTCGCACCGCACCGACTTCATGCTTCAGATTTCACGAAATAAGCCAAATTTCAGCTTAGTTTGATACCACCAACTGGTAAAGTAAAAGTAAAAAGTTTTATTTGTTAACAAAAAATCTTACAACAATATTACAAAACAGTACATACAAACCAATACAAGTTTTACCCTGTACTGCTCCTTAAATCCTGGTCGAAAAATGGTTTGCAAATTTTGTAGCGGGCAAATTACATAATACTTGCATACATTTTATACAATACGTACAGCGCAAGTTAAATAAAAGCTTGCAAAAAGAGACTGGATTATGTCCTGGTTATTTCTCTATGTTTTCCTTTTTTTTCTAATGTTAGGTTAATTTGTTACTGGACGTCTGAAAATGACTTTCGGAACCGGACGATTTTTACGGTTTTAGATTTAATAAGTACCTGGGTCACTAGTTTTTTAATAATTGAATAATGAGAAAAATAAAAAAATACGTTAAGACTTTATGGTTAAACTATAACATTTGCTCTAATAATATTATTCAGGGCGAAAACAGGAGACTAATGATTGTATACAGAATAGTGTACGAATGTGTAGTAGTGTCACCTCTTCGGCAGTTGCGCTTTCAGTCGGGTATCTAAATGTGTTGTTTGTGCTAGGTTCGGAATTGGACCGACTGCTGGCAGACGCAGACAGCGATACCGATGCCGAGTCGTTCGATAATTTCGAAGAATTTGAGGAACACCTCCGTAGAGAGAGAGATCAATGTAGGTAGACAAGCCGTGCTCGTCTCGCAACCATCCCTGCATGGTAGCTCACTAGCAAATATTTATAGCAAATCATCCCTTTTGCACACGCTGAGCTATCAGAATAGGGATGTCTGCTTCAAGTCCACAACGAAGTCGTGTGCTTGAGGTAATAGCCGTGTGCCCATAATATAAAAAACACAGAGCTATTCTGTAACACTAAACGCCATACGCGATGCTATTCTACTGCTGCGCGCAAAC
The DNA here is from genome assembly GCA_963691665.1 of Clepsis dumicolana. Classification (NCBI taxonomy): domain Eukaryota; kingdom Metazoa; phylum Arthropoda; class Insecta; order Lepidoptera; family Tortricidae; genus Clepsis; species Clepsis dumicolana. The sequence continues at coordinate 6,365,550 of OY829505.1, read as the reverse complement.
TTTACGCATTGTGAGCTGGCTGAGCTGCGTCCATTGTTACTCTAGCAGGGGGCGTGTTGTCTATGGCCGCTGAACCTAATAGGGCTTGAAATCGAGCTATATTTTTGCTGCAATATGTGGCCGGCACGGAAAGCAAAAGACCGGTCTGAGTGACGAGCCTTGGGGGAGGCCTATGTCTAGCAGTGGACGTCTTTCGGCTGACATGATGATGTGGCCGGCAATCATAGGAGTCTTTGTCTAGCTTTCATAATAAGACTTAGACAGCAATAGTTGCCGGCCATGTATTGCAGAAAAACGTTGCCCGTTTAGAAGCCCCTTAATGTAACTGTAATATGAACTTTAAGATTTCGTCGTAGACATTAGCAGATATCCCTGTTTAACCAGTTAGTGCGATGCGAAAGGGGTATAAGTATTTAAACGCTAATGTGCTGCCAGATGTCTGTCAAATGTTGGCATTGATTGTATGTGTCTCACACTTGGTGGTTTATTTGTGTATTTGTGATTGTTTTAAAGATGCCGAAAAGCTTCTGGTTTTGTTTACCTACATGAAGATCTAATAGGATTCTATAAATCGACAATTGACATCTTTGTTTTTCTTCCAAGTTGGGGCACTTATTTTATTTATTTACATAGGTAATACCTATAGGCTTGACCACAAAAACGTTTGATGGTAAGCGAAAAGCACGCTTGCCAGGTAAATGCCCGTTCAGCCTAGACTTCAACTTTTTATGGGTATTCTAGCTTCTAGAACTCTCTAGCAGGTCACTCCTGTCTCATTTTATTTATGGCTGGCCATTTTTCTTTTTGTTCCTTCCGACATATCGTCAGCCTCCCATCCTAGTAAATGTTATGTATAGGAATAGTAGGTGTATGTGTAATCTGTGGTAAATGTCAGTCAGTCAATACACCTGTTGAGAACACATCGTCTTGGTTTTACTTTGGTTTTACACCACCACCACACACCCAAGCACCACCCAGGGTAGATAGCCACCAACTCTGGTATATAACAAATTGGCGACGAGTCGCGATCGGATCGGCGAGTGCGCGAGCGGAAACGCGGTCGAGTGATATCTTGTGCGAGTAGTGAACAATGTCGGTTGGCAAGATGGACGCGTTTGATCACCGTAAAGACAATTGGTCGGCTTATGTGGATAGACTCGAACAGTATTTTGTGGTAAATGAAGTGAAGGAAGAACTTAAAGTGCCGTTGTTAATTACCGCGATGGGAGCGGACAGCTACGATTTATTACTGACGTTATGTACTCCTATCAAACCATCAACAAAAAAATATAACGAGCTTGTAGGACTTATGTCAAATCATCTGCAACCAAATCGGAGTATTTTAGCGGAGAGGTATAAATTCCGCCAGCGTAAGCAGTTAGCGAATGAATCCATAGCTGATTATATTGCAGATTTACAAAGGCTAACGAAGTACTGTGAGTTTGGGACGTGGTTGGATGATAGCCTGCGGGATCAACTTGTGTGTGGATTGCATAACGAAAACATTCGATTACGATTGTTTACCGAGAAAGATTTAAAGTTTTCAAGGGCAAAACAGTTAGCCATTCAGATGGAGGCAGCTGAAATAAACGCGGCATTGGTGCAAAATCGAGACCGGTCATCGAAAGGGGACGCAGCAGCGCCATGTTTTGCTGTTAGCGGAGATACAAATTCTAATTGGAGGACACCATCGCGGAACAACCGGAATAATCCGAAATACAGCGAACACACACGAAGATCGATGAGCTACGAAGGTGCGCGACAGTTGCCGAATGGACAGCGAAAGATGAATAACAGCGTGTGGCCTGGGACATCGGGAACAGCTGACGGCGGCCGGGTGCGAGTAGGTCAAGGTCAAGCGCATTGCTCGGCTTGTGGCGGCGCGCACGCAGTGCATTCGTGCAAATTTCGTGTTTATGTTTGTCGTATTTGTAATCAAGAAGGGCATCTAAAGAAGATGTGTCCAAATTTGTCAAAGATCGCCCACAACTTCGTACAAAATGAGGGTTCAGAGGAAGAAAATTACGATTTGGAGGTAAACCTTTCTTTTGTTAAAGAAAATAAGTTAAGTAAATACAAACCGTATTTAATGACTTTAAACATCAATGATCAGGATATTAGTATGGAAATAGATACCGGAAGTACCATATCTTGCATAAGTTCGGAAGTTTATGCAAAATGTTTTTCAGACTGTAAGCTTATTCCTAGCAATTTAGTATTAAGATATTATACAGGAGAAACAGTACGCACGTTAGGTAAAATAAAGCCGTGTATTAAGTATAAAGATAAGTCAGCATCACTAGACCTATATGTAATAGTCAATGGTAAAACGAATTTACTAGGCAGGCAATGGCTTGTGGAATTAGGTATAAAGGTCTCCGACGGAACCGCATTAAGTAATTATGTTCAGACGTCAGATCATTTTAACGTGGCCAATTTCAGTTCCAGATTTGAAAATGTATTTGCTGACGGGTTGGGGAAGTATAACGGCGGGCTCGTGTCATTGCGGGTGCGGCCGGACGCGAGGCCCGTTTATATGCGCGCGCGCCCCCTAGCGTATGCGCTTCGAGAGCCGGTTGAGCGCGAGCTGGCGCGGCTGGAGCGCGAAGGCGTCATCACACCCGTTGAAACCTCCGAGTGGGCCACGCCTATCGTGCCGGTGGTCAAGTCTGACGGAACTATCCGTATATGCGGCGATTACAAGATAAGTATAAATAAATATTTGGATGTGGACCGTTTCCCCTTGCCTAGGATAGAAGACTTGTTTACAAAATTACATGGAGGGCAAAAGTTCAGTAAAATTGACCTTTCTCAAGCCTACGCTCAGCTAGTTCTAGACGATACAGCTAAATATACGGTGATTAACACCCATAAAGGCCTATTCAAATATAACCGCTTGATTTATGGTCTATCCTCAAGTCCGGGAATATTTCAAAGGATCTTAGAGCAGATGTTTGCAGACATGCCACGAGTGGGGGTATTCCTTGATGACGTGATCATAACGGGCGAGGATGACCGTGAACATGTGGACAACTTGTACAAGGTATTTGAAAGATTGGAGAAATATGAATTGAGGATAAAGAAAGAGAAATGTTCGTTCCTTGCTGATTCTATAACTTATTTAGGATATGTGGTGGATAAGGAAGGACTGCACACTTGCCCGAAGAAGGTCAGGGACATTTTAAACGTGACAACGCCGAGTAACGTTACCGAGTTGAGATCTTTTCTAGGCATGACTATGTACTATGCCAAGTTTGTGAAAAACATTAGTACATTACTCACACCACTTTATGAGTTGCTAAAAAAAGAAGTGAAGTTCAGATGGTCTTCAGACTGTGAAAATGCTTTTAAGGAGGTAAAACAATTGTTGGCTTCCAGTAAAGTGCTGGCCCACTACTCACCGGAGCTGCCGCTGATCCTAACCACCGACGCGAGTAGCGTGGGCGTGGGCGTGGTCATCTCCCACTAGTGGCCGGACGGCACGGAGCGCCCGGTGGCTTATGCTTCTCGAGTATTGAATAAGGCAGAAAAGGCATACTCGCAAATAGATAAAGAGGCGCTGGCGATTATCTATGGAGTGCGAAAGTTTCACCAGTACCTTTACGGCCGGCGATTCGTTTTGAGGACCGATCACAAGCCCCTGGTAACAATTTTTGGAGACAAAGCTGGTATTCCGGTAATGGCAGCAAGCCGGATGCAAAGATGGGCTGTAATATTGGGAGGATACCAATATGATATTGAGTACGTTCACACTACGAAGAATGGAGCGGACGCACTCTCTCGACTACCACCGGGCAGGGACAATAGTCAGCCTGCGGTGCATAGGGAAATAACGTATTTAAACTTCGTGCAAGACTTTCTGCCGAGAACAAACCAGGATGTAAAGAGGGCAACAGAAAAGGATGGTCTCTTAAAACAAGTACTTTATTATATAAAGGCAGGCTGGCCGTCATATTGCCCGATTAAAGAATTAGCACCATATTTTTCTAGAAGACAAGAATTATATGTCGAAAGTGGGTGCATTATGTGGGGCTACCGGATTGTAATTCCCGAAGAGTTAAAAACAGGCATATTAAAAGAGTTGCACAGCAGTCACCAAGGCATTGTCAAAATGAAAAGTGTAGCAAGAAGTTTTGTTTGGTGGCCCAACATAGATCAAGAGATAGAAAAGATTAGTCGAGAGTGTGTTATTTGTGCAGCAGAGGCTTCAGCACCACCCCGAGTTAAGCCCCAGCCTTGGCCGTACTATTCCGAGCCATGGAGCAGACTGCATGTGGATTTTCTGGGACCCTATGAGGGCAAAACATTTTTTATCATAATAGATGCAACCACAAAATGGATTGAGGCTTTTCAGATGGCAAATACTACAGCAAATGCAGTCATTAAAGTATTGAGAGAAACATTTGCTAGATTCGGACTGCCAAAGGAAATAGTCTCAGATAACGGACCTCCTTTCACAAGTCACGAAGTGGATCAATTCATGAGTTTGAATGGAATAATACACACCTTTACTGCACCATATCATCCGGCGTCCAATGGGGCCGCGGAGGGAGCTGTTAAATTATGCAAGAGAGCTATAAAGAAAGCCGTTAGAGAAAGACTAGATATCGAAGAAACGTTACAAACCTTCCTACTCAACTACCGCAACTGTGAGCAAAGTACTACCGGGGAAACGCCGGCCATGCTGTTACAGAAGCGACCCCTGCGTTCCAGATTAGATTTGTTAAGAGCCACAGCGGTAGTCGAAAGGAAAGTACATGAGGCACAGAGAAAACAGATAGGATCAGCTGGAGGAAGCCTACCGAAGCAAGTAAGCGAAGGGGACCCAGTCTGGTTGCAGGAATTTAATGCGAGAGAGAAGTGGGTGCCGGGCACTATTGCTAAAGTAACGGGGTCTCGAAATTGTGTCGTTACAAGGGAAAACGGTACCACATGCAATAGGCACTTGGATCAATTGAAAAAGAGAGTTGTGTATTGTTTACCGAGTTCAGTTCCGTCAGACTTCGAGCCGGGGGTAACCTCAGAAGAGACAACAGCCTCGCCAGCGCGGCCCGCGCCGGCGCTCGAGGAGCTCGTGGAGCCAGGACCTTCACAGTCACCTGCCGTGACACCAGCCCCCAACCCCGAGTTAAAACGTACTAGGAAACCCCCTATCCGTTATGGTTTCGAATGTGACTAAAGTGTTCTGTAAAACTTTACCCCCTTATTATTTGTAAACGCTGATAAGCTGGTGATACCTTAACTTTCGGTGATCGTTGTAAACCTCTTTAGTTAGAAGTTACGTTAGAAGTATAACTTATATATACTTAGTGACAATCATCTTCTTACGCATAAGTCTTAGTTAAGAGAGAGGGTGTTATGTATAGGAATAGTAGGTGTATGTGTAATCTGTGGTAAATGTCAGTCAGTCAATACACCTGTTGAGAACACATCGTCTTGGTTTTACTTTGGTTTTACACCACCACCACACACCCAAGCACCACCCGGGGTAGATAGCCACCAACTCTGGTATATAACAGTAAACTACCTAACTACGCTGCTCAAAAATATCTAGGGATCAAGCGCGTACTGGGAATCCGTACATAATTGGTCCCAGCTTAAAAGATACAAGCTTAAAATTAACATGCAATGTTCACTTCACACACTATTAGGTAAATGTAAGTTCGCCGTTTCAAACCTTTAGATACAACTTGAATTTCAGTCACTTCCATGAACAGATTGACTCTTTTGGTATGGATATATAAATTGGATGATAATACAAGTAAAGAAGTAAATACCTAACTAGTTAACAAAAATTACAGTCATGAAAATACTTGCATTTTTTTTTACAAATAGGTTGTGCGCGCGTTAAAATGTCAACTTTGATAATGGAATCTCAATATTTACGGCAAGTATACTTAGGTGCCTAATATTTTATTTTTTAATATACTTAAGAAACTTTCGAAAACACGATTGAAGATAAAAAAAATTAAGTCTTTAGATAGGACCAATTAACACGATACGACTCCGCAGATTCAATTTTGGAGTAACATATTTATCACTTACCTACGTTCATATTCTGGGTTTGTGAAGATGTATAATAATTAATAGTATAAAGTATACATCTTCACAAACCCAGAATATGAACGTAGGTAAGTGATAAATATGTTACTCCAAAATTGAATCTGCGGAGTCGTATCGTGTTAATTGGTCCTATCTAAAGACTTAATTTTTTTTATCTTCAATATAGACTAGACTAGACTCATTCTTCCTCTCAATAACCGCATCCGCAAATACAACTCGATGAAATTGCTACGAGTCAAAGAATATAATATAATACTATGGTCTACTCACGTCCGAGTTGAACGCTCTCGCTATATTCGTTAAATTAAAATCATCAACGTACTCAGGTGACATACGACAAGAATGAAAAAGTCTCATATATAATCTGGCACTTTAGAGAATAGCACATAATTATTTACTGTACCTATTTTTAGATACTGACATAGCCACATGCCCTAGAGGAGAGGCCGCCATTAACAGAGGAAGAAGAAAAATAGCAGCCCCGCCTTGACGCTATATAAAAAAAATACTTAATAGGTACTTAAAACTTCACAAGCTCTTTCCTTCCAGACTATCCTCTGCCGCGTTACATATGGAACATAGCAAAGAATTCGACGCGAGCCGAGCGGCTCTCCTGCACAGCTTCGGTCGTAGCGCTATTGCTGTGCACGGCGCTCATTGTGTACTTTACTGTGGTAGCGAAGGGCAGCGACGTCAACGCCGTTGACAGAGGTACGGCGAAGCCATGCTCAGAGTTTTTTTTTATAAGAACACAATGAACATTTAGCTTAGATTTAGATTTTGATGAATGAATCTGTAGTGCCTCCGCCAAAACCAGTCAAACTTGTTGCCTATTTTATCTTGTCAAACAGATGTATATTTTATTACCTCTCATAAGGTGGCAAGCGTCGAGAAATTTTATTACTGTTTTGCACATTTTATCTTTTGGTGTTAATAGGAGCGATAAGATAAGACGAAACGCTAATCGACTAAAATGATACTTTAATCGAACAAAATTGCATTCGTGTCGGGACAGTAGGTACTTATAGAGCACTTCGCTGCTGTTAAACGAGAGATTCCTTTGGGAAGTCCTATCGTGACCAACACTTATTTAAACAAATATAGGTCTAGAGATTTTTTTTTCCACGGGCCAAGTAAAAAAGAATGTTATAACGAGTAATATAGATTTTGACATGGAAAAACTTAGTTAAATTTTACTTTAAATTTCGATACTTACATTCGTTATTTTTACATCGCGTCGCGTTTCAAGCTGATTCCCCTGTTCTCTTGTTCGACGAAAACCTTGTCTATATTTTTAATTTTAAGTAAATTTATACAGAATTATTCGTGGCCCGTATTACATGCTAGAGCAAAAGACCTCCTTACAGCACTTACCTAGTACAGTCAGCTAAGCAACCGAAGCGGCCACAATGACCTAAGCACGGTTCTATTGTATAGATATAAGAGCTTGTGTAGATCATGTGACCGCTTCGGTTGCTTAGCTAGTACTTCTGCTGCTAACTGTACCTATAATACAACATACAATGACAATGCAAAGAAAAATTCGTTAAGCAGCTGGACTTGAACCAGCAACCTCGGTAATCCGTACCACGCTCCACCAATTAAGCTATACTTAACGTTGGTGTACCTAACGAATTTTTCAATGCCTTGTGTCATATTTTATTTGGAAGATCTCTCCTCAGCGCCATCTATGAGTAGCTTAATCAAAACCGTACCTATAACTTTGTACCTATAATACCTGTGATTTGTTTGATTGTTGAACAAATCTCCTGTAGCACCGCACCCATGGAACATAACCCGAACAATGTGGCGGGCGCGACCTTCGCCCGGCAACAACACCGTCGAGCGCTTCTCACCCATCAAACTGGTCATCATCCAGCACACAGTCAGTCCAGAGTGCCACCGGTTCACCATATGCGCGGCGGAATTGCGCAACTTGCAGTCTTACTTCTTGGACTCGCCTAAACTCGGATATGATCTGCCGTGAGTTGATCTACGAGTTAAATTCCACAAAACCTGGGTGCCAATGATTGAAATCAAAGTGTCGATGATAGGGTAGTTTACCATACCGTGATTAGGCTGTGAGACTAGCATAATCGACGATCACAATATCACATTATCGGGGGATGTGTATTTCAACCGCAAAGCAGACGTGCTCTAAGATTTCAACTGATCACTATGATTGGTCGATTCTCCCGTCACCACTCCACTCCACCTCAATGATATTGCACCCTAGATAAACGTGTTTCGTAGAAGCATGATCACGTAATTCATGTTTTTAACAAATTTTAAAACTGAATACAGACCTAGATCCTACTATTGGCCTCTTTCTAAAAGCGTCACATACCTACTCTCTTCAGTCCTAATTGGATCCCTAACAAACAGATTCCACCTCAGGAGCATTTAGAACACAGGGTGATCCACAGGTGATCCACCAGGTGACCCAACAGTCGAATCTAAGCATATCCTCGTCACTGTTATATGATTATGACGTACCAAGCCGGAACACCAAGTCAGCGAGCCCAACCGCCTGTATTTAAAACCGAAGCTATACTCTACAGCTGCTCCATTTGCGGGCAATAACTCTCGATTCGTCGAGCTGGCATACCAGCGATTTAACTCTATCACCAGTAGATGACCTGGAGGACCTAAGGCTGCGTATCTACCAGAGCTATGTGATGTAAGGTAGACAAGTGGTGCGCAAGGTTAGGAAAATTAAGTAATGACTACAGACAATTAAAACACTTATAACCCTGTTATTCATAAACCTATTTTAACTAAAATGCTGTTGTAAAATGTGACAAAAAAGGACAAACGAACTTCGTTTGTCCCTTTTTGTCACATTGATATTTCCGTTAGTAAGAAGACGACAAAACCTATTTTAGCTAATGGAGGCTTAAGTGACGTTTATGAATAAGGCCTTTTTACTATTGTAGGTATAGCCCAATATACTTTTTGGGTTTCCAGAAAAATAAAATTAAAGGATCGTCTGGAATCGTGTTGATATGTCAAATCTTAGTTTGCGACCAGGAAAGTGGGGGGGACAACTTTTGATGGCCAAAAAACCTCGAAATTTTCTGACTTTTTTTAGATTGTGGCGATTTTAGCTCTAAATGACTAAGTAAATTTTTCTATTCCCGAAACTTTCAGTGCAACTCTCGTACAGGACACAACCTATACTCCAAATTTCATCAATATATACCTAGCAGTTTTTGAATTTTGATAGACGGACGGACAGACGGACATGACGAAACTATAAGGGTTCCATTTTTTTTTTAATAATTTTCTCGGAGATAATGCGTTTTAATTTTAAAATTTACCGAAGTAATCTATTCCACGGTACCCAGAACAGGCATGTTTACAGTTACAACTTCGTGATCGGCAACGACGGACGTGTGTACCGAGTTCGAGGCTGGAACCGAGAAGGCGCTCACACGTCTCCCTACAACCGGTGTTCCGTCGGAATCGGCTTCATCGGTAAGCCTTTAGAACACTCCTTTATTCCAATAATCCTTCTTTCTTGCAGTAGTCGAGTAAAAAACAATTCATGTAAAGTTTAAATCCACACGATCAAAATAATAGAATCGAAACCATTATCCACCAACAGTACGAGGGCTGTTTGTGTACCCGTTTATGGAAAAAAAGCATTTTTTATTTTGTATATATGCATTTATTTTTCTACCTTTTAACTCTATACATTTGTTCCACCTATACTCAAGCTTCAATAAACCATCCAAAAAGTATGATTTTGGAAAGTCATTAAAATAGGCCTCTGTGGCGGCAATGACTTCGTCATTTGATCCAAATCGCTTGCCACCGAGCCACTTTTTTAGGTTGGGAAACAAAAAGAAATCGCATGGGGCCAAATCTGGAGAATACGGGGGGTGAGACAATAGTTCGTAGCGTAACTGTGCTAATTTAGCCGTCACAACTCTGGACGAATGAGCCGGGGCGTTGTCGTGATGAAACAGTACTTTTTTCCTTTTTAAATGGGGTCTTTTGTCCTTCAACACGGCGTCAAATTCATCCAATAAATTGGCATAGTACTGCCCTGTTATTGTTTTTCCCTTTTCTAAATAGTCAATATGTATAATACCCTGCGAATCCCAAAAAACGGTCGCCATGACCTTTCCAGCCGATGGGACGGTTTTTGCTTTCTTTGGAGCAGGTTCACCCGGTAAAATCCACTGCTTCGACTGCTCTTTCATTTCCGGGGTGTAGTGGTGGACCCCACAGAGTACATTTTTATAACTGAGATAGAGATGTCACTTCAACGTTTCGCATACAGCGACATCTGGTGCTTTGTGACGGCAAAATATGCGATGACGTCATTGACGTCTAGTTTCCTAAATGTTAAAATAATTTACTTTGAGCAATTGCTATTACACCATGTTCTGTTATATAAATTAGAACATGGTGTAATAGAAATTGCCCAATTTCCCGTTTTGATGAATTTGATAATTATTCAGTGCTTTATTTTTTACACATTTTCTTTTTATCAGGCATTCCAACTCCAACTTAGACACCAGGTGAATGTGAAAAACCACAGATTAGAGAATTAATCGCGGCCATTATTCATTCGTTCCGTTCCACTTATACCTTCACTGTACGTTGTTTTTAGTAAATAAAAAAAACTAAATAAATGTCGAAACCTCCTGAATTACTAAAAATCTAAGTTTTCGCCCCATTTTATTACGGTTTACTTGCAGATATGATACGTTAACTCAACCAGTGTCCATAGAATATTCTATATAATATTTTAGCTTAAGAAAAACTGATGCGTATAATGATATTTTAGATGACATTACTATAATTAAAAAAGATCGATCTTACCAGTGCTCACAAAATAATTAATTAGCATAATCGCATTTTTAAACAAGGAAAGATAAATGAAAGCATTTATTAAGCGAAAATAAAATATTTATTCCAAAATTTAAAATTCCAATATAAACTATATTGATATTAGCACCACCTATCGACGTGTGACAACAACTTCATGTCTATAACCGAACCAAATAGAATATTACTTAAGTATATACTATACAATGTAACTTGAGTGACTACTGAAATTAGCTGGACAACGAAGTGTACATTTTGTTCTAAGTTATGCCACCATGGTGGACCCACGTTTCGTCCACGGTCACGAAACGACGCAGAAACTCCTTCTGGTTACGTTTGAATACGGCCAAACACTGCTCCGAAGTAGTCAGTCGGTTCCGTTTTTGCTCCTCCGTGAGTAAACGCGGCACCCACCTCGCCGATACTTTCTTCATACCCAATTTTTCTTCTAATATGTGTTGTACCCTCTCGATTGAAACGTTTACAGCATCAACGATCTCTCGAAGTTTAATTCGGCGGTCGGCTAAAACGATTTTTCAATTTTCTTAACCATATCGTCTGTAGTCACCTCAACAGGCCGGCCTGGGCGATCCTCATCAAAGACGGTTGTTCTCCCCCGCTTAAACTCGTTATACCAATATCTGACGGTTGTCATAGAAGGAGCACATTCATGGTAAACCGGTTGCATTCTTGCTTTTATTTCATCACATGTTTTTCCTTCCAAAAATAAGAATCTAATTACAGACCGGTACTGTTCTTTCTCCATTTTAACAATTTTAAGTTCACGCCTTCACTAAATCGTTGTCAAATGAGAAAAAAAAACAAAAGAATGCCATTTTTTTTTAATTTTCCCGCCTCTGAAAAATGGCTTAAAAAGGTGGTATACTTATTTGCGGCCAGTGATATTAATATATTTAGAAAACGGGTACTTATCAAACAGCCCTCGTACCTGCTTCTTACAAAAAAAACTAATTCTTATTATGGCCACATTACCATCGTGTGCCTCCTCTACAAAGAACTTCCAAGACTGTGATACAGGATTCTCACTTCAAATAATGTTTGTTATGATGTTTCATGCTTAATTATAAAACTATTTTTCCAGGCGATTACCGCGAAACCCTAAACGTGCATAGTCGAGTGACTGATCTACAGTTGCAGAGGCTGAACAAGATCTTGCAAGAAGGAGTAGACCGGGGTTACCTGCGCCCGGACTACTCCATAGTAGGCGCGAAAGATGTCAGTAATACCTTCAGCCCTGGGGAAAATCTGTACAGGGCCTTACAGACCTTGGAACACTACGATCACACTAGCTGGAGGAACCTTACTTGTGAACAAATCAAAGAAATTATAAATTAAGCATTCTTTTTATATAAGTAGGTACCTATATTATATTATAGTATTTAGTCAATGCTTGTTTTTTATTACGACGTGACTATAAATGTTAGTCCTGCTGACCCCGCCTTTAGTTATTAGCTAGTTATTATTATTATTTGGAATGGAATCATTTGACAGTCTCAACGATGTCGATAGTCAGATACAATGAGAGTGAGATCGAGTACTTAACGGAGGTGCAAAATATGCACGAAAATATTGGGACACTTTATTCCACTTGTTAAAATCCATTGTACTCGTGATTCTAAGTAAATAGTTATAACATAATTTTTTTTTTTACAACTTTATAAAATGGCTCACCAACACTAAAAACTGACAGCATTCATGCTCCTACGTTGGCTCGTATTAAATAAATCAGGCTCAAGAATGTTGGCGACGACCGCAAGCATAGGTATACTGCAAATTCTCAGTTATCATTATCAGACAGTGGTTATCTGTTTACTTTGCCATGCACACTTAGTTACTACGGACTTTCTTAGAAATAGGCGCAATCTTTACCCCCGCCGACCGCGTTCTATTCTAAGTCGAAAAACCTGTAACCACCATTGACATTTAACATAAAGACTGGCCACGCACCTCTTTTGCGCTGACAAAATGCGACCTTCACTCATTAGATGGACATAACATGTCAAACTTCCAATTCAAATTAAACTATATACCGACCTGCTAATTTACGGACACAAAATAACAGGTCGTTCTTTATTGACCGAGCGAGCGAAGCGTCAACATTTCAAATTGGACAGAAATGCTTTCGTATGTCTGTCCAGCTGTTCTCCTCTACAGTGTGAAATTTTGCAAACAGGCTCGATAATTATATGAATATGTATAGTTTTTTTTTTGTGGATTCGTTTTTTGGAAATTAAAAGAAACCAAAAATGAGCTCGCGAGGTCTACAGCAGCTTGCAAAGCCACTAGTCATAATAATGTATAAGAGACGAGAAAACTCACAGAGTGGCAAGTGGAATGGAAGGCAAATATATATTTCAGTGTCATCATTGGACAGATAATGCACAGTCTAAATCACTAGATCTAAAAAATTAAAATACGGTAGAAATATACGAAACAGTCAGTTTCCGTAATACATAGTTTTATTCAATTTACCAGGAATAACAAAGTTCAAAGCTACATAGTAAAAATTAAAAATGAAAACAAATATTCTATGTAAGTTCACCGGGAGTTTTTCTTTCCGAATTTCTACTTCGGGTCGGAATTTATCAGGTCGGCAAATTTATGGCCCTATGTTATTTGACCATAATATTAGAGGTAGGGATTTATCAGGTGGGGAAATATATTTTTGGCACTTCATTTTTTGGCTATAATATTATAATTTGAAATGCGTGGTTTTCTTTACAAATAATGAGTATATTATTTATTTACGTATTGAATGTGATTCCTTGTGCTTTGTTTTTCTTTTTCGTGTTGTTTGTACAGTTCAATAACGTGTGAAACTGTTATATCTGGGCAAGTCAAGGAGATGTCACCTGCGCGGCGGCCGTTGGCGACTAAGTCATCTAATCACCTAATCACCTATATTGCTTGTCCGCGCGCGGTGAAGGGGTGGCATATCCGTCTATTTTTGGTACATCAATGGTAACCACTTAACAAATCCTCGAAGCCGACCTGACTGAAGGGTGCATTAAAATGTAATTTTTTACAAACTTATTCATCAACCGAAACTAGCAACGCATTTCCCGGCCTACCATACAAGGAACGCATCTTAACCTAACCTCTACTTATTACTCAAAAGACTCCTAAGAAGATTCTTTGGTAATTGGGATTGCGCCTATCAAGCAACTTTTGTGCTGATCTATCGATGTATTAAACATATCGACCGGGCTTCGTTGTATGCTGTAGTCATACAACGGTTCATACTATAACCCGGCCCTAACTTGACGTATATTTGTATCGTCTATGTTACGATAACCCCGAGTTGTGTCTGATCAAGGTCAGTGCAAGTTGGACTAATTGCTAACCGCGCTGAGCGAGACTAGGAAAGTCAAGTAAACCTCTTGCTGGATTCTTCCTTGCGCACCGCTTAAATGCCTCGCAGTGTTGGTGGATACGCTAGCTTGGATTAAGTAAGTCTTCTCAAGAGACAGCCAGGTACTGATACCCAAAAAAACCATGTTACAGTTACAACTTCGTGATTGGCAACGACGGACGTGTGTACCGCGTCCGAGACTGGGATAGAAGAGGCGATCACAGTCACACGCCTACCTACGACCGTTGTTCCGTCGGAATCAGCTTCATTGGTAAGTCTCTAGAGCACTCCTTTATTCCAATAATCCTCCTTTTACTGCAGTAATCGGGTAAAAAACCACCCTTGCAAAGTTTATAATTCATGGGTTCAAGATAATTGCGTCAAAGTAATATTCACATACTGTTTCTTACAAACAAACTAATTCTTATTATGACCACATTACCATCGTGTGCCTCTGCTACAAAGAAAATCCACTGGGATACAGGATTCTCATTCCCACTATTTCATGTTATTAGCAAATAATGCTAAATACGCGTGTTGCTTAATTAAAACTATTTTTCCAGGCGATTACCGCGAAACCATAAACACGCTTAGTCAAGTGACCGATCTACAGTTGCAGAGGCTCGAGATGCTTTTGCAAGAAGGAGTCGACCGGGGTTACCTGCGCCCGGACTACTCCATAATAGGCGCGAAAGATGTCGTCAATACAGACAGCCCCGGGGAAAACCTGTACAAGGCCTTACAGACCTTGGAACACTACGATCACACTAGCTGGAGGAACCTTACTTGTGAACAAATAGAAGAAATTATAAATTAAGCATTTTCTTGACCATTTTCATTTCTCATTGCGTGACTTTCCTTTAGTTATAAGTAAGTGATCTATTAGACTTTTAGGTAAATTTTTTAGACTTGAGCTCACTTACCTTGGGCAATAGACCATCGTAAAGAATTTTACTTCCGAAAAGCACATACGTCTCCAATTGATTACTTACGTAACACAAGTTCAGCTGTAACCACAGGCTGTCGGTGAACTGTTCCAGAAGTGAATAAATAATAGAAGTGTCATGGCATAATCACATCGTTTATTGGTATATGTATGTACCTATTCGCATGATTTCGTATAAGCTATAAACATGTTGTCCCGGCCCCGGGCGTCCCGCGGGAACCGGTCGACGGCAAACAATCACAAGAGTTTTAGAATATGCATTCGTTTATCTAACGTATACAGACATTACTTATAAACGTTGATGGAGCGCCGAGCTAAGCACTGTCTCCTCAATTTGTCGAATATCGTACTGGTTCAAGGACGCACTGTTTAGGAATGAGAATCAGTTAGTAGACATGTTTCAACTGCCTGGTTGCTCATCGGGCCGACCAAAGTTTATGAGTACGCGGTGTGAACCGACGCCTGCGCGGCGCTCGGTGTGCGTAACATTATCCGTAAGGATAAGCACACTGATAGGTAAAGTAGCATATCTTTACGGAGCAAGTTTGCGATCCCAAGTTGTCAATAGGGTTGTTTCCACCATAAATTCATTTTCGGGCTACTAATGTGCGTATTTCTATAAATTGTTAAAAATATCTTTTGCCACGAGTGACCTGACCCCAAGTCAAAACGTCGTGGTTGAAAAGGTCGATGACGTCACTGCATTAAAGTACCACGATTTGACAGGTTTGAACTGTTCAGCGCGTTTCGTAACAACCAAATACTTTTACCTAATAAATCAAAATCACAAAATTATTCGCGAAAAAGGTCTAGTTTTTTAACAAAGGTAGGCATATATCAAAATATAAATTTATATTATTTACCATTATTTGATGCTTTAGATGTAATAGTGTGGTAGTAGATTAAGAATACTTGGCTGTAACAAAACGCATACATTCCGTTGACATTGACACCTTTGGTCGGCACACATCTACAAACTTGTTGGTTATATACTTTCTATCCCTTTAGTTGGCAAAAGCCCGCTGCGGGTGTCAACGCGAAGTGGCAAAAGCCCGTAGCGGGCTCCTGTCAAAATTACCGTCAGGTGAGAGAAGCCCGCAGCGGGCCTCTGGCCGGTGTCGTGTTTCAGTCGTCGATAAAACCGCTCAAACTGTACATTAGCTATCCAAACTTGCTAGACGCTTGCATGGTAAGTCAAGGTCGGCATTTAATAACTGACAGCTCGTCGTTTCGTGCGAAGTTCGCTACAAAAACCGTAGTTATGTGGGGCGAGTGGAGGCATCGTTCGCCGATTATGTGAATTGTGTGTTTCGTGCTAGTTTTTACGGATTTAACAATGCCTGGGTAATTATTATACAGTTTCTATTGGTTATATTGTAGTTTTGTGATGTTTTTAGGTACTAATTTAATCATAGTTATTTTAATCATATTTTTATACATGACAGTGGAAAATTTTTGGTTATCTGATATTTAATGAAGACTAGCAAAATGCTCATAAATGAAATGGTATTCATTGCTATTTAATAAGATAGGCCATTTTATGCTAAATCTAAGGGTACATGGTTTATATATAGCCCCCATAATTTCTTTGTGAGAAATGATTATTTTTCTATCATGCGGAAAATTCGCGACGACCACCCACTAAGAGGCCCCCACCTGACGGCTTTTTTTGCAAAATGACAGCGCCACTTGAACTGACAGCCAACGGGCAGCGCTGCCACTTGAAAGGTTTTGTTTCCGCACAGTGACGTGACGCGTTGTTCAAATAGCGTTTATGGCGCCAACAAAACCGTTTTGTTTTCGTTTTGAGGCGAAAATGAAATTGTAGAGCCATCTGGCCGATGCTGAATGTTATATTTTAACAAAAAAAATTGGAAACAACCCTATTACTATGTATTTATAACTCCGAAAAGTCCACTCACTTTGATCGCTTTAGACGTCAAAATTGAAATTAACTGTGCTTGGTCACGAGAGACATGAGCAGTAAACGACCGCGTGGCGAGTCGGCGAGCGCCGCAGCGACCGGTTCTAATTTTAACACGTCATCCAGTAAAGTATTAGCAAGTTAAAGTGTAACAACTCCTATAAAGGCATCACATATATAAAACTTATCACGTTGATATTAAAATTCGAAAAGTTGTACAATGTTTATGGCTTCTCTACAAGAAAATCCCGTATTAAAATGGATCTGATGGATAAAGTGGGTAACGAACAGCCTGCATGAGGTGAGAGCTACGGTGTCGGCGGCAGCGCGGGGGCGGCGCGGGGGCGGCGCGGAGGCGGCGCCGCTCGCGGCAGAAAGCCGTAAACGCGATGCACATTCAATTTACTTACCTACGCTTCAAAACTGTACAGGATGTATAAACATTTGGCATAGATAACTCGACTAATGAATACATTTGAACAAAATAAAAATAAACTCTTATTGTTATTTTTAAAAGTTTGTAATTCTGAAAGGCTTATATAATTTTTATAACATTCTTTTGACATTTTCTGTTCTAGAGGTTCTTTTAGGCACTGTCAATTTATTTAAATAATTTATACGCGGTTCGCCAAATTCATTGTTAAGTATAATATTTAGCGAGTCACGGAACAGTCGTGTTGCGTCGTCAGATCTCAGAGTTCACAGTTCGAGGAGTCGGCTCCGACACACTATCGCCTATAGTCTGCAGTCAGAATGACAGTGGCGTAAATGTTTAAGACTAGTATAATAATAATACCTATACCCGAACAGACCCGGGGCTTACGTTCGTACACTACAACATCAAATATCCTGATTACTATATAAATACCACTATTACTATATTATGGTTACATGAGCATACATAACATGACACAGCAAAACAAGACTATTGAAAAGCACAAAGCATTTTAAACGTTTGTCCAAAATTCCTTTTTTGGGCTTTTTACACTTTTAATTTGTAACATGTACGTTTTGACTTCATTTTAAGACTCGTTTAGTGATACAATTATAATAAACAATGAACATAGTGCAGGTCATTTAGGCACTAGCTAGGAAATTCATAGTAATAATAAGAGTCAGAGGAAGAGGCGCGGCGGAGCGCGCGCTCGCCGGGTGTGCAATGTGCATCCTAACCGTATACACCTATTCCGTCGCCTGAAAACCAATTTGAACACATTTCCATATTGCTTAAATACATATTCAGTCTACGAAACTGATAGGTCGACACTGAAATTATAACTAGTAAACTACACAAATCGATTTTAATGCTTTCTAAGCTACGTTTAAATAACGGATCAGCGTGTTCAACATTACCTCGTCATAGACGCCGTCATTCGTCGAAAAACAATGCTGGGACAAATAATAGAACGCTATGACCACAAACAATTCAGTGAATGTTTAAAACATACCGTTAATTAAAATAATCTAACACCAATATTATTATTGTAATAAATATTTTTTTTTTTTCAGTCTTTGGTTCCATTCCAGTACATTGCATACTTCTATAAATGCTTTTTTATCCGATTAATTAGATTTTTTGTTCATTTAGGATTTAAGTAGTAGATATAAGTAGAGTAATGTTAGCCATCGCCAAGGGGCATGAAGCTGGCGACACATACCAGATGAAAGCCGGCCGCCGCGAGCCGCGCCGGCGCCGACGAGCTACGGAAACACATCGCACCCAAACACTACCTCCCCCCACTTCATGTTAAGTTGCGCAATATCACGCCAAGTTATTAAAATCACCTAAATTCTAACAAAGAAGCTTAGGATTATAATTTTTCAATGTTTTTCGAACCGAGAACGAGTTTTGACTACTCCAAAATCCTTTTAGTCCTTTGGTACATATTGATTTGGTATAAAACATGAACCTAACACCCCAGAACCTATCCCGATCGTATCACATCTCTTGTTAACCAATATCACTAGGTTGTTATTGCCAAGATTTCCCCGCCCGATAGAACAACGCAAAGCATTAACGTGTATGAATATTAGATGAATTGGTGAAGTCCAATTTAAACGTATTCTGGCACAGAACCCTTGTCGAGGGGCGGCCCGGCGCCGCACCGCCACTAGACAACTTTGTTTTTAACAAATTTATTGCACAGCAAGATTTACAATAATCACAGAACACACTACATAGACCGAGACCTATTTGCAATAAGTTACAATAACGTGAGATCTATAAATAATTTGTTATGTGTCACCTATAGACATAGACAGCAGAAAGGCTCGCGGTACATAACACTCGCAAACATTCACCTAACGATTTGTTCTTCAGACCGAGGCGAGCATCGGTCCGGTGTCACATCTTCTCTTTACAAGGTAACATGATCAGGCAGTCATACGAAAATAGCTCCTAAAATACATTATATACAGTTCAGTGTTGGAGGGTTCCATACAACAGGCCCGGAACTTGGCAAACCTTAACAACAGCTAGCAAGGGTGGAACGGAATTTTGAACAACGTATCCATGCGAAAAAGAACCTCTTTTAAACACAGTAAAGAAACTTGAAAGAAGCAAACGATAGACAGTTCCGGTTGATATGTTCATTGCTCATTAGTCGCAAACCGCCGCAGGGGGCGGGGGGGGGAGGACTTCTGTTTAGCTGCCAATTTATTACAAGTAGTGTTTTCTCCTACAGTTAGTAAAAATCACAAAACAATTTCTACATGCTGCCAAAGAAAAGAGAATCAGTCAGTCTCTCGTGAATACAATGAAACAATTTGAATTGAAAATCAAACCATTAGGTTTTACCTACATACATAGCTGTAGTGTGTTCAGGCCTTGGTGCGATAACCGCTATTGCTTTTCACTCGGCTAATAACTCTGTGAACAACAAATAATACCAAGTTATAACGAGCATTCTGAGAGGAATCCTGTGCCCAGCAGTGGGACGTAAAAAAAAGGCTAATGATGATGATGACAATGAGGGCTATTGCGAGTTATACATTCGCTAGGATCGCCATCCTACCATTATCACATCATCATCACCACCATTATCACGTTATCATCATGTGATCAACACCAACATTATCAATTATTAACCCATGGAGCGCCTTATGATCACAGCGCCGTGTTTTTATAAAGCTACAAGTTACAATTTACAAGCGGAAGTCACTTTCTAACAAAAGGTGATAGAAAGAGACATCATAATTTAATATAGAGACATAGTAGAAAACCCTTTCCCACGGGCCAGGCAAAAATCAATCTTATGACAAGGTCATAAACATTTTGACAGGGAAAAGATTTTCTCACTTTAACTATACCTACTGTTTTAATTTTAATTTTATTAAACTTCATAATAAGATCAAAATTATGATCACACCTGTGATCATAGGGCGCTTCTCGGGATAACCAATTAATAATGAAAACGTTATCAACCGGGCATAGACGGCTGTACACAAAAACAGCGATGTGAGCATGCGCGCCTCTACATAGCACTCATCCACAGCACGCGCTCAGTGCAAACCTTTCGCCACGCTTGGTTTAAGATAATTTAGAAATTACACGTTTGTTTGCTAATGTAGGTACGTTTGTATTAAAAGAGTGTCAATAAAGTTTTATTCTGTTCTGTTATCGTCACCAACATTATCAATAAATTATTGAATCAGGCGTTACTTTGCGGAGGTCCATATTTATGAACTAAAAACAACTACCATGCTCACCCGCTTTGCTCGCTGTGGTCGCGGGTGCGCAAAGTAATTGTCTTTAGTTCATACCAACATTATCAATTATGACCACTAGTCGTCAAAATTCAAAATTCAAAATTTTATTCAGCAAATAGGCAGTTGAATGCTCTTTTACACGTCATTTTTTCGAGTCTACCAGCGCTTTCGGAAAGACCATGATTGCCAAGAAGAATGCGCCGCAAGAAACTTGGCACAAAGTCATTTTTTCTAAAAACAAGTTACATCAGATCTTACAATACGAAACCACAGATAAATTACACAAAGAAAGCTCACTCTATCATTAAAAAAAAAATAAAGAGAAAAAAAAATACCGTATTTTAGAAAAAAGTGTCGAAGTTTTATGGCACGGTAAGACGTTAGCGAGCTATAGCGATAATGATGAAAAATCGGATTCAAATTGTAAATAAAATTATTTTTCTATTAGATTACAAACTCATAGTCACAGCTTTAACTATTATAACATACAATTATACAGACTCTGATACACAAACTATCGCTGCGATAGATCTAATGTCATGTACTGACTGCAGATCGAATATTATGGTCATTATTCTTATTTGTAATATTTATATTCAAAGACACTAATTTCTTTTTTATACGACGAGGAAGGCAAACGAGCAAGTGGGTCACCTGATGGTAAGTGATCACCACTGCCCATAGACACCCGCAACCCCGGAGGGTTTGCAGATGCGTTGCCAGCCTAGAGAGCTAAGATGAAATGGCTCTTGTGCCCGTAATTACACCGGCTGTCTTACTCTTCACACCGGAACACAACAGTGCAAACACTGCTGCTTAGCGGCAGGATTAGCTAGTAAGATGATACCTCGCACAAGATCCTACCACCCCTAATTACCCTATTAAATAAATTAAAGTTTATGAATGCAAGTTAAATTTTAATGCCAATATAGACTCCCATAGCTCACAAACGTCTTACCGTGCGATAAAAACTCCGATGCCTAACAGTTTTAGACGTCACCATCACCGCGAGTGTGTGCTGTGTACCTGCGAGCGGGCGGCGGGGCCGGAAGCCCCGGCTGCCGTCGGGTCCACGCGGGCCGCGCGCCACAACCACGCGCGGCGCGCCGGCCTCCTCGAGCGACGCGGTGCGCAGCCGCGCCAGCAGCCGCTCCGGCCGCTCGCTGCGGGCCTTCGCCACGGTCTTGTTGCTGCAACGACAAAAAATACAACTTTACTTTTGCACACGTCTGCCTCAGAATACAGAACAGACCAGAAGCCGCGTTCAGTCATAACCAGAGCTCGGAAAGGGTGAGTTATTCGAACGTCGTTAATGTCATGTGTAGATATTAATATGGATACAACCTGAAAATTTAATATTAAAGGAAAACAAAACTTCATTAATTATGATTAACTAAAATGGCTATGCATTACAAAACGAGTACAAAACTTTTTTTGTTTATTCTAAAGTTTCTGTGTAATTGTAATAACAAAGTTAATTTGAACTTTCATTAAAGACATCAAGATTCAAACTTCAAACTTATAAGCCAGCTTGGGCAAAAATGTTCTCGTATGTCGGTCTGTCCGGTTGTCCGCCTGACTGTTCTCCTCTACAGATCACATTTCTCAATAGATTCTAGTTAAAATTTTGTGACCAGGTTCGATAGTTATTTATATGGATTTTCTTTTATCGATAAAGTTTTTTTTTGGGTTTAGGTACAGCTCACAGAGCTACTGGTACCCTTTTCTTTTCCGGAAATGGTGTCCAAAGTACATGATATAGTTTTAGCAGATCGACGATAGAAGCATCTGAAATAGCTGACACTACAGGTATTTCGAAAGAACGGGTACATCATATCTTAAGTGACGAGTTAAATATGAAAAAGTTATCCGCCCGTTGGGTGCCGCGTTTGCTTACGCACGATCAAAAAAGAATTCGGGTGCAAAACTCGAAGGCATGTTTGGATCGTTTTCAGAGAAATAAAGCAGATTTTATACGTCGATTTATAACAACAGATGAAACATGGATTCACCATTACACGCCAGAATCAAAAATTCAATCAAAACAGTGGACTGAATCTGGGTGTTCGGCTCCTTAAAAAGCTATGGCTGTAAAGTCGGCTGGAAAAGTGATGGCTTCTGTCTTTTGGGATGCAAATGGAATGTTGTTTACAGATTACCTTCCCAAAGGTCAAACTATTAATGGAGAATACTACGCTAATCTTTTAGATAAGCTTTATCAATGTATTCAGCAAAAACGACGAGGTTTAGCGAAAAAAAAATCATCTTCCATCAAGACAACGCAAGGTTTCACACTTGTGTTAAGGCTATGGCAAAAATCAACGAATTGAACTATGATTTGCTGCCCCACCCACCTTATTCGCCTGATCTAGCACCATCAGACTTCCACCTTTTCTCCAAGCTAAAATTTTTTTTGGGTGGACAGAAGTTTTCCACAAATGATGAAGTTATTGCCGCCGTAGAAGAGTATTTTGCCGGTCTTGAAAGAAGTCATTTTATGGAGGGCATTACAGCTTTAGAACGAAGATGGAACAAGTGCTTGGAGGTACATGGAGAGTATGTTGAAAAATAAAATCAATTTTATCACGCCAACCTAAGTATTTTTATATTAGGCTAGTTACTTATCATCCCGCCTTCGTAGCAGTTTTTATACATATATGTATTTCTATTTTACTACACATTTTTTGTAGATATAAAACCAAAAGAGACTGTAATTCGTTACGTAGCCAAGCAGATTTAGTACAACACTTATTGCCTATTTTGGACACAATGCAATTAGGCTTACACATGAACACAGAAGAAATACTTATAGACTGGGCACAGTAACAATCGACAAATAAATAACATTTAAACTTATTGTTACTTATATTGATCTTTCGTAGATGAGGAGACAAATACAGATACATGTACGCATGAATAAAAGGCATCAGGAATTGACCTGAAGTTTTTGGCGATTCATTAAAAGTGTCCTAAACTTTTGCTTAATTGCCTTCCTAGAATATACAGACCCCACTTTGACGACGTTGCAGGCGGACGACTTGCCGTTGCGCGGGTTGGTCAGCATGACGAACTCGACCGTGTCGCCGGGCTGCAGCTCCGCCGGGTTGCCGCGCACCTCCGACATGTGGAAAAAGAGGCGCCGGTTCTCCTCGGTCTCCATGGCGAGCGAGAGGAAACCGAAACCGCCTGCAATAGGCAATCACAAGTCTAAAGCCTGACCTGATTTATGGGTTTGAGCTTATGTCCCGCGGCTTTGCCCAAGTGATATATTTCAAAATGGACTTGTTCCCTAGCCCATCCCTTCTTAGTGCACCTCTAGGATACTCAAGGTATATGTTTGCCAAATTTCAAGTCTCTAGATCCAGTGGTTTAGGCTGTGCGTTGTCTGTCAGTCAGTCACGGTACTGTTTTATAGTTATAAATGATCGGCGACCGTTAGCATTTTATATCACTTTGACGTCCAACATAATGACTAACATGGATAAGTTAAACCTGCGATAGTAAAACTGCATACATTTTTAACATAATTATAAATTGTGCACGAAATTTAAATATAATCATATCACTCCTGGGAAGCAATTCAGTTGTGTGAAGTTCTCAATCCGTACTGGGTCACGCGCAATGAGAGCATACTGAGAAGAGCCCTATGCTCAGTAGTGGCACGCAAATAGGCTGGTGATGATAATGATGATGAGTGATGACCTATTCGTAAATGAAGGCTATCGCGAGTCCAGAATTAGCTAGGATCTCTAGTGGCGAGTGAGGTCTATCTGCAATTCTCCACCAATGAGAGACCAGCTACTGGCCTATGATTGGTGGAAATTGACACATAGACACTCACCTCACTCGACACCCAGCGGATTTTTGAGTCGCGACAGCTCGCTCTCATCAAGCAGAGCCTGTGTTTATAGGTAAGGGACAAAGTTAACCTTTGATGGCGTCGACTGTGGCGCGCCGCTTCTTGCGAACGGGCACGATGTTGGTGGCGCGGCCCTCCGCGTCTGCCTGGAACGTCACGGGGTCGCCGACCTGCAGAATCTCGCGCTTGCACGCTAGCCCCATTATGCCGAACTCGTAGGACGTGCCGCCCTCCATTTGGATGAGGCCTGAGAGCAATTTCAGTCGAATCATTTTATTAATCGGGTCAATCAACTTTTCATTGCCACTCGTTGCCATGGAGATGTCCACTGGGTAACTCGTATAAAACAAGATCTACTAAGGTACCACTCCATCAAACGTTAGGAGTTTCGACAGTTATATATGCCAATTCCTTCATGATTCATCCCCTAAGCAGGCAAATGCTGACTTTCGAGGGAGTGGGGTCTTAGAAAATCATATTTTTGATAAGTCTCCATGGCAACGAGTGGCAATGAAAAATGGATTGAACCAATTAATTTGTAAACACTGGGATTCTGTGCACATGGAATCCAGAGGATCAGTTTATTTGTGTAAACCTATACTTCGTTTATTTTAGCATTAAAAAACAGAAAACAATCTTGACATGTATTTTAATTGAAAAACGCTTTTTAAAAATAAGTTTCGTATAAAATTTAATTAATAAATTCAAAATTCAATTGCAGGATTTAGCCCAAGCATACATTGCAAGTTAATAAAAAGCTGATAATTACTAGGTACATCAGAAGTAGCTAAGCAACCGAAGCGGTCACAACGATCTAAGCACGGCTCTATTGTTATAGACATAAGAGCTTGCGCAGATCATTGTTACCACGGTTACGTAGCTACATCTGCTGATGGCTGTATGCAACTCACCGCAATACTTGGCCTGATCGGGGTTCAGCGCCCGCAGAGTCCTGGTGACGGTGCCATTGAGTGTGGCGTCGAGCGGCTTGGCCAGCGGCACGGTCCCGCGCGGCAACACCCGCACGAACTCGGCGCTCGCGCAGCCGCCGCCCGAGCCGCTGACGCGGCCCAGCGAATACTCCACCTCGGTGCCCAGCTCGAGACCGTCGGGATTGCCTTCGAGATTGCTGTCGGAAAATTAAAAAAAAAAATTAAAATTATTCTAAGTTGATGCGGTTGATGCATTTGATGCGGTTAAACTACGATTCGTGTAAAATTGTACGTAAAAAAAAAGTGAGTATTCGCATTTCTACCGCAGTTCGCAGGGTCGGTGTACTAAAGGCGTAAAGTCCATAGCTTGTCAGTAATTAGTAACAAAGGTCCTACTTAATAACTGGAATTTCAGTTGAAAACAATAATATGTATATTATTGTCAGTGGAATGAATTTAGTACTAAAATGAAATGAATAAAATAAATTGAATAAAAAATGACAGCAATAATTCAGGAACACAACAAGATAATAATATTAACAATTACTATTATCATTATCCGGCTTTTATTATATTTTTATTCGGTCAAGAGTGGTAAGTATTCACAACCCTGCACAAAGTGAAGGCATCTTACGATTTAGAGTTTTGGCCTTACTACATTAGGTGGTTGAAAAAGAAAACTTTTGGAAAGTGTTGAAAAATTATCCTGGAGACTTAATTCGTCGGTTAATAGCATACGTAATATTTTCGTCAGGCATTGCATTATGTAAATACGATAAAAGGATAACAAGGGCGGGCTTTGATTTATCAGCTTTTATCTGTTCAACAGTTTGAGGTCACTATCACAGGAGAGTACAGTTTGTGAGCGTTTAGAATAGGATTACTGTTTTAGAAATACTTCGGCTGTCAACGGCGCACCCGAAACTGAGTCCTATTTTAAATGATCACTGACTGTACTACTATCTCATGAGGCGCCAAAGGCCAATATCGAACACTGTTAAAACATTTCGCAGGCAAATAAAAAACAAACAGGAATTGAAATTTATAACAAATACTTATTGACTTCTTAAAATAAAATTATGTGAAACACAATGTAGCATTGAAATAGATACTTACGAGGGCTGTTTGATAAGTACCCGTTTTCTAAATATATTAATATCACTGGCCGCCAATAAGTATACCACCTTCTCTCAGAGGCGGGAAAATTAAAAAAAAATGGCATTATTTTGTTTTTTTCTCATTTGACAACGATTCAGTGAAGGCGTGAACTTAAAATTGTTAAAATGAAGAAAGAACAGTATCGGCCTGTAATTAGATTCTTATTTTTGGAAGGAAAACCATGTGATGAAATAAAAGTAAGAATGCAAGCGGTTTACCATGAATGTGCTCCTTCTATGACAACCGTCAGATATTGGTATAACGAGTTTAAGCGGGGGAGAACAACCGTCTTTGATGAGGATCGCCCAGGCCGGCCAGTTGAGGTGACTACAGACGATATGGTTAAGAAAATTGAAAATATCGTTTTAGCCGACCGCCGAATTAAACTTCGAGAAATCGTTGATGCTGTAAACGTTTCAATCGAGAGGGTACAACACATATTAGAAGAAAAATTGGGTATGAAGAAAGTATCGGCGAGGTGGGTGCCGCGTTTACTCACGGAGGAGCAAAAACGGAACCGACTGACTACTTCGGAGCAGTGTTTGGCCGTGTTCAAACGTAACCCGAAGGAGTTTCTGCGTCGTTTCGTGACCGTGGACGAAACGTGGGTCCACCACTACACCCCGGAAATGAAAGAGCAGTCGAAGCAGTGGATTTTACCGGGTGAACCTGCTCCAAAGAAAGCAAAAACCGTCCCATCGGCTGGAAAGGTCATGGCGACCGTTTTTTGGGATTCGCAGGGTATTATACGTATTGACTATTTAGAAAAGGGAAAAACAATAACAGGGCAGTACTATGCCAATTTATTGGATGAATTTGACGCCGTGTTGAAGGTCAAACGACCCCATTTAAAAAAGAAAAAAGTACTGTTTCATCACGACAACGCCCCGGCTCATTCGTCCAGAGTTGTGACGGCTAAATTAGCACAGTTACGCTACGAACTATTGTCTCACCCTCCGTATTCTCCAGATTTGACCCCATGCGATTTCTTTTTGTTTCCCAACCTAAAAAAATAGCTCGGTGGCAAGCGATTTGGATCAAATTACGAAGTCATTGCCGCCACAGAGGCCTATTTTAATGACTTTCCAAAATCATACTTTTTGCATGGTTTATTGAAGCTTGAGTATAGGTGGAACAAATTTATAGAGTTAAAAGGTGACTACGTAGAAAAATAAATGCATATATACAAAAAAAAATAATTTTTTTTTCCATAAACGGGTACTTATCAAACAGCCCTCGTATGATCAGAATTGTTTGGAATATATAACCAGTAAACTTGAAAAAAAAAAGATCTATCTTGAACTCTATTAATTTTCACCAATTAAAATCAGTTCAGCGCACCCTAGAAAAAAAATAGTTGCCAGGCTGGGATAAATAAAAAGAAAAACAGTTATATGAAACTAAGAGCGGCCAACGAGCTACTTTCGCAATGCGACACAAAAATTATAAAATAACATCCAGAAAATTAGAATAATTGATGCACCTACAAGTTGACTCTCTTTCTATCGTGTACCTTTTATCTCTTCCGACACCGTTTGGGTTGAGCATTAGTCGTATTTGTAACTTGGAAAGGCAAGTCAAGATGCTAAGATTTTTAACCCCCGACGAAAAAGAGGCGTGTTATAAGTTTGACCTGTGTATCTGTGTAGCTCCCAAACGGATGGAGCGATTTCGATACGGTTTTTTTTTTATCGAAAGCTAGTTTAATCCAGGTGGCTCTTAGCTAAGTTTCTTTAAAATCGGTTCACCCGTTTTTGAAATACTGAACTTTGAAATGACAGTGTCGGGGATTTTTCAACTTTTCTAAGTTGGTTATTGTACGCCAATAGCTTAGCTGATTATTAGGGTAATTTAGCAAACGTGGACTGAAATAAAAGAAGCCAGAGCAAACCAAAATCGACATGTTGACTAGAAGGCATTGTCGTTTAGCCTAGCAGGAGCATGCGCACTACAAGATAGTGATGGTGACAGGGAGAGAATTTGCTCAGCGGTGGGAGACTACCGCCAGACTACCTGGACACTACCTGTACGTCACCTGTGACGTGAAATAAAACCGAAATATTTCATAGGTAGTTAAGTAGAGCAGACTCAGGACAGCTGTAAATTCATCTTAACTTCCATGTTGAATAGTCAAACTAATCTTCCATTTGCCAGAACAATGTGTCAGGCCAATACATTTTTAACAGCTTTTTGATTGAGTTATAGAACATCAGTCAAGTGCAAAAATATGGGTGCACACAACTTACTCAAAAATATGTCACATGGGTCTTATGTCGGCGAATTAATGTTGTGGTATTATTGTTGTGGTGGACAAATTCGATACATATTTTTTACTTGACCGTACTGAGACCTAATTAAGTAAAATTAGCTACAGCAGGCTTATTGTTTTAAAAGAATGCGGCATTGTACAGACATTGACTTATTGATTGATTATATCTTAACAATGTATAGATTAAGATTAATGATCAAGATTATTCACACATACACAACACGCACTCAAACACAGACACATACACACCCTTTTTAACTAATTAACTAGTTAGTAGTGCTGTATTTGTAGGAATTCTTCTTGGTTTTTATTTAACCTTCGAGTAAGGGAAGAGCGAAACTGTCCGACACGAGCATCTATTCATGCTTAATGGAAGCTTCCAACCTTGTTTCTAGTGATATACAAAATGTAAAAAAAAAAACAATAAAACTTTCTTGAATTGACTGTTGATTGATTCATCCATGATTTCTCTTGACTCGCTCAGCACATTTAGCACGGCGCGCCATTTTGTCGCTTGTCGCACAGTATGTCCCTTTCATAGTGATGGAATCAAGCGACAAAATGGCAAGCACGCTAGCCCCCCAGGTAAACGAGTTCAACATTCGCATAATAACGGTTCGGGTGCTCACCTAAAATGAAAGAACACCTCCTTGGAATGGTCCGCGGTCTCGATGAACCCGAAGCCGTCCTTCAGCGCGGCTATGAAGCCCTGCATCACTGCGCGCGCGGCGGTGCTGCCGTTGCTGGCGCTGCCGTTGGTAAGGCTGTGCTGGACCGCCACCGCCATCGCCACTAGCTCCTTGGTCCGCTTCAACTGCAATGTGGAAACGTTACTGGTAAAACGGGAAAGGATATGAAACGGCAGGACATTTTGCGTAAATAATTATATTTAACCCCCCGACAAAAAAGAGGGGTGTTATAAGTTTGATCTGTGTATATGTCTGAGGCATCATAGCTCCCAAACGGATGGACTGATTCCGATGCGGTTTTATTTAATCGAAAACTAGTTTAATCGAGATGGTTCTTAGATAAGTTTCATTAAAATCAGTTCACCCGTTTTCGAAATGTTGAACTTTGAAATGACAATGTCGGGGAATTTTCAAATTTTTCTAATTTAGCATCATGACATCGGATTGAAATGCCAGTTTATGTGCGACTGTGACAGCTAGCTGTTTATGATACTCACTGTCAGCCCATACAAAAGAACGCGATTGTGATTCCGAGTGAGTTAGACAATAAGGCTGCGGGACGCCTGGTCATACAAGGTGGCACATTTAGATCAGTCAGTATGGGTCAGTCTATAACTATAAGACATACAAAGATCTGTCCTTAGGAACCATTTCATCGAATATTATACGTTGACAGACGCATTTCTTTCGTTTATTAACTTACTAGCTGTTGCCCGCGACTTCGTCCGCGTAGATTTCGGTTATCGCTATCCCGCGGGAACTACACAATTTTTCCGAATAAAAAGTAGCCTATGTTATTCCTCAATAATCAAATTACCTTCTTAACAAATTTCATCTACATTGGTGCAGCGGCTTTTCCGTGAAGAGGTAACAAACAGACAGACAGAGAGACAGAGTTACTTTCGCATTTATAATATTAGTTAGGATTCATACGCCAAACCGTTTTCTTGCAAGAAACCAAATGCTATCCTTCTTATGACCCATATATCAGCCGTTGGCGTCGAACCTGCGGTGCTAATATATGAGTCGTTGCCGTCGAAAAGGTAAATCACAACTGTCATTAGTATATCGCGAAATCTTATATACCCATAATAAAGTACCGTCGCTGACTGACGCCGTACAGCCTAAACCACTGGAAGCTAGAGGGAAGTAATCTACTATTTATTCTGGGTGAAGCAGCGGGCAACAGCTACAGAGTTAATAAAAATCTAGTATCATGTGCCTAGTGTTAAAATGGCGCACCTGATAGATATCGAATGTGACTTTGTCACCGACGCGCGGCAGCATTTTGGACTCGCATTTCTTCGCCATGAACGAAAGCGTCTTCTTAGCGCCATTGATTTGACAAGTGATTATGCCGTTGTAGTCCTGTGAATGAGAAAAACAGTTAGATATACCAGCAAGTTTATGTATGTTGAAGACTCTTCCAGCGCTTCAGAAACACTAACATTTACGCGCTGGACAGCAGTGAGCGACAATAAGTTATGTCTGATTGCTTCCCTACGATCTCGTCATTTTTAAAAACCTGACACAAAAAAAGGGGTTTTACAAGTTTGACGAGCGGAAACATGTCGAAACAGGTTTGTTATATCTCTCACCGGCAGCGTCATTCACCCCACCCCGTACAACGATACGCATACGCGGAAATTATATAGAAGTGCATAGAGAGCGATACGTATAGTTTTCTTTCGATGCTAACATAATACAACATACAGTCAGCAGCAGAAGTAGCTCAGCAACCAAAGCGGTCACAATGATCTAAGCACGGCTCTATTGTTATAGACAAAAGAGCTTGTGCAGATCAATGTGACAACGTCGGTTGCTTAGCTACTTCTGCTGCTAACTGTATAATGGCAATGCAAAGAAAAATTAGCTAAGCAGCTGGACATGAGCCAGCAACCTCGGTAATCCGTACCACGCTGCACCAATTAAGAGATACTTAATTCAACTTAACGAATTTTACAATGCATTGTGTCATATTTTATTTGGAAGACTTCTCCTCATAGCAGTTTTTTTTTGTATTGTCATTGTATGTTGAATTTCATACTGTGAATGTTTCATAAAAATAAAAACAAAAATAATTACTAAAATCGATTATTTTCATTGCTAACATAACAGTTTATGTCATTGTCCGTTTTTACGCCTACCCTGGAAACATAGTATAGACACGCCTATAACCAAATAGTCATCCGACGAAGCCGTCTAGACAGGGCAATCGTGCGGGGGGTGCGCGGCGAGGGGCGGGTAGGGCGGTCCTCAGTTGCTACGCCGCCACTGCCCGTTTTTGTTAGTAACTGGGAAGACGGCTGCTGCTGTGGCCTTGCGGTAGCGGTGTCGGCATTTATGCAAACATCAAAGGCGTCGGGCCGCTGTTATAATCTTTTTTTTTATACAACGAGGAAGGCTAACGAGCAATGGGTCACCTGAAGGTAAGTGTGATCACTGCCCATGGACACCCGCAACCCCGGGTGAGTTTGCAGATGCGTTGCCAACCTAGAGAGCTAAGATGAAATGCCTCTTGTGCCCGTAATTACACCGGCTGTCTTACTCTCCACACCGGAACACAACAGTGCAACCACTGCCGCTTAGCGGCAGGATTACCTCGCATAAGGTCCCACCGCCCATTGATTTCATCCCACTGTGGTTTAGACGTGCGATATGTACACTCACGGCGGGCGGATTCCTCACGGGACTAGAGTTGGATGTGTTCGTGGTGCAGAGCTGAGCCTCCTTGGTGACGACGCCGCGCACGCCGCGCTCCAGCAGCGTCTCGAACTGCACGGCGCCCGGCTGCAGATGCTTGATGCGGATCGCGCTCTGACGCGTGTTCATGTTTGAGAACGACGTTACTGGGTCCACAGTAAACTCGACCTGGGAACAGTGGACAATGTTCATACCAAGGACGATAAAACCAAGAGTACTGCCAATGGCTATACAATGTCGCGTTCCTGTAAAATAATGAGCCTGTTGTAGCTAGTTTCACTATAGAGAGGTCTCTGTACCATTAATTTTTTTTGACACTTAGACCTCTGGCTAACACAATAGCGCCATCTACGAACTGAAAGAAAGAACGAATTTAGATGGCGCTATTGTGTTAGCCAGAGGTCTAAATATCATACCAAATGAATGGTACAGAGACCCCTCCGTAGTAAAACTAGCTACAGTAGGCTTATTATTTCAAAGGAACGCGACATCGTATAGACAATGGCAGTCGTCTTGGTTTTATTTTGTAATCCTTGGTTCATAAACAACGTTACTAAAAGCACGGGGTTGTTTTGTGCGGATATTGCAGCGTTAGACGCATGCCATCAACTGTTTGTTCTTTGCTGCGTTCACCACGTAAAACGATACTTGGTAATCAGATTATCTGATGTAAAATTATTAGCGTCAAAAGCATCGCGTTTAACGTAGCGTTTATCAGTACTGAAATGTACTGGGAATTAAAGAAAATAATTATTACATTTTTAAACACTCACTGAAACATGGATATACAGAAAAAACCAGAAAAATATCGCTAACCCCGTGAATCAAAGTGATGTATGTAGTTTCGATGGAGTGTGTTGTCTTCGCGTTGCGAGGCATTTTCACATAAGATAAGAGAAGCGAGCTGACATTTGAATACATGGAAAAATTCAACAGCCTTGCGATTGCTAACTTTGGTGTAACGGCAATGGCACATGACACGGAATGTCAAAGATCCGGGTTCGATTCCCGGGGTAAGCTATATTTTTCTGTTTTTTTCTGTGTATTCATGTTTCAGTAAGTATTTAAAAATACAATAATTGACATTAAACGGGATAGCGGTAAAAATAAAAAATTGGAGACAAAATACAAAATTGTACTCAAGTGTGATAATCACTGATCGTCAAATAATAACGCTATTGTGTTAAGGAGAGGTCTTGGTAGGTCTGCTGAAACTGGCCGCAGCAAGCCTATTATTTTAAAGGAACATTGGCAGTCTTCTTGGTTTCTAAGTCTGAAGCATAGTTCATAGTGCATAGTTGATATACTTATAACAGTTACAATTATAATAACCCAATTTTGTTTTATCATATTCACCCAGCCATACTCAGACTGCAAACTCTCGCCGTTCTAGAGTCCCTGTCACATTGCTCCGCCACTGTCACTGTCGTAACTCGTAACAGTCGTGTGATTGGCAGTGACCTTACACACCCTCGGCAAAATTTGCGAGTCGAGTCGATTGAATGCATCGACTTAAAATAGCTCGGTACAAGGGAGCTCAATTGCTAAATTAGCCGCAACACACAGGTACTACGCAGCAGAGTCACGAAATGATTTTTTACATATTCGCTGAGCAAAAATATTTTGACCTGCCCGTGGTGTTTTAATTAGTCCATTTAATTAACCCAATAATTGACAGCGTATCTAATAAGATACATAGGCAGTCATTTATGAATTTTTCTGCCGTTCAAAATCATATCAAAAATCAAAGTCACTGACTGTCAAAAATGATTAACAATAAATGTTTACTTAAAACATTTTTGTTCTGAACCATCATCGATATCTATAGCAGTCTTTTGTATTTTTTTTTTTTAGTAGATATAAGATCAAATGAGACTAGAATTCAGGTTTTCTCTTTTCAGTTCTGCCAATTATAGGGTTAAGTTTTCTATGAGCAAAAAGTGAGATTTTACTGTGCAGAAGGGTGATTGCGTAACTTCTTGATACTCGGCATCGCGTTGAAATTAGTTTGTGTATGACTGTGACGGCATTAATCGCCAGCAATAAGTACGCCTGGCACAGTCAGCAGCAATAGTTGCTAAGCAACCGAAGCGCTCACAATGATCTAAGCACGGCTCTATTGTTATAGGCATAAGAGGTTGTGCAGATCATTGTGTACCATATCATAAACATTTAACACAAAGGCGCATTACAGTTGAATATGGAGACTTTAATGGAGGAAATTACAACTTGTATAAAGGTACCCCGCTGGTTTTTATATGCGCTTTATAACTTAGCGTACACAGAGACAAAATCGGGCCAAGTCCTGCATACTGCGGCCCACTAAATAAACAGCAGTTCGCTAGAACGGTTTTCATTTGCGCAGACGTTATGGATATGAATCAGTGAGGAATGCTTTACACATAAGACGACCTACTTATTCCATTAGTCACCATCCTATTTATGAAAAGAAATAACTTTTATAGATAAGACATTAAAATAATGCTTGGCGAAATTTATACTGACACAGTACCTTCCATCGATCTAAACTTTTTCAATACGGTTCTCGTAGTAAAAATAAACAAGTTCTGTTTAAAAATACAAAGACAAATTGTGACCTCTCTGTAAGGTTACTCACCTCATCACCTACGCTGAGTATGAATTTAGCGTTGTTATCCTTCGCTTCGGCCATTAGACCGAAACGCAACACTTCGGCAAAGTGAAAAAACATCGTCTGCTCTCGCTCCACGCAACGAATGAAACCGAAGCCGTCCCGAAGGGAACACACCACGCCCTGCTCTCGCCTGTTGGAAAATTACATCTTAAGAGCTTCTTTTCAACTTTAGCGTTAATTACAGATAGCTCATAATAATTCTCAGCACATTATTGGACCTTGGGCCTTAAACAAGACGCTTACTAGAGCTTTACGCGTAACAGTAGGACAAAATTTTGCTCATGTCCAAATAGTGACGGATACACCACCCCTTCACCGCACGCAGACTAGCAATATAGGTGATTAGGTTACTCGGTGACTTAGTCGCCAACGGCCGCCGCGCAGGTGACATCTCGTTGACTTGTCCAATTACAACAGTTTCAACCGCTCAAAATGACGTCGTGCACATTTTTGAACTGTACAAATAACACAAAAAAGAAAAACAAAGCACATGGAATCACATTCCATACGTAAGTTAATAATATACTCTTTATTTGTAAAGAAAACCACGTTACGCACTCAAATTTTTTATGACATTTCGAACTACATTTCTTTGACACGCGCGCTAAAACAAAAGCTCTTCAAATCAGCAGCTGA
The DNA here is from genome assembly GCA_963691665.1 of Clepsis dumicolana. Classification (NCBI taxonomy): domain Eukaryota; kingdom Metazoa; phylum Arthropoda; class Insecta; order Lepidoptera; family Tortricidae; genus Clepsis; species Clepsis dumicolana. The sequence goes on along the minus strand of OY829505.1, from coordinate 6,329,798 downwards.
CACCGAATTGTCATTGAAAACTGACAATTGTAAAGTTGGTGAAATAGGAGCAAGGGGCTTCTAAACGGGCTATAATATTTTTGCTGCAATATGCGGCCGGCATCTATAGGAGTATTACGGAGTAGTAACGCAGTACTATCAGCTATTCTACCTTTCCCCGGAGACGTTGAACGACTCGTCGAGCAAGGATATGTTGGTGGCCCGCTTGAGCTGGTCCCGCCGGTCAGTGGCCACTTGGAACTGCACCCAGTCGCCGTGCTTCAACGTGAACTCGCCGCATTGGTCCTTGTCGCCGAACGGCACCTGAAGACCACGAATTATTTTGCATTTTCCAAGAAAAAAATGAAAATCAGTTCAGCAGTTCCAGAGGTTAACCTTAACAAAGTTTACCCCTTTATTGTGTTATACATATATAGGGAGACTTATGCTCAGCGGTTGACATGAAGTTTCTGGTTATTGACATGTTAACCATAGGAGAAAAATGCCAGACTTGCTTGTTGCGTGTGGCATCAAGCAAGTCTAGCATTTTTCTCCTACGGTTAACATTGTGATCAATAATCAGAAACTTCATAGCTGTGCTGTGTCAGGATAGACTTCATAGCGACAGGGCACTAAAGGTTTCGATTAAAAAAACAGCGTCTAAATAGATCTATCCTTTCAAGTCATCCGACGAAGCCGTCTAGACAGGGCAATCGTGCGGGGGGTGCGCGGCGAGGGGCGGGTAGGGCGGTCCTCAGTTGCTACGCCGCCACTGCCCGTTTTTGTTAGTAACTAGGAAGACGGCTGCTGCTGTGGCCTTGCGGTAGCGGTGTCGGAATTTATGCAAACATCAAAGGCGTCGCTGTTAACTGTTATAATCTCTTTACGCTGTGGTTACGAGTACCAACACGTCAAATTTATAACACCCCTCTTTTTGGGTCGTGACTGGACAAGAAAAAGCGGTGTGGCTACTGACCTCGACCTCGGAATGGTCCGCCGCCCGGTACCGGATGCGGCCGGGCAGGGGGTCGTTCTGAGGCACGCGCGCCGTGTTCCCTCGCTCCAGAGGCTTGAGCACCTGCCCCCGCATTATTTCGGGGCTGACGTCCTCGAACACCACAGAGCCGCTGGGCAGCTTCGTGATGTTGCAAGCCACCTCTTTACCCTGAACAAAACACACAGTTCAGTCTCACGCGACCTCACTAATTGTGTACGGTCGAGTTCTCCAATATCTGTATAAGCAACGGTTCATAAATATCTAAACACGGAACTTATGTAGCTGGCAATAAGGTCTGTGTATAGATGTTTTTGAACTGTTGACTGTATAGATATTGGAGAACTCGACTGTACTTCAGTGGACATGCATTTTCCACCGCTCCCTACGCTCCCGCACATGCTCGCGTTCCTTTGTCAGCTTCATCTGTTTGGAATTTCTTTATACGATCCAGTTATTCCAACAATACAATCAATAAGTGGTGAGTCTCGAGTGTAGTTCGTTCATTTTATAGGTACAGCGTTTTAAAGTTATAATGAAAAGTGAGTAAAAAAAGAAGACGACAATCGTAAGGAAGTAAAAAAGCGAATTCAATATAATTTTCAAAATGCCGATCGGCAACTTCATAGCAAGCTAAAGTAGCATAGTCGTCGAGGTCATATAGGCTTATAAAATCGAACTGAAAATGTCACAAACTCATCCAAAGCCCACTCTAATCCTATTTATAAAAGAAAACGTGCTCATAAATAAATAGTTTCCATATCATTATATTAGAACGCTAAACCGGCTAAATCTATGTGCGCCCCCCCATCACACCAATTTTACAATAGTCAGTTTACAATGGCAAATTTATTTGGCGATATAAAGCGCGCTAAAACAAAAGCTCTTTAAGTCAGCAATTGACAATGAATTGTCATTGAAAACTGACATTTGCGAAGTTGATGAAAATGATGAAATACTAGGGGCCTGCTGTCATCAAATTTAAATATACTCGGAGGCAAAATTAATAGCCCATTATTATTTTTTTATTAATGTAAAAACTGTTATTTAAATAAATAATACTTTTACAATAAAAAGTAAAAATAGGGTAGGCGATTAATTGTGCCTCCGAGTATATGTTATTTCATTGCCATACACACACGGTTAGTTTAACTATACGTTAAATAAATATTTTAGCATGTTTTTACTGTAACGCCGGTTAGGTGTATCCTAACGGTAAAATTAGATTACAAACTGTGCGACACATGATGAGGTAAACGGAAATGTTACTACGAGGATAATACCATGTTGCCAAGTAAAAATATTCACGAATAGAAAAACAACACATACATCGGTTCCAAAACTACCTACATTTAGATGAATCAGTTTCGTGCGATTCTGTTGCTTTTCGATATGACGTCAAGTATGGCAACCATACTCGTACCAAAACAAAAGCCATGTGTGAATTAAATATGTGAGAAGGTAAAAGTGTAAGTTGCATTATATTGGGGAGGGCTAACGAGTTGAAAGCTATCGATCGTGCGCCTTGACGACACCCATGTAATTCAAGAACACAAACCGAGCGAAACTAAACGAGCTACATCAAAAATGTATGACGGCGTTTAAAACGCGCTTAGCACCCGGCCACCGATAAATAAAATAAAGACTATTTACAATTACAAGTCTAAACAGTAGTTTATACAACTGTTACATAGTGAGGGCCCTTAAAACACAAGTAATCCGAGTTTCACAATAGGATCACACTAGTGTTTTAAGGCCTAATAATGTAGTTGTATGTACATTACTTTATCTACACACATATCATAAGTCCTCTATAATGCGTTCAGAAACCGTAGAAAATTACCGGCATTGCAGTACATCCTCGCCTCCCAGCAGGTCCAGCGGTAAAGTAATAGTCATTACGACATCGTCTTTTCGATATCGAATTAGATTTTTCGAATTTGACAACCAACGTAATTTACAATCATAGTGAAATAAAACGGATCACTCACGTACATAAGTCGAGTTCAGTCCGACATGTGTAATTAATAATGTGATTTTTTTTTTACAAAAAAAAACAGTACCAAACGACAGCTCGGTATGTTTGTCTATGATTTAAAAAAAACAATCAAATTCATGACAGGTATGGGTATGATATATGCCTTCGGCTTCTGAACCCATCTTAGAGTACTTATAATATGTGTGTAGATAAAGTAATGTATGCAACTCCACATAATTAGGCCTTAAAACACTCGTGTGATCCTATTATGAAACTCAACTTCGCCTCGTTTCATAAAAACACACTCGTGTTTTAAGGACCTTCATTATGTAGCAGTTGCATAAACTACTATTATCTACACACATATTATAAGTACTCTAAGACGGGTTCAGAAGCCGAAGGCATAATAAACCTGTCACGAATTTGCCAGTCTTATTTAAACCACAGATAAACATATCGAGCTGACGTTTCGTATCGATTGTTTTTTTTAATTGAGGCTTTATTTTTATATAATATGTGTGTAGATAAAGTAATACATGCAACTCTACATAATTAGGCCTTAAAACACTCGTGTGATCCTATTATGAAACGAGTCAAATCTCGTGTTTTAAGAACCCTCATTATGTAACACAGTTGCATAAACTACTATTATGAAACTGTTAAGCAATGAGGGTACTTAAGGCAGGAGTGTCGTTTTGTGAGTAGATAAACTACATTTATCAAACCATCCTCGTCTGCATAAGGTTTACAATTTTGTTTGGAAATTTCGTGTTCTATTTACAACGATCATTACAGGCTGTAGATGAATCAAAGCCGACGTTGCCGGAGATGATTCCGGCTAGAGGAGGATTAATTAACAGGTGCAACACAACCCCGTCAGAGTATCGATTTATTTCAAAATACACGGCGACAGGACGGTATCAAATGAAGAATCTGTATACACTACTCCTAATAGGATTAGACCGATTTAACACGAGCAGCTATTTGTATTTAAGATGCCGGGAACGTTTTGGTAGCTACTGCATCCGCGCGAGCCTCATTACCTCATTACGATACCCCGGTTTGACGGAGCCAAAATGCACTAGTGCTATATTCGTTCATGTTAGCATTAAAAAGAAGGTAACAATCATGACATGTATTTTTATTGAAAAACATTTTTGAAAATTAAGTACAAGTTAGAATTTCATTTTAATGGATTATAAAACTGATAGAATGCTACATAGAATGAAATATAGACTGAGGGGTCCTTTTAATAGTAGCTTAGTTTCCTGCATCTAACGAACATCTATTATTTGTATATCTGTTTCCAATATTCTATAGATGTATTTCAGCTGTCGCAGCGGAATTCGGAGAAGGCATTCGACTAAATTAAACTCGCAAGGTAGGCCGGAGTCTGGACCGAGACCAGATTTCTTTTAGGGTTTCACAGTCGATAAAGCGCTACAATACTTTGAAGTTGTGGTTCAAAAAGGAATAGAGCGCATTGTGTAAATCTCCGATTTAACACCAACAACCAACTTAGAAAAGTTGAAAAACCCCCGACATTGACATTTCAAAGTTCAATATTTCAAAAACGGGTGACCCGATTTTAATGAAACTTAGCCAAGAACCATCTCGATTAAAATAGCTTTCGACTGAAAAAAATCGCATCGAAATCGGTACACCCGTTTGGGAGCTATGATGCCACAGACAGATACACAGATACACATGTCAAACTTATAACACCCCTCTTTTTTGTCGGGGGTTGAAAAATACGTCTCGAACGCGTTTGCGTTAAATGGTCAAATACTATGAGAATAGTTTGCTGTTGATACGTGCCGCCAGAGGCGTTGCCTATTAGCCCATAGTAACTAATTATAATTAAGAAATAAACGCGAACACGATCGAGACGTTTTGTTGTGTCAAAAATTTCTCCAGTGGCTCTGGAATGGAGCAATTAGCTTTACGGTGTGGGCCGTACAGCGATCGATCAAGAGCCGCTAATTGCACGTAAAATTGTTCTTAATCTGTAAGGAATTACCTAGAAACGGGTCGCGAGCAATATCGAAGTAAAAACATGGCACTGTTGTTGTGTCAGATTAGTATTAACCCTTTTCCAGGCTGCACCAATCTAGTCGGCTTAGCAAAAAAAATGTATATTCACAATAGTAATACATATATTTCGCAATAATTTTAAGACATGAAACTATTCCAGTAAATTCAATTTGATTTGAAGTCTTACCCTCAGAGCAGATACAAATCTGTATCTGTTCTGTGGTCTCACTCTATTATTCATAAATCTATTTTAACTAAAACGCCGTTAAAGTTCGATTTAGTTGTAATTAATGACCTTAAATAACGTGATATGTTTTTCAGCGAGGCAGCCTACCCTACTTGGCTCTTTCACATAAATACGATACGATGAAAACGAAACCGCCGAAACGCTGAAACGATGCCGCGCCGTAGCAAGACGCGATGTCGTATAGTGTTTATGTGATAGTGCCCTAACCAAGTTTAGACTTAGTAAGCTCATCAAACTGTGTGTGGGAGCCAAACGTAACATTGTTAACGTCAGAGTAATTAATTAAGTCAATATCAAATATTAAACTATGTAGCATAGACTGTGACATTCTTATACTAAACTAGCTCATGCCCCAAGTTTGCCCCCGTAAAATATTTCAAAATGGGCTAGTTCCCTATCCCTATTTCGAAAAATCCCTTCTTAGTGCACCTCTAGGATACTCAAGGTATACGTTTGTCAAATTTTAAGTCTCTAGGTCCACTTTTTTAGGCTGTGCGTTGTCTATCAGTCAGTTAGTCAGTCACGGTACATATAGATACATTGGCGCTTAATTGCCAAGCACACTTTAGGACAAAAGCGGCAGTTCAAATAAGTCGAAGCATAATTGTGTTAAATTCGGTTGGAAGAGCGTTTCATATTTTGTCTTTTTACCAGACTGCCAAATGAGGGTTGTGTTTAGGGCTTATATATGTATGTCTAATTCTTTGACACGCTCTACAGCTTAAACATATATTTCAACATATTGGATTCGTCTGTCTTGGGAGTGACACAGGGTATGTTTGTTATTGGGTATGTTGTTTCCCAGAATTGCAGTCGGGTTTTCCGTTTTTAATTTTAAGTTGGTTAGGTTATTTTGTGAGGTGATAGGCACCGCCTTTACCGTAAGGGCACGCGGGGACGGGCCCAGGGCTCCCAGCATTGTGGGGCTCCCAAATACCGATACTAGAATTTGGTGTATTTGATCTCTTTATTGCTTACTTCACGAGCTCTCGAATTTTATATGGCCAAATGCTTATGCTTTTATTTTGCTTGCTGCATGGTCCAAGGGCCGTGATAGCCTAGTGGTTTGACCTGTGGCCTCTCAAGCAGAGGGTCTTGCGTTCAAACCCCGGCTCGCACCTCTTGAGTTTTTCGGAATTTATGTGCGAAATTATATTTATAATTGCTTTTCTGTGAAGGAAAACGTCGTGAGGAAACCTGCACACTCCTGCGAAGCAATGCAATTATGTGTGTGAAGTTTCCAATTCGCACTGGGCTCGCGTGGTAGCTATACCCCAAGCTCTCTCATTCTGAGAGGAGGTCTGTGCCCATCAGTGGGTCGTAAAAAAGGCTGGTGATGATGGTCTAAGGCGGCCCTGGTGATAGGAACTAGCGTACCTACGCTATACCTATAGAATGTCATTGATTATTAATGAAGCTAGTTTTAAAGCCACCCCGACGTTCAAAGTCACCCGGTTGCGACTGTACTAAGGTCACACAAATAAAAATCGTAATTGATATGTCGTAGGCGTAGGACGTGGCGTGGGCGAGACGGGCGGGTGGCATCGGTTCGCTAACCGCACTCATACGCACTATGTACTTATATGTAGGTATACTAGGAATTGTATTACTTTGGTCGAGCTATAGTGCAGTGCGCGAAGCACTTGTGGCACAAGCAGATAAAGCACGCTTTCCCGTCAGCCAAAAATTATAACGCAATGAGCATATTGGTTTTAACAATGACGATTTTTTCCACTTGTGTGATGGTTTCGTTTTATTTTGAGCATGTATGGACGTAACGAATTATGAATAAGTACGTGTAACCCAGTCAACAGCAATAGTTGCTAAGCAACCGCAGCGCTCACAATGATCTAAGCACGGCTCTATTGTTATAGACATATTTAAGAGCTTGTGCAGATCATTGTGAGCGTGCGTATGCCATGTACCTATATACGTCTCGACTACACAGACCTAAGTATATATCGGGATAGAAGGATAGAGTTGATCGATTTGTATGGAAACAGAGCTTGTAACATTTCGCGTAGGTATTTTAACGTTGAGGTCCAACTTTTGTAATGGTGTTTGAACACTTGATATGGATGTTGCCTCTTGGTCAAACTAGCAACTTTTTTGAAATGTCAAAACGATTTGATCGGATCCGTTAGAATGAAGTCGGTACTGAATTACAGAACTATGACGTCATCATTTTCAGTGATCAAACTGCGTCCTCTTATAAGTTTAAAATCGTTTTAATTGCAGTAATAAGTAAGGCATCGGTTTGTTATGAGTACTTTTTTTTTATACGACGAGGAAAGCAAACGAGCAAGTGGGTCACCTGATGGTAAGTGATCACTACTGCCCATAGACACCGGCAACCAACCCCGGAGGGTTTGTAAATACGTTGCCAACCTAGTATTTTCGGAAGCTTGATAAGTGAAAATGTAAAATGATTTTATTTTGACATCTGTCAACAGCACTATTGTTTTTAAAGCCCCACGTCGCACGCGGAATGCGGTCGGGAGCTGGAACGCATATTGAGATTCTCAGCTCTTCTTTTCAGCACGCGAGGTAGGTACTGTTACTGTAAATATAAATAAGTTAAAGGAAATTTCCATTGGAAATGGTATGTGCAGTGCACACTACAACGCAAAACGGGGGTGGAGTAAGTGGCTGTCGCTTAGCAACCCGCAATGGGATTAATAATTCGTTTTAATGACTTTACCGATCTATAAACTTCAGTTCGACGTTTTATAAAGGTCACGTTGCATTTGTCCCGTATGCAAAGGTATCAATCAATTATTGCTTGTTGCCTTGGCTCGGGTGAAACGTTTCGTATAAAATATCATGTCTTATGTATTTGTACGATCGACAGAAGTACGCTTTAACGGAGGGCATAATAACCTAACCAACTTAGAAAAGTTAAAAAACCCCCCGACACGTGTGTGACTGCGAGTGTGTGTGTGTGTGTGTGTGTGTTAACTAGTGTTTTTATCCTGTTTTTTGTACAATAAAGTGTTTACTTACTTATTTACATTGTCATTTCAAACTTCAATATTTCAAAAAGGGGTTAACCGATTTTAATGAAACTTAGCTAAGAACCATCTCGATTAAACTACCTTTCGATTAAAGAAAACCGCTCCCTCCGTTCGGGAGCAATGATGTCACAGACAGATACACAGACACACAGATACACCACTCTTTTTCGCCGGGGGTTAAAAATGCGCACAATCTTCGGTGCCATCGAGATCATCTCTATAAATTGTCAAGAACGTGGAACGTATCTCGATCGAATCCCGTAGGTAATCGAGGCAGACTCTATCGCAACGAGGATCGAGTAGCAGTATTTTTATTATCAGTTATAGACTTATATAGCGATTCGGTACTCCGTTTATGACGCCAAATTTCATGGGTCAAAAAAACAAAATTAGAGCGAACCATGAGCCAACGATATAAACGCGCGCGTCTCTCACAGGCATAAAGCAGACAGACGGAAGGCGACTTTGGCTTATCTATGCACAACAATTTTTCAGCCACTTTGAAGGGTGAGGAGGTACACACGCACAGCACACGTCTACGCTCATGTCAAAAGCCCGTGGCAAGATAAGGGCCCATGTTGTGCCTTAACAGCTTTTCGGTCTGATTTTTTTTTGATGATGGGTCATACTAAATTGCCTTACGTGTTATACTAAATTTCAGCATTCCTCTCATCATCTCAGCACGCAGTAGTTCGTTCCATTAAAACGGAACTATTAATGAAAAATGTTTTTTCTTATTTATTTTCTTTATTCAAAAATAAGATGAGGCCAATGCTGAAATTTAGCATAAAACTTAGGTACTAATGAGAGACGTGACCCATCATCAGAATAAAATCAGGCCGAAAAGGTATTAAGGCAACAAGACCATGCCTTATCCTGCCAAGGCCTTTGTTAGGTTCCTAAAAAGTCATACTAAAACAAAACTGTCACACAAACAAATAACATATATCTAATAAAGCTAACGGACGATGGACAGGAGCGCGCGCGCCGTTCCTGTGTTATTAGATATTTATATCAACTGTATGTTATATTATAGCCTTATATTTATATCTAAGCAGTACTCACATTTCTCGTCTGTATTATGAACTCGACGTCGTCACCGAGCGTGAGCTCCTCTTTGGTCTTAGCTTCGGAGTAGTGGAAGAATATCTCTTTGACGACGTCAGCGCGCTCGATGAAACCAAAGTTGTCCTTCATAGAGCAAACTACGCCGTGATACTTCACTGGGTGCACGGGATTCTCGAAGCGGACGTGGCACGCACCCAATGTACCCCTGAAAAGGACGTAACGATGACAACATAGCCATTGTGATGGTGGCTTGGTGCTAGAAAGGACAATGTCCAAATCGAGCGATTTCGATGAAGCGAGGGGAGTTGACGTACTGCCAGATAATGGCTGTGGCATCACCGTGATTTTGAGTAAAACCGCCAAGGAATGCATGAGAATAATTGTTACAAGTGACAAAGTATAAGTATACCTCCCCTGAATTAAACTAATTGGTCAAGAGGGATAGGAAATTAATTCATAAACACAGGGATAATTTTTCGGAGCCGCAAATTAGTAGGTTAGATAGGTTATAAATTGATTGGTTTAAATCCCGCCGCAATTTCTTGCGTTGGGTTTTAATCACGCTCGCACGTTTCTGCGACGCTGTAATGGACTGGTTCCCTGAAAAATTTCTATTTAGTTTGTAATTTACTTCAAAAAATATATTCTTTCGTGAATTGAAACAAAAAAAATACGAATATATTTGAAGTTCCCCGTGACATCAACTCAAACATTTACTGAAAAGCCCCCACTCCCGCACTTTGAATCGCTTTATCATTGACAATTTTTACGTTGATGATATTGTTTGATAATGTAACTGGCGGACTAATTAAAATATTTTTTTTTTTTCTAGGAAAAATCTGCCGCTGTCAGCTGCGTCTAGTAGTCGCGCGAGCAGAGCCGCGGCGCGCAGTGTGCGTCTCGTCGCCGCTGGGTGGTGCGCTCCCAGAGGAAGGACTACGAATTAGTCCGAAACATGTCGGGCTAAACTCGACTTATATACGTGAGTGATCCGTTTTTATTTCACTAGGAAAAATCTGTTAAACCCAGGACCCAGGCGCGGAGAGAGAGCAAAATCTCCGCTAACTCATTCCGGGTCTCAAGTAAACTGCAGCCCTGTGGTCCCCTCACCTCTGGTTGGTGGCGATTTGAAAACTGACAGCGTCACCGGTATGCAGTGTCACGTTACCCTCGACGTCATCCTTCGTGTAAGGCAAGAAGAAGCATTCGCCGCGGTTCTCGTAAGATATCCTCCCCGTATTGTCGCCAGAGCCTTCGCCTTTCACCTCAGTCGTTACCGTGCCAGTTACTCGCGCTTCGCTCAATACCTGCGAGAAATGAAGATTACATTAAAATGCAAAAAAAATTACATATAGACATAATGAAAACGGGATATTGACCGCGATCACCTTACAGGTGCATCATAATCACGGGCAAACCGATGAAACGAGGGTAGATAGATACTAATGTTGCGTGATACCATTTTTGCGCGGCGACTGCGTAACCGCGACTCTTTGCGCTTTGTAACTGCGTCGAAATATCGGATGTTTACATAGGTTTAGTGAGTTCCCGATATTATGTCTTTTTAACATCTGGGATATAAGTAGCTGAAGTGATTGTCTGATGGCGACGTTCCTCAACTTGAAAGGCTTGAAAAGTTACCACCACCAGTTGAAACTAGCAAACCTGGTGGATTTGGCCTAGGGTTACAAATGTTGACACTTTGAAGAGCAAATTACATCGAGTCTTTAGGTATCAGAGTCGTGTTAGCTCACGGACCAACCACCTTCTGGACATCGTATCTTTTATAAATTACTTGAAAAGTCATTACGAAAAAAGCCGCGGTGAGCAGGCCGGGGGAATGCGCCATGATTGGTTCATAGCTTATCATCTCGCTTGTTATCTAGGGAACTACTACAAAATTCGAAAATCGAAGTTCGTATCGTATCGTATCGTCCCGCTCACTCTCGTATTAAATAATATTAGCGTGAGCGGGACGGCACGACACGAAGTTCGAATATTGCACTTCGTAGTATAGGGGCTGGTCGAAAGAAAAAAGCCGCGATTGAAGGCCAGATAAATTCATAGGTGCAAATGAGCATATGCGTTTCAGAAACGTTCGCCCTGACATTTGGTGTCCAGGGGGTGGTTGGTCCGTGTGTTAGCTATACCATTTAGAACTCAACAACGGCTAACAGATTTTCATGATATTTGATTTCTTGGATTTGTCTCCGCCCAGAATAGCAGAAAAACTATCAAAAGGGGGAAAAAAAACATTTTCTCATACGGTCTACTGGCGGTACGAAGTTCGCCGAGTCGGCTAATATTTGAATAAAGTTTGAATAATATATAAAACTAAGTCTTACCACTTCAGGTGCTATTTTGGTGACGGTAGAAGCTATAGGTTTTCCAGTACGCCTGTCGTAGGTCATTTCAAATTCGACGGGATCTCCAATTTTAAGATGTTCAATGTTACCGCTAAATTGGCTAAAGTGAAAGAACAAGCGCGCTTGCCTCTCACAACACTGGATGAAGCCATAGGAATGCTAAAAATGTATTAAGTTATTTAAAATTGAGCATAAACAACTAATTATTATACCAAACGAAACATGAGGCAGTGATCGCTAAAGTGGGCTAATTAACGCCATAAGGGCGAGACTGCGTCTAGGGTTACGACACAAAGTCCTAACAAAACCTGGACAGTTGAATACCGAAATAATACTTAGCAGCGACCTTGTCACGCCTGTATAGAAGTGTTTTTTTACATACGCGTAATTCAACACTCGAATATACCTAGGCGATGTCGGTAATCCAAATACCAATACCAAACTGTTTGTAAACAGTTCAAAGCGAAATGATAAAAGCAAGGTCATAATTTCATAACGATACTCCATTTCGATTGATATCTTTGCATTAATTCCATTTGCATGAATTTAGACAGATGATACAGAGATAAAATGCAATAGGTAGACATAAAAAATCGAAATGAAAGTAATGATAGGCATAAAACCATCCTAATAATTCACTGTGTCAGTATTAAAGCTTGAAAGGTGACCAGTCTTACTACTATTAGCCTAATATGTATTTTGCACACTATTAAACTCACAATCGTACCTACTCAAAGTTAATTTTCCTTGTACAAGCCATGTTAATAATAGCTATGTAAGTAAGTATATAATTTTAAGCTATCTACTACTACCTCCATTATTTATTTCCTAGATTCAGATCACAAAAGCAAACTATCCGCGTAATTTATAAACTAGCTTATGCCTCGCGGCTTTGCCCCCGTGAAATATTTCAAAATGGGCTTATTTCCCTATCCCGTGGGAATTTCGAAAAATCCCTTCGTAGTGCATCTCTAGGATACTCAAGGTACATGTTTGCCATATTTCAAGTCTCTAGGTCCAGCTGTTTAGGCCGTGCGTTGTCTGTCAGTCAGTCAGTCGGTCGGTCACGGTATTGTTTTATAGGTTATAAGAAGATTGGCTGATGCAAACAGTAAAAACTATGTACCTAAGTAAAGCTTTTAATCACCTTTTATTTCATCAACGCGACAAAATCCTTTGACAATGACCATGCGATATATAAATCGCAGACTTGAAGTTTTGGCTTTAACGCGTTTCATATTGGCAATGAAATGTGGCCTTTTATTGCCTGTCATGTTGGCGAAATAGGAGCCTAGCTGAATGTGGATCACTACTGCGGCTTACGCCTTTAGTATTCAAGACATTGGCGGGTAAAAGATAAATCAATAAACTTACCAGTAGCTTTTCGATAATCCCCGTTTCTCTAATGGGTGGGTGGTTTACGGAGTCGTATTGCTGGGATGGTGGGTTGTTGGTAGAACTTGAAGAGTACACCCCTGCAGAGTCACCCATAGGGCACCCGTCCAGGTTGTAGTTGGCAAGAGTGAAACGATTACCGCCGCCGCCACCACCGCCACCTCCCGGCTTACCCACATTGTTAAAATTATCCCTAGGGGAACTAGGGTAGTCACTGCTGAATGTACCTTTGAACAAAAACATTATTATTAGCAAGAAACACAAAGTTCATCATCATTTTGGATGTTCATGGGTTCGGGTGACTTAAATGAGTAGAATTTTAAAAAAAGCACTGTGTGGTAGCCTGAGAGTTTGACTTGACTCATAAATCTTAAGCAGAGAATCAAAGGTACAAACATGTAAGCTATCTCTACAACTTAAGTTCAACACAAAATCCATAGATCAGTAGCTTGGATGTGTAATTGGTGTTTGATATAAAAACCACTAACAAGTCTCCTTCATATCTCTGTTACATACTTGTTAATGATTATAAGACTTATGTGTACACCATTTAGGTAGGTATTCATTTGTCGACTTTAGTATATATAAAATATATATTAGCCTGCAGTTTATATGAATACTTGTCACATTTATTCTGCCTGCCTATTATTATTGAGCACTATTTTGGGATTATTTTCACATCTATAAAATGTTTATTCATACTATTACAACATAATAAGCTCACTTACAGGAAATGTATATTATGTACATGCACGCGATTTTAACTAGGTACTTGTGTGTTGATAATATGTATGAATTTTGATGATTTCAATACTCATTTGGAATATAAGTAGTTATAATGTTGTGATCGACAATTCACAACAAAAACATAATAACAATTGCTAAAAGTAGTATTTGTAAATTATCATGGTGTACAGTCCTAAAAATTTTGCAGTTATGCATTATGCTGAGTGGGGCCCATTACACATCGTTCGGTGCAAACATAATTGTATTGTTAAATAATATAGCTATGTGTTCCATTGTATTCTATTCCTATAAATGTACTGTTTCATCTTTCTGTATGTGTCGAATGTATGTGAATAAATGTTTCTGTCTCTCTCTCTCTCTCTCTCACTCTCTCTCAGTTATGTATTCATTTACCTAAAGAAATATAGGTATTAGTTAAAGTGAGAAAAGTTTTCCCCTGTCAAAAAGTTTATGACATTGTCATAAGATTGATTTTTGCCTTGCCCATGGGAAAGATTTTTTTACTATGTCTATATACAGTAGAAAGAGTAAAGTTCTGAAGTGCCATATGGCCCATAAGCACAGTATAAACAAAAATGTGCAAGTTCATTTATGCCATTAACATATAGGCATGTAGCTTGTACATTTTTGTGCAAGTAGCTCGCACATGGTTGTCAAAGCTCATACAAATATGGCATGTGTTTCCCAGCTATACTTAGGAACTCATAAATTTCAACCTTTAATTTCATATTTTCAATAGGACCAAAGTGAACAACTACCTCTACAGCTGAAAAGAGATATGGCAGAAGCAACTTTTTTGCGAGGGTAGACACATTTTCAATAAATACATACTTGGAACTAGGTGAAAACTTATTTAGAAAGTTGGTAGTATTACCATACAACAAGACAAGAGCCGCGTCTTATTCCACCTCTACATTGGCAGAATCATCAAAAAAATTATGGGGCCACATTTGCTTAAAAATTGAATTGAATTGATTTAGAAAGTGTTTCAGAAACTTTTTCTCAACAATTTCAAACAAACAAACCATTCACATCACTTGAATGGCAATGAGAAGGAAGGGCATTAAATCGTGGGGTCACTGACCATATCCATACATATGGATTTGTATAAATAAATGTCTGTGGTTGTTGATCAGTTTATCACTACAAATTCCTTTTTTTTTTTCGATTCAAATAACTGTCACAATCCAAAATGCTATTAATATTAAATAATATATAACAATGGTCTAGCTAACATTCCACAATTTCAAATTTGGTCTTAGCATGTTTATCTTCTAGATCAAGCAAGACTATCTATTTGTGATATCAGAAACTTTAAAATGTAACTAATTTAGGAACCCTTGTACCTACTTCATTTATACCTCTGAGTGTGGCAATATAATTAATAGACTAAACACAAAACACAAGTTTGGCTGTAATGCATTGGATAGAAAGCTCATTATCAGATGACATGATAAAGATATATATAGGTATAATATAAGATAGGGAAATTTTTATTCCATCTCTATGTGTGCCTAAAATGGTCACAATCATTATGGTTAAACCTTGTTTAAATTGTTAAAGAGGGTAAATGGAATACCCATTTAAACATTAAGAAAAAAATCTAATTAGGTACATTCTAATAAGAAAATACAGGTGTTTTAAGTTTGAATGTAGGTAGGTACATTCAAACTTAAATAAAAAAAATATGTTTCTCTCAAGAACTTATTTTCTTTTAAGCTAAGAATGATAACATAAGTTCATTAATTATTTTTAAACTGCCATAACATATATGGCAATAACTGAAGTGCCTTTTTAACAATTAGCAGGAAGGAAAATAAAGCAGACTAAAAAATAAACAAATTCTATTTCATTTTTCTACTTGATAAATTCAGAATGCATGACAAATTTACTTCTCACTAAAATAAATCAAAAGCAAGGGTATCCATTCCTAACTCTTCTTTGGTACTTTTTACTGGTCAATAGTTCATACTAAGACAAGCAGCGGTGGCTTTAGCCATTGCAAGGCTGAGGGCAGGTAGATCTTTGCAAGGCCCTTGCTTTTGTGGAATTACTTTGTTATTGATTGAGTGCACAAGGCCCCTGCAAGAGTGAGGCCTGGGCTGCTCCCTTGCTTGTCACCCCAAAGAAATATTTATGACTAGATGACAAGATGCTTAAGAGTATTAACCCCTTGTTTAGTCATGGATCCATGCCAAATTTAAGGCTATCTTTTTATTAATATTTTTTTGCCATCTCCAAAATAGGTATTAACTAAAAGAGACTTTAATGCAGATTTTTTTTTACTTCCTGCATACAAAGGGTTAACAATTGTACCAACTATATGTCTGTGTGTCAAACCACGATATCAATGATTTTGTAACAACAAAAAAAACACTACAAAAAATGACAATCAGTTGCAAGAAGCATTATGAATGATAAAAGACTTACCATTTCGATAAGCCTGTTTGGCTTGCATGTTAGAATGCTGGAGATCTAAAATATCCTGCAAGGGTGATGAGTGTGAATCTGGCGGCTGGAACATCTTCCACTGAGGATTGCTAGACATTATTCCTTGATTATTATCTTCCTTGTATATAGCTCGAAAATCTCTGTATTATGTACCAATATATCACAGAATAATGTAATTTAAAAAGTGGTTACAATTTATTAAAAACAAATCACATTTTATTGAGTCTTTGTGTTCATAGGAACACCAACATGTCACTTACACAAGTGTCACAATTTCTTCACCAAAACCACTTATGTTGAAAAATAAATCTACTTATGATTATGATATCCTAGATCCTCAGATGTCTTCAATGCTTGCTGGGTCGGAGCTTTGTGGTACATCGGCTTGGTTGAAGGTAATCGTATATTCTGTTTCTATCTATAGGCTATACCGTTTGCCCGACACCGACTCTCACAAGCTGTAATAGACACTCGCATTAGTAAAAACGTTCCAACAGATGCTTAAATTTGGAATCGATATCATTATGTGGTTTAATATTGACGAATCGCTTTAAACTCAAGCTTCGAAATACGGTTTCTACATTTTATTGTTGCTATCTAGGTAAGTATCGGTCGCCCGATCAAACCGAGATCCGAACAAATTATATCGCCGTCGCCCGATGCCAAACCACCAACTGTACACATCCAGTAAGGCAAATACCACATCACAATTACTAATGCACACTATAATTACTATTTTTTATAACGTTAACCTAAGATGGAGATATATAGAAGACCACGAAATTAATAAATCTCACCACGACACAGCATAGCACTGACGACATACCGCCATATTGAATGTCAACATTCACGACTTTACTCCGGCCATACAAACTATGTAAAAGAAATAATTTGAATATCGTCCATGGAAATAATTGATTGGGATAAAACGATTTGTAAAAAATGCAATGATTTTTAAATTTTGTGCTTTATTTTTTTGTCTGAAGGCGAAAATCAATCATAAAGATTAGATTTTTTTCTCTTATTTTATGGCTAGTGAAAATTTGCGGCCAATAGTTAATTATCAATCATTAGGACTGTTCTCTTTTAAAAGGTAAGTCTTGTAAATTATTTGATTATCGTTTATTTTTAGAAGTATTTTTAAAGTTTGATTGTATACTCAAAATGAAAAGTTTGCAATGCAGCTTTGTTTTATCGTTAATAATAAAAAATCTGTTCAATTAAATAACCCTGTCGTAAAGTAGTACAACTAAATGGAAAATATTTTTTTTGAAGGTATTGCACGTTTACTTTACTGCTGTAATGAAAAGAACAAAAATGATACTGGCAATAATCTTTTTACAATAATCTGGCAACATTACCAAACTTCAGTTGTCACTGCGTTTTATTACTGCATTAAGTTTTTGTTATGTTGAAATCGTGTAGAATTATTGATAACATGTCTGTGTAACTCGTCGGTCGCTCGGTATATTTCTAAAATAATGGTACGTTTCAATATAATGAAACCATACCATTCAACATAATTATTTTATCTACACACTAGTCTGTCAAGCGAGTCGTGTCCCTTAAGAAAGGCGGTATTTTCAAAAATATTTTAGTTGTCAGCACTGAAAACCTCTTTCTCTGTCTACATGGCAGTACATCGGCAGTATGATCTGACTAGGGAGGTGACAGTCAATTCAATTTTGTCGATTAGTAAATGTGAATACATGAAGAATGCTCGGACTTTTTGGCGGGCTTTTCAACAGGGCGGTCATAAATTTTTCACATAAAGTTAATTTTGTATATATTTTAAAGTTTACGTATCTCATATTAATTAGTGTATCATAGTATTATTCCAGGTAAGTTTTTATACACATTTTATATAAAAGGGGTGAAAATTTCTTAAATATGGAGACTGATGTCTCCATAGAACCTCCGGATCCTCCCGATCCTCCTCCGTTTTCTTCTCTGATAGAAGCAGCCAATATGATTGACTTTATTTACTCTCAAACAGTTTCTCACGGAAGAAAGAGCAAAAAATCTAATTCCAGCCTGACTATTAATTTTAAAAACAAAGAAAAGCCTCGGCTTGTGAAACCGGTACATACTGCTATGGCGGGAATTATATCTAATAAGGTTAATCGTATGGATCGTACTGCGCAATTGATAAAACCAATACCAGACAATGACTCCAGCTCTGTTGCTGATAGGAACTGTACGGGATACGTACAACAGCATTGATCTGATTATTGATGTATGATAGAAACACTATAATGGTGTTTGACTTTATTGATAACCAAGGTATAAAAGGTACTAGCTAGGAGCACGTATAAACGTAAACTGAATATAATTACAATTAATGCTAACACAGCGATAAAGAAAATAATGAATTATGAATAGAGCTGACACGTGGAATGTGCGATGCTTGTATCGTACATATTCCCGGCCAGAGAGATAAGGATGCTGTGATTGATGTTTTTTCTTCGGTTTCCGTCGCCCAACTTGTTGATGGTTGTGACGGCGTAGGTTTGACTTGCGGTTCAGGTGCCCTTGGTAATAGCGGTCTCTGTTGTGTCACCGCTAAATGATCTGTCAGAATGGCTTTAGTTGATTCGTAGAAAGCCTTTGTTTTTTCATAACTGTTTTCGGTGAAGTAAGGGAAGTCCTTGATTTTGGATTCCATTAGCCTTTTATGATTGTTCAAGAATTCTTGCCAGAATCCGTCGATAGCGTATAACTTACTCGTGATGTTAGACACCGTTCGACGGCTTGGCCCATCCTTCTTGTAATTTTCTAACATTCGATTCATATTCGCCATAAGTTGAGTTTGTTCATTTGATAGGGATTCCATTTCTCTGATGCCACTCATCTTGTAAAGATAAGTAGTTGCCTTGATAGGTGATTAAAATAAACTCGTCTGATGATTGTTGTCTGATGTTTTTGTGGCCACTGATGTTGATTGTTTGATGCTTGATTTATGGTTGTGTCCTTGGTTTATTGATTGATTGATTGCTGCAGCTTCTGATGCTTAGAACTTAGACCTTGCTAAGATATCTAAGGTTTAAATTGATAGTAGTTTGACGTCTCTTATGATGATTTAAAACTGATGATGTTCACTTGATGTGGAATGTTTAACACTCTGTATGTGGTATTGTGCCTTCTTGATCCTTACGGTGAGACCCGCTTGTGGGAGGCCGTTTGGACCGAGTTACTGTCACACGCAGTCACTAAACAATCCGGTTCGAAGGACCATTTGATGTACGGGATACGTACAACAGCTTATGAAAAATTGGCGGAATGGCGAACACTGGACTGATCGGAGTTTGATAAGATGATTCTTGAGTGTTCTGAGGATTGCTCGTGGATTTCTGCTCGGTGTCTGATTGGTTCATGGGACCCACTTATTGTCCATATTTTGTCACAAAAACTGGATACGGAAACTCATACAGAATACATCGAAGCACTTAAAAATCCACGGGATTTGCCGAAACTAAAGGAGTTCCTCGATTTTCTAGAAATGAAATTTACATCATTCGAAGCAAGTCTACGCAAGTTAGATACTCCAAAATTAACGCAACCTGAAACATCAAGAAAACCCCACTATAAATCATTTGGAAACATCAAGGACCCATCATTAACCCCAATGAAATCAATGAACTTCAAATCAAGTTATCAACAACGCAAGAACTGTCCAGTATGTAACAAGAACCATGGAATATTTCATTGCGAAACATTTCAAAGCGCAAAAGCCGACTCCAAACGTAACATTATTTCAAAGTTACATTTATGCAAGAATTGCCTTTATAATCATTATGGCAAAGACTGTATTTCATCAAGTCGATGCCGCACGTGTAATGAAATGCATAACACGTTAGTACATGATGCCTACACACTGCAATCAGAAACTAACGAATCGCCGAATAAGTGGAAAAATGTCGGCAATGTCACTCAAGAACACAATAATATGATTGAAATATTATTAGCGACCGCACTAATTAAAATAAAAGCCGCAGATGGAAATCACTATACTATGCGAGCCCTAATAGATCCAGGTTCTCAAATGTCCTTAATCTCAGAGAATGGAGCCTAACTTCTGCAACTGCCACGACAGCGATGCAAGGGCATAGTCTATGGCATTGGTGCTAAGGAAAACACCTGCAAAGGCGTCATCAGCGTTACAGCTTCATCACTGCATTCGAACTTTCAAATTGGGGCAGACTTGTATATCATGAAGACGCTCATGAATCACTTACCAAACCGATCATTCTTTAAGCCATCGTGGTCGTACTTGAAAGATATTCAACTGGCAGACCCTGAGTTCAACATCAGCCGCCCTATCGATCTTTTGCTGGGAGCGGACGTTTACGCCGCTATCATACAAGGTGGCATTAAACAAGAGAGCGAAGCTCTTCCAGTCGCACAGCAAACGCGACTTGGATGGATCTTATGTGGCAAGGTGCCATTGCCATCATATCAATGCAATAATGTCATAAAAAGTATGGACGACATTATGCGCTTCTGGACGATTGAAGACATCACAGAACCTTCAAGTTTGTCCTCAGAAGACCAGCACTGTTTACAACATTATCAAGGCACCACATACTGTCAAGAAGATGGAAGATATGTAGTACGTCTGCCACTGAAATCCGAAAGAGAACACATGTTGGGAAACTCAAAGAATGTGGCCATAGCACAATTTAAACAACTCGAGAGAAAGTTTCATAAAAATCCGATCATTGAAAAAGATTACAAACTTTTCATTCATGAATACATTAAATTAGGTCACATGCGCCAAAGTGTGACAAGCAATCAATGCAACTCGACACCAGTCTGCTATTTACCTCACCACTGTGTGCAACGCGCTGACTCTACAACTACAACACTGCGCGTGGTATTTAATGCGTCGGCAAAAACATCGAATGGACTAAGTCTAAATGATATCATGTACAGTGGGCCGAATTTACAACACGATTTACTGTCTCTTATCATTAAGTGGAGACAGTATAAAATAGCCTTTACCGCAGACATAGAAAAAATGTTTAGACAGATTGTTGTCGATCATCAAGACCAAAAATATCAGAAGATCATCTGGCGAGATGAACCACATCAGATGTTACGTGAATACACACTGTCGACTGTAACTTATGGCACAAAGGCAGCACCATTCCTTGCCATGATGACGCTACGCCGGTTGGCAAATGATGAACGCCATAATTACCCAGAAGCAGCTAGCGTCGTGGAAGAAAGTTTTTACATGGACGATCTTTTACACGGCTGCCACACTATTAATTCAGCGAAGACATTGCAATCAGATTTAATCGCATTAATGAAATCCGGTGGGTTCAACCTCCGGAAATGGGCATCAAACGAGCCAAAGCTGTTGGAAGAAGTGAGCAAGGCGCAAGAGCTACAAGAAGCCTTTGAATTCAAAGATCAAGCAACGACAAAGACACTCGGCCTGCGCTGGCATCCACAGGAGGATCAATTTACCTTCCAGATGAAACTAGAAACGACACCAAATAACACATCAGAGGCGATGACAAAGAGAACACTGCTGTCGAATATAGCAAAAGTATTCGACCCCGCTGGGTGGCTCACCCCAGTAACAACAAAATTAAAATTACTATTTCAAAATGTTGCATCAAATGACATTGAATGGAACGACCAAATATCAGATGACATCAAAAAAGAATGGGATAATATCTCGCAAGATCTTCAAAACATCAAAGACATCAAGTTACCACGATGGCTTAACTGCAACAATAATCAAAACGTGGAACTTCATGGGTTTTGCGATGCATCAACCAAAGCCTATGCTTGCGTTATCTACTGCCGTGTTATCAACCACGACGACACAAAACCCGCGCCGCCGACTGTACTAGTAGCGGCTAAATCAAGACTCGTGCCGACGAAAAAGAATATCACTCTGCCGCGATTAGAGCTATGTACAGCGCTGCTTCTATCAACTTTAATGAGCAAAGTGAAGCAATCATTATCAAACTTAAAAATTACGACGTTTGGTTGGTCCGACTCTACAGCCGTCTTAGGCTGGTTACACGGAGAACCCAGCAAGTGGAAACCCTTCATATCCAATCGAGTCACGAAAATAACGGAAGTCATGCCGCCAGCCTGCTGGAACTACGTCAAGTCACGAGAGAATCCTGCAGACTGTGCTAGCCGAGGAATCATGGCTCAGCAATTATTGGAACATCCGTTGTGGTGGAACGGTCCAAATTGGCTAGAATCACTTAGTGAAAATCAAGAAAAATCGACTTTCACCACCGATCAGGAAGTCAGAACATTCAAACATTGCCACGCGTCAACATGTAAACAAACAACGGACGTCATCAGTGACCTCATCAACAAGTGTAGCAGCATGACGCGTGCTACGAGAATTCTCGCATGGGTGCTACGCGCTACGTCGCGGTCGCCCGATCAGCAAAAACCAACTTATTTAACTACGGATGAGTTACGTCGTGCGAGAAACAAAATCATCAAACACACTCAAGAAGTAGAGTTCGCGAACGAAATGAGCAAGCTAAATCTGCATCAAACCGTTGATTTAAAGAGCAATATCTCACAATTAACGCCATTCCTAGATCAAAGTGGAATGTTGCGGGTCCGCGGACGTCTTGAAAATGCTCATATTAGTTGGGATAAGAAACACCCACTAATCATTCCACACAGCGATAAAGAAAATAATGAATTATGAATAGAGCTGACACGTGGAATGTGCGATGCTTGTATCGTACAGGAACACTCAACAAACTCATACGCAACACAACTCAACTTTCCGGTCGGAATATTTGCTGAGTGATCCTGGCCCATACATAGTTTATATCGAGCTAGTAGCTGCCAATCCCCAAGGTGATAATAGCACACTCCATCCTGTTAAATTTGGCCGATTCCTTTATCAGAATAACATAAAAAACATACTTGATGATGGAATCAAGCGGATTGGTAGGATCAGACTGGAGATAAGGTTCAAAAACATTCAAGACGCAAACTCATTTTTACAAAATGAGAAGTTTCCAAAAGGTAATTTCAAAGTATACATACCCGCGTTTAACATTAGCAAAATGGGTATTGCTAGGGGCATCCCCATTGAATGGTCTCATGAGGAAATTTTGATAAATGTAAGAGTTCCCGAAGGCTTTTGCCCTATTATAAGGACGAGGCGACTTAGCAAAAAAACTGTTACAGTAGAAGGTGTTGTTTGGCTGCCGACTCAGACGGTTGTACTTACTTTTGATGGTCAGGCGTTACCATCAAAGTTATTTGCATACTATTCATCACTTCCGGTTGAAATGTATGTATACCCGACCATTCAGTGTTTTAATTGCTGCCGCTTTGGTCACACCCGTACTCAATGTAGAAGTAAACCCAGGTGTTACAAGTGTGGGGATGAACATGATGGTGCATCTTGCTCAGCTGAATCTTTTACTTGTATTAACTGTGGCGGAATACACAAGGCTACAGTTCGAAACTGTCCAGAACTTCAGAGACAAAAAAATATCAAACACTACATGTCATCACACTCCATTTCATATCAGGAAGCTGAAAAGCATTTTCCCAGCGTAAAACCATCTTATGTAGAAATTCTGAGTCATTCCCAAAATACAGCAGAGACCAAAACTACATAAACTGTCAGTCCTCCATCCCCACATGTAGTTTCATACAAAATAACTGTTTTTAAACACTCTAGAACACCATTAATAAAGGGTATAATCAGGCAGAACACAATGCTTTAGTAAATAGTTTTAATATTCCTCCTCCAACAAATGGTGTAGCCAATCGAAAACAAACGAGTAATTCTAAAAATGAAAATGAAACAATTACTGAATTATTAAAATCTTTAATAAATATTATAACTAATTCACAAGTACCGGACCACGTTGCTAAAATATTAATAAATAAAATCTCACTATCTATTTTCGGATGCTTCAGACATGGATAAGGTCCTTCAATGGAACACTAGAAGTGTATACTCTAGACAATCGGACATTCTTTATTTACTAGGTAAATACAATCCATCTGTGCTAGCTTTGTCAGAAACCTGGCTAAAACCAGGTTCTAGATTTAAGGTCTCTGGTTTTAACAGAATCAGAGATGACCGAATTGATGGGTATGGGGGCTCTGCCCTATTAATTAAAAAGAATTGTGTATTTTCCTCTTTACTACTCCCGACTTTCGATAATAACAACTTGAACGCTGTAGCAGCTCGTATTGGTATCATTTCCTTTCTTTCCATTTACATCTCTCGTAAAGATACTTCTGTAATCCCGATATTAAAAAATATCATAGAAATATTGCCTCCCCCGGTCGTTATTTTAGGGGATTTTAATGCACATAATGGGGTGCTCCAAATGATGATGTATTAGGTATTCTTTTAGTTGAACTGTTAGATGACTTAAATCTATGTGTAATTAATAACGGATCAGCAACGCGTTGTTTTATTCCTTTGCAAAATCCGAGCTACATTGATTTATCTATTTGCTCTTCATCTCTTTCTTCCCTTCTTTCTTGGAAATGTTTACCCATGTCTCATGGGAGTGATCATTATCCTATTATTTTAAGGTTTCCTAATCATGCCATGTAAACTATTGAATCATTACCCCCGTTGCTTAAATACAAACTAACAAGGTGTGATTGGGTTTCTTTCGGCAATACTTTGGAAGATAAAATCCAAGAATTTCCTAGAGTCACACCAGATAATTTATTTGACTCTTATAATAACCTTATTTCCAGCTTAATTATGACAGCTGATAAACATTTTCAAGTTAAAAATGTTGCAAAAGGCCGTAGGTCTTCCCTACCATGGTGGGTTGATGAATGTTCGGAAATAATTAAAAAAAGAAATAAGGCAGAGAGAGATTGCAACATACAACTAGATCTAAATTCATTCCTAAAGTTTAAAAATGTTTCAGCTGCAACAAAACGATTTTTAAAGAAGAAAAAGAGGTTGAGTTGGCGCAACTTTTGCGCCTCTCTGTCTCCAGACACCTCAATTAGCGTAGTCTGGGATAAAATTAGAAGATACAGAGGTTCCTGTAATAATACTTCGCTCACTTCTTTTAGCACTGATTGGGTTGAACCTTTTTTAAATAATCTGGCGCCGGAATTTGTTCCATATTTTAGTGAAATGCCGTATAGATATACTTCTCCTAGTCCGAATTGCAAAATTTTTAATTTAAGCTCCCATTTTTCTTTAGCTGAATTAAAGCTGGTTTTAAAACGTCTTTCTGATTCAGCCCCTGGTGTTGACGGCATACCTTATTCTTTCTATATTAATTCAGGAAAAGATACTTTAGAATACATTTTAGATATTATTAATATAGTAGTTGATACAGGAATTATACCTGATAGTTGGAAACAACAAACAGCAATTCCAATTTTGAAACCACACAAGGATCTATCTAATCCAGCATCGTATCGGCCAGTTGCTCTTTCAGTTACTGTTTGTAAAAAATCAATTTTATCACTCCAACCTAAGTATTTTTTAGACTAGTTACTTATCATCCCGCCCTCGTATTTAAACACAGACCTTATGTAACTGGCAATAAGGTATATGTATATATATTTTTGAACTGTTGACTGTATAGATATTGGAGAACTCGACTACGTTCACGTCTCTTCAATTACTTTGTTTATTTTTAATAAAGAACAATAACGGACTAGGTTCAATATTCTGAATAACTGAAATTGGTGATATTTACACATTTATAATATAACTTGCGATTAAAATATTACCTACGCCACCTTTGAAGGTCATAGAATAAAGATACAAAAGAATGCTAGCAAGCGTGCCACCGAAAAGGACACAGATAAAGTACATACAATATTTACGGTTGCCAAGTAATGAAAAAATTACCCCATAGTCTGCATTAGTACCATAATTATTATAGGTCGAAATGTACTTGAACTCATACCTTGACTGATTTTAATAATCGATCCAGCAAATATCACCACAAAATTATGTTTGTCTAGCAGTATTTAACAGTCTTCCAACTTGGGGTCACCAACAAGCCACTATCAAGGTTAAAATTGTTGTGAGTGATCGGTTTTATTTTACTATGATTAAGTCTCATGGAAGTTCAATGTTGAACTAAATTCTCTTACTTTAATATTACCTTGTATTATGTTTAAGTATATTATTGATTTAAGTGGGTAAGTTAAACACTTAAAAATAATTCAGTGAAACATGTATTAGATGAAAATGTATAAATAACATTAAGAAACTCTACAAAAGTTAAAAGTGAAGTACTGTTGTTTTCCCTTTCTTCCAAAGCAATGTTGTGTCAAAATGCTCACTTCATATTTTTGATGAAGGATTTGGCACATAATTGATTTTTCCCGTAGCTTCTATCCATTTTCTAAGGTTTGGGTCAGCGGGAAATCTGAAATTTTCATAAAAATTAAATAGGTATATTATTTGATATACCTATTACGAATTATCCTTTTGTGGGGTAAATTTTTATTCTAGAAACTAGCAACACTAATCTTTGAAGTTATAAAGCAAAAATATCTGAAATATAGCCGAAATCTAACAAATTAACAAAAATGTAACGCACATAGTTAACATCCATAAAAAATATAACTACATTCGTCATTGAAGTAACAAAATATACGAGAATAAATTGTCTACTTACGAATGAAAAGACAACCCAGTAACCTTCCTTCTAATATCGCTTTTACAGCCATTAACACTACACCGCGCCATTATCACAGATGTAAAAGCTCAAAAACTATCACCGGCCACTTTTTAGCGCAAGCAAATCACGAAATATTTTACAATTTCAACTTTTAAACGTGAAAATCAATTAACTGCTTCCGCTCCTTCTGACAAACGTCATAGTTTGCTTGAGCATTGCGAAGCGCAACCTTGAAAAACCCGGCCATAGGATGAGGGACAGAAAATAGATATCTTTGTCTCTTTTAGCCATGAATAATTGTGTATTAGGCCGTCCTTTTTGTGTGTGAGTGAGTAAGAAATGTCCAGCAGGTACGAGCAACTCTCTTTAAGTGAAGTGTAAAGGAGCCGTGCACCAAACGTCACTTCACTTGTATCTTACTTTACCATTACTTTACTCTTTAACTTGTATGTTTAAATTTTGGTTGAAAGAAAGCTGCAGCGCCTGCAGCTATACAAATAATGAAATAAGTAATATTATAAGTATGTACATTTTCCAATAGTTGTCTTTGTCTTTTATTTAGGATGGGTACAATTTACTACACGGAAATAAATAAACAAATTTTCTGCGGAATTTTGTATTCATCATACATACAGTCCATAGCAATAATTACAAGTAGATATCGGGTCAGAGACATAAGCTTCTTGGGTCAGAGCCCCTAGTGTAATCAACGACAAAAAAAAAGTCTCGATCGCGTTCGCGTTTACGTCTGCCCCCTACTACGAAGTGCAAAATTCGAACTTCGTATCGTATCGTCCCGCTCACTCTCGTATTAAATAATATTAGCGTGAGCGGGACGGCACGATACGAAATTCGAATTTTGCACTTCGTAGTAGGGGGGCTGAGTCAGAGCCTCTAGTGTAATCGACGAACAAAAAATACGTCTCGATCGCGTTTGCTTTTACTACTGAATTACCTACTATAGGCAAATTAGCAGCGCCACTACTGGCACGTATTGACAACAAACAATTCACATACTATTTGACACCCGTAACGCAAACGCGATCGAGACGTATTTTTGGCCGTTGATTACACTAGACGCTCGCAGTGTCGAAAACTGCTCGTCAAATAACGGCTCACTTGTAGAGTGAGCTCTTATTTATTGCACGCAAAATTTCACGTTATTGTAACAGCTTAAGGATTATATTAAGTACCTAGATCAAAATAATCAATAGCAAACTGAGGGTCGAGCACGAATTTTCGAATCTTGCGTCACGTAAAATCGAAATAAACGTTAGCAAGTTTGACGATTGGAACAGCGCCCGCCCCTGAGCGTATTTGGAACTAAAATTTAGTATGAGGTTTCTCGATCTCTATACGATAACCGTAACGTTACGCCGAAAAGTCGTGCTCGACCCTCTGACACTAGAACGGTGCCATATTTTTACTTGGTTTTTGTTCGTAACTGGTTATATAGATAAGGTAGATTAGCCCACTTCATCCCCGGTACAAAAATTCTATCAGCGAGTAGTAGGCATTTTGTTAATGTTACATTCAAATCGCTACTACGTGTTCAATCCAATCTTTGAAATTAATTATGTCAATGATAATGAATGGCGTCGCTGATCCGCTTCTCTCGCCCCACGAGAACAGTCCCATGAATTTTGAATTCATCACGAAAGCCGCACCGGGAACTAGGTAGTAAAAACGTAAAAAGCAATAGCATTAATTGTACAGTCAAGGTCACCAATACGTATAGACCACAGAGACCCAAAAATATGTATACAGACCTTATTACTGCGACGGTAAGGTTGATGTATACATATTTTTGCAACTTGGCGCTGATCCATGTCTTTGACTTTGACCTATTGTACCTATTGTGTAGATTTCTATACCAGGTAAAAGTAGGGCACATGCTAATAGTGCTGTACTGAGTGCTAACTCAATCAGCTTATGCTGATCATTTGTGAATACTTCGGTTCCTTTAGCTGCTGACTATACGATTGTTTTCTTGTAACATGTTTCACATTTTGTGATCAAAGGTTCAGCAGGAAATAGTGGCTTAGCGTACAACACATCTGCCAGGTGCGGAGACCATCCCCCCATATTTTTGTTCGGAAAAACTGCAACCGCCCGCCTTTAGTTCTATCTTCTTTAAACTACCAGCCGAGGCGCACCTAAAACCCCTACACCACTCATGCCTTAAGAAATACAAACCAATGGTAGCATTCCGTCTGACTGTTGGCTTCACGCAGTACTCATAGTCCCGAAGGTCCACTATCGGTGACACGTACCGTGAACATTTTTCCAGGGTTACAGGGCGGACTGAAGTCTGCATGACGTTACCTATGAACACGACAGGCCTTCTAGAATCAGGGGTTAGAAAAACTCTGTTTATTTTAGTATTCTAGCTTATTTTTTTATGCACTTTGGGCATACTTGTCAGTCAGTAAAAGACTACGACAACTAGCAATGTTGTCGGGCATCGGACGAAATCACTTTATCCGGATTAATTAATTAGATAACTACAATGAGCTAGAGCTATCGGGTACAAATTCGCCGTTAGTTTATAGTGAGGTCTAAAGAAATGTCAAATAATACTAAAAGTTGTGCATACCTACATACCGGGATTTTTTCGCGGTTGTAAATATTTAGCATTAGGAAAAGTTAGTTATATCGAATATGAGTTACGGGTTAATGAATGCCACTGCTTTGCGACAATTTTATCTTACGGAAATTTTGGACCTCCTTTTTTTTCGAACAAAACGGGATCGCGCAACACTGGCATGCTCGATATTTCTACGTTACTACAGTATTAAATATGATTAAAATATAAACACGACCTCACGCGACAGAGGCGCCAACTGGTGAGCACAAAAATGGTAGCCCTCAGTTGTCACCCCAAAAATCAAAGTTGCCAATTTTTACAGATCGAAGGGTGTGTATGACTATGATTTTTTTGAGAAGCACAAATCTGCGCTAGCTACGCCACTGTCTACATCCAGATCCATCTCGATTTCGAGATTCCATACACCTACTTAACTACATACATTCAAAATCCACGAGAGTCCACAACATGAATCCTTTATTACATACCATCAGGTGGCTGCCATAATTCTTCCCAACCGATGAGCTCTAACTCGTCTTTAAATGCCTTCAAAGAATTTTCGTTCAATGTGGGCTGGGTCGGAACTAAAATAATTTTCTATTTATTAATCGCACTGCTATGGACATACCTTGACAGGTATTTGTTAATTTCATTCCGATTGACAGGTTTCAATTGTTTTCAATAGATCGGTGTTCATTGTGAGCTGGGCTAAATATGAGGTGTGGAGACAGGATCTAAAGGTGTGTCGGAAGGTAGGAAGTTATGGTATGAGTGTGAAGTGGATCAACGCATGTACCTACATGTACAGTAGCAAGAACTGCGTGAACACTGTTTGAATAGAATCACGGAATAGAAGATAGTGATCACGTCGTGATACTTACACATGTATGAATATATGGGTATAGAATCGTCGTGTTGAAATAACCCGATGTTGTTGCTGAAATCAGCACTATTGAAATGAGGGTGCGCTATGCTTCTTTTGATGGTAGTTTCAGAGTAATTTGCTGAAAAATCCAACTTAAATTGTAGCGGGCATAACCTAACCAACTTAGAAAAGTTGAAAAAAACCCCGACATTAACCATTGAACCGATTTTAATGAAACTTAGCTAAGAACCATCTCGATAAAATTAGCTTTCAATTAAAAAAACCGCTTCGAAATCGGTCCATCCGTTTGGCAGCTATGATGGCACAGACAGATATACAGATACGCAGGTCAAATTCATAACACCCCTCTTTTTCGTGCGGGGTTAAAAAATTAAATATTAACGTTGGCATCCATGGTTCAGGTTCTTAAAGACGGTTAAGTTTATTAACTTCCGAGACACCTAGCGTAAAACAACGGATAGATTATATGATACACATGATATCAATAACATATATTTACTCATATTAAATTTTGACTACCAACAACCATGTCATCATATGGATTCATATTACCTCTATTTAACTGCGAAACTTCGTACACCTACCTCGCGTTCCATTTGTAGTCTTACCTACGTTAGAATTGCTACTGGTTCTGTATTTAATTCTCCAGCTGGGTAAAACATAGGCCAAGTCCGGATCGGAGCGAGCCGCGACGCAGTGAGCCGGTGCTAGCGACCATCGGTATCGGATGAGCAGACAATTGCACATCAACGTGTCGATGTCAGCATACACTAGCCCCACGGGATGGTACTCGGGCCTTATGTCCACTAGAAAGCCAGGGAAGGGTATGCTAGGGTTATCGACAGGCTCAGAATACAGAATAAATCATGAATTAATATTTTTCACCTCACCATCTCGGAAAGGCTTTCTTGATCATTCGAAATCTTAGCACAATAGCACTTTTCAGTGAAAAAAAGTACTTGAAATTCGAACGTTAAGATCTTCAACTTTTTCTTAAGAAATTTGCACCTCCCCCCACCGTGAAAAGCTAGTTACGCCATTGCCACTAGGCTATCCGGTCGTCGCGTAACTAACAGATATCAAGGAGACGTGTGACCTATTGCACGCCCGCCGCCTTTTTGAAATAGGCCGACAGAGGCAATGAAACTTCCTACCAGCCCCTAAACTACGAAATTCGAAGTTCGTATCGTGTCATCCCGCTCACTCTCGTGTTTTAACACAATATTAGCTTGAGAGGGCCGGCACGATACGAAGTTCGAATTTTGCACTTCGTAGTCGGGGGGCAGGCCTCAACCCCTTTCAACGCCAACGACGCATACAAAAGTGGTCATCCACACGCCAAGTTGGCATAACGTCAACGCGGACTTAAACCTTATAAGCATACGTTCGTAGGTCGCATTTGCACTGTGCAGCCGGACGCCTATAGCTTTGGTGGCGTCGTAGGCGCCTTTGGCGCTCAAATGTAAAAAATTAGAATATGAAGTTCATACCAGGGTTAATGTCCGATGTTCGCAAATAAGTGGTATAAGCCTCATTCCCATAGTGCTTGATGACCCAAAGATGCACGAAATAAATGATCAACAGTATGATAAGCAAAACGAAGGTTACTATCAAATGTGCGAATATACATTTCTCGCCTCTAGTGAATTTTGGTTGTGTTCTTGTGTTATCGTTAGGTGCCGAAGTTGTGTACGACATGACGCTAGATCAGCCACCTAGATTTAACTCGGATAACTAGGTAAGTAATATACAATGATCTTCACACATGAATGGTCTCATATGTACAATATGTGCCGCCGAGTTCGCGGCTCATTTTTTTTCTGGAGAGAGATCTAATAATAAATAACAATTTCACGAAGTTTCATGCTGCGGAAAAGAATAGTTACCGAGAAAAAAAAATGAAGTTTACTTCAAAAAAAATTCAATTACGCAGTTAACAGCCCCCATACTACGAAATTCGAAAATCGAAGTTCGTATCGTATCGTCCCGCTCACTCTCGTGTTAAATAAGCTTGAGAGGGACGTCACGATACGAAGTTCGAATTTTGCACTTCGTAGTCGGGGGGCAGAGTCAACGTGGCATTTTGTCGGCAAAGAAACGGTGTGTTCCGTTTTTCGCTGTGATTGTAACAAGAGCGTTTTCAAATATTCAAAAAGACATTTAGATTCGACTGTTCTATACATACTAATAAAATCAAACTTATTGCTTTTGAATCTACAAACGTCAATAAATATTTAAAAATGTATTTTTGGTAAGTAAGTAATTATGCAAGAATGCAATAATAATCTTTAAAATACGTGAAACGAATCGCAACAGACGCCGTTTTGTTTTTTTTGTCATGTTTCTTTCATTGTCAGTCAGTGTCTGTACCCGCAGTTTGGATCGTTTTTTTCGCACTCCTGTTGGTACTCAGTGACTACATGGTGTTCCCGAAGCTCAAGGCCTCGTTTTCCACCGCCCCGCCGTCTGAAGAGTCGAGTGTAGTGCAAATGTTGGATTCTAGTGAACCGCTTGGATTAGAGTATAGCAAAAGGGGTCCCGATAGGAAAAAATTGACAAAATTATTTATTATGGTCACTATTTTAAATAATTGCATCGTAAAAATAAAATAACAATTACAAATAAGTCTGTTCGGTTCGGTTAGGTTAGGTTAGTATTTCGTCAAGGCGCGAAGCGCCTCAATAAGGCTGAATAGGAGCAATGTCAGATATTGTACATTCCTTCCCATGAATGATTAGTACAAAGTATAACTACCACTCGAAACATGATCAAATTAACGATGATAATTATGAAATGTTCAAGATTATAGTGAAAGTAAACACACACGTATACAAGTCGCGTTTAGCGCCTTATTTCGGACTAATTCGTAGTCCTTCCTCTGGTAGCGCCCGACTCGGCGGCGCGAGACGTACACTGAGCGCCTAGGATTATCTAATGAAACTAAACACTTACCCTGTTATTCATAAGCCTATTTCAACTAAAATGCCGTTAAAGTTCGTTTGTCCTTTTTTGTCACATTAACATTTCCGTTAGTAAGAAGAAGACAAAACCTACCTATTTTAATAAAGGAGGCTTGAGCGACGTTTATGAATAATATGGCATTAGATTAATTTCGCCGTCATTTAGGTGTACTGCAGTTCCAAATTTGAAAAGCAACAGGAAAACTTGAGTGTCGTCGTTCTACTGAAAATAATCGGATCGAGGAACATACATAAAAAAATATTGGTAACGTTAAAAGGCCGAGCCTAGGCCGAGCCAGACCGGATGCGTGTGCATGCACACGTGGACCGTGCGCGTTCCACAGCATTATAAAGAAAGGTGTAAATCCCTATAAGAGAGCGCCTTAGTGTAATCGCCGACCAGGCCAAGAAATACGTCTCGATCGCGTTCGCATTTAACAATTCTCATACTATTTGACACTTAAACGCAAACGCGATCAAGACGTATTTTGTGCTTTTTGATTAGACTTAGGGCACAGATGTCACTCACACCGCTTACGACACGCATTACGTGCGCGTCACACACGCACCCGGTGTGGCTCGGCCTTTAGTGAGAGTTAAAGCCAGTTAAAAGCATTTCTTTCATTTCATGGTGATTTTTGCAATAAGTTTTCTAATTTTTGTGAGGTTTTCCTGTAATTTAAAATTTAAACAAACCATTTTGGACACAGCGGCCAGCGCCTGAAGTAGTCGATAATTTGGAATTTTTGCAAATATTAATTTGTACTAGTACCTACTGTATTCTATTCCGTAGGAAGTGTAGAATAAACTGAAAAAAAAAAAATTATGCAAAGTAAATCCACTTTCGCTATGCATTATGACATTAAAGTGTTAAAATAAATAAAAAACTAATGATAAAATGATGTTGTTTCGATACAATGTTGATTTATAATCATAGACAAGTAATTTATAATGGGATTAATAAATCCATTAACAAAATGACGACCGACTATTAATCGGTACTTTCTAAAACGACAAAAATCGCTGTAAAAAACGAGTCGATAACATTAAGTTTTCTTTTTGTGACGTATAATTAAGTACCTACAGCCCCGTTTTATAAATATCGTTTTGATGTCGATGAATCAAATGAAGTCGTCAGTTCGTATTGATAAATAGGCAGTCAGGAAATAGCCAAATGTCGGGTCAGTAGCTACATAAACGACTGGAAATATACTAAATAAAATATGCGCGGATATAATAATTACTTACGCTAATAATTATGGACACTTAAATAGAACTATAAATAATAATAAAATAAAATAAATGCTGCAGATGCGCGCACACTGCCCGCCGTGATGCTTCAGGCCGGCACCGAAAACGTTAGTAATAAACTCAATGTAACCAACAGCAGAAAAAAAAACAATAAAAATACGTTTTAAGAAATCACAAATTTTATTGCGATGTTATTACAAAAATAACGCGCACACACACAAAGACAATTCAAACGTAAGCACTTTAACGACAATATAATACATTCGCGCTTTCTTTCCCTCATAAAACAAAAGTTTATAAAATTTGTGAAAGGCAATTTATTATTATTATTGGAAACATGACTTAAATTAGAAAAGCCTATAATTGAAAAATTATAGTTGAAATACGAATTTGCGCAGAAAATTATAAATTGCTTACAAAATACTTTTACTCTTAAAAAATATTATTCCGTTCTATACTACTAGTATAATATAAAAGTTAAAAGGTAGTCTCGATTGATTATATGTACATATGGTCAGGGCGTGCGGCACGTTTACTTATTTAGAATATTTTATTATTTTAGATATTGCTGATTAACTAGATTCTACGAAACCATTGCCATACTAGTCTTACAAATGGGATTTGTATTCGATAACTTTAAAGATGGTATTGCACAGACTGATCGAACAATATAAACATTTGGGAAACGTCTTTATAATTGCACTTGAAAATTCGTTGGCTTAAAATTGCTTAAAGCGTTGTCACCTATTTCAGAGTACCTACTCGAATACGCGACGAAAATCTCGTGTCAATGTCGTGTTATTGTACAAGAGTTACTGTTGCTTTATTTCGGGTGGTAGAGGATCATGTGCAGGGTCCGTCCGGATCGCTACCCCCACTGAACAGAACAGCACTTGATCTAGTGAGTTCCGGGGTGGAGAGTAAGACAGCCGGTGAAATTACAAGAAGCATTTCATTTAGCCCTCTAGGTTGGCAACGTATCTGCAGTCCCTCTAGTGTTAACCACCACGTGACCCCGCTTACTCGTTAGCCTTCCTTTTCTATATATTCTTATAATCAATCCTGCATTGAGTAAGAGACTGGCAACAGCGAACAAAGAGTCCCATCTGTGAGTCTGGCATGCCAATCGGGAATAAAATGTATGAATCACTAGCAAAAAGTGCCGCTGCCTGTATAAATACCTATGTAAAACCTAATACATCTAAAGTTCATTGATCTTTAACAGCGTTATTATGTATGCTACCGAATTAGATAAGGTCTTAAGTATAAAAAATTGATTTCATATTATTCGTTTGTGTTAATTAGTTTTACGGTGACAGTAGAAGATTTAAGTGTACTTTATGTTATTGGCAGACAAGTTCCCTTGTATTACTTGTTAATTACAGTGGTCTCTATTACAAAGTTGATAATAAAAAAAACATCTGTAATGCATTGTGCTCTGTTTATTTTAACATTAGAAATTCAACGGTCAGCACACGTCTTAAAGAAAAAAAATTACGCACTATTTAAAATTGTGTAAACTTGTATGAGAAAAACATAATAGCTGACTCTAATAAATGTTATTAAATGTATTTTTTCCCATTCGTCTTCGAATTACCGAAAAATGTGTGTGGTAGTTTAACCGTCAATTCTAATGTTAAAATGAACAGAGTATAAACATTATAGCCTATGTCTTTAGCTCGAGCATATCTTTTATTTTTGATAACAAAGCGCTCGTGCCTCCGCATGAGTCAGTATTGGAAGTCACTTTCTATCGACAAAAAAAACGCATTTGAGAGCTGCGATCCTAGAGACAGGCCACACTGATACAGTCAAATTTATGTAACACGCCTCTGTTTTTGGGTGAGGTTTTTAAAATACACATTAACAGATTGTTAATTTTCAATAGTTAGGATGCAGCCACGACAACAATATGCTTGCAGCAAGGCGTTTCTGAAATCGGTATTCCCATTTGTAGGATTACAACGAAATGACGGGAATACAGTTTTTCAACGCCAGGCGGAAAACAGCAGCGCTAACATTGCCACGGACGTAATAATCTATTTAATTATCATTTGGTAGTATTGATACTTCTGCGCTAAAACTTAACAAGTACACATTATCTCTTACTTATCGCGTAAAACTTTGTACTGAATAAATAAGGCATAGTTGTTAGTTAATTCTAATTAAAACGTGGTAAGCATAGAATCTTTATTGACCCTGTGTATTTCGCCTGAGAGCCTGGCATCTGAACAGTGCGCTCCATTTCATTTAGTTGAGACATTAAATCTTGCGGTACCATAATAAATTAAATTAGTAACCAAATAATAGAATTTAACAACTAATGAAAATGCTTCAAACATACTTGTGATTGCAATTAATAGATGTAAACAGTATCGCAAAGCCTTGCTAATTAAAACACAACAAATGTACCTATACACACGTAAATTTTTAATATAAATAATTCCTAAATAAAAACAGTTGTGGTCTACAATCTATCGTAGATTACCTTCATGCCTCAATCGATTTTCATATAATGGAGCTACTTTAAGTACAGCAACAAACAAGCTCTCTAGAATCACTCAAACTCGTATCAAGAGAGCACTCGAGATACCGCAGGGTGTCCAGATGTTACATACTGCGATGTATTATTAGTGAAATGTATCGATCAGATATTCAGAACAAACCAGGAATACTTAGGTACCTGGAGTACAACTCATACACGCAAATTTAGCCTCTATGCCACACAATGAGGGTAAGTAGTTGATTAGTCCCCTCACAGGGTCTGTTGGATGTAATGTAGCTGCTGTATGTACTACCTCGTCGCAGTGACCCATAGCGAAAAAGCAGCCTCTGTGACATTTACTGTGATAACTATGAGGTCATGGCAGTATTATTTGAATACGAGTTCGCATAGCTGATCACGTTAGCTGCAGTTGCAGCGATATTTTAATATTCAACAGTTACTTTTTCCCGACACAAGAACTTACCTACCCACTCATTATTTTTAATACACAGCGATCAACAGTCAATCTTTAGCCCCGTTTAATCGTCCATGCCTTCCCTTTTAAACCTACTTATAACTAATCAAATGCATCTCAAAGAATAATTTGTACTTCGGCTTGGTACTTACATTAAAATTTTCACATACCTCTACCACCAAAATCGATGAACTGTTATGTACGTATCTCCACAACTTCTCCAGATATACCTCAAAATACCTAGGTAGAGTATCCCTGGTTTGCATTTAGGTTATCAACCACAAAATTTAGTAATTCCCTCGCTGTGTATTATGTAATTAAAGAACAGAAAAAAAAAATACACTAGAAGTCACCGCTTCACTGTTTACAAACTGTTTGCGATGTTTTTGCCATACATATCATTTGGCATTCCTTATCTAGCTAGCTCGATGAAAATTATTCAATTCAGCAGTTAATTTTTAAAAGTTAAAAAGTAGACTAAAAGCAGCTAATTCTAAGTACTATTGGATGCACTGCCAAATTGTTGTAAATATTTCCTGGTCTATACGAATTGGCTGGTTCATTAGATTATTTACGTTCCTATAATATTAGCTAACTATGTTATTTTGGGTTATAGGAGTTTCTAGCGATCTCTATTGTTTTTTTTTCTGTTCTACATCAACAAGCACAATATTATTTATAATTATAAGATAATTATCAATAATTCACTAATAATATCCTAGATTCTAATGTCAACTCGCCTCTAATGTAAGGAAAATTGCAAATGGCATATTTACACATATAATCGGTTTCGTGTTTCTAGCCTAATATTCCGACCTACATTCGCGTAAAAAATGAGCTACAGTGATTTACGGCGCCCATCATATTATAATTTTGCAATTAATTTTAAAATTATTCCGGCCATTACCTACAAGCTACATGAATAATATGATGTAAATACCGATTTTCATTGGTCTAGTGTTTTTCCTGATTTACACGATCTAATTTAGTAAATTGGCAAGTAGCAAATCATAATTTTACTGTGGAGTCTAAATAGCCAATTAAAAAACCTTTTCCATCGATTTCGCTATCTAATACCTTACCGATTAGATCGTGCAAACCCACGATATTTATTTAGCAAAGCCTTCAAGCTGGCCACGTTGCTACAAACTCGATAAATGTAAAAAAAAACGAGCATTGCTGAAACTGCACTGGAAAATTGGGACGAGAAGGGTTCTTTTCTTAAAAAATTTGAATACGGATTTAAAAAAATAACTTGTAGGTACAGATTATAGACAAACTGATATAAACTGTGGATATAGGTAAATAATCGATTGCGTAATAAACGTAATTCAAACAGAACGTTTACTATTAGAGGTTATTAATTCTTTTAAGAACGTTACTTATCCAGATTAAAAGGAAGCTGTGTTGACAAGTTCATGAGTATGCATACACTTTTAACTTTACTACTCGTACATATTAGTAGCGTATACATATTTAAGACTTGACAGGAAGACGTTGTTTTTTTGATTCATGTGATGAGTAAATGTGTCCTACTCCTAGCTTGAATGTCAGACGGAAAGCGGTATCATTAGGTATTTATTGCTTTTTGTTAACTGAAATAAAATCCACCTGCTCATAGTCAGGTGGTTTGGTTTGTTCTAACTTCATAACACCTAACCTACAAGACTCCTATAGTAAAAACATCTCCATCTATAATTTACACAGACATACCTTCGACTTTCCACGCAAATGTCCGAGCTACACTAACAGTTTTGAACAGAATTGGTGTTGTTATTGTTATTAGTGATTTATCATAAGCGAGTTGTTGACAAAGTTTCTGCTATGAAGAAATTATAACATGTACTATGATTTGGTACTGTTATTGAGCTATGCTGTTCATGTTTTTACGTATGAAGGGAGTAGAATCACTCTCGGGTCGAATAGCCCACTATTGCCTTTATACAATATTACTTATACTTAAGGGTTCTTAAGGGTTCTGTAAATATCATAAAATTAAGTGAGACACTATATTTGGAATCTAACTTTTTTCTATTGGTAATAGTAAACAGACCACTGAGACTTTAATCAGCAATTCAACCCTGGAGCGCTTCTAATCAGTACACATGTAAAATCATGAAATCACAAAATCGGGCCCCTGATAGCCATTCCACGATTAACTATTTTTATAACTTCATTTATGGCTCTACACAACGGGCCGTGATGGGCAATAATGCAATGGTCGGTATGCGCAACCATTCCTTGGCCAAC
Source organism: Clepsis dumicolana (assembly GCA_963691665.1). Classification (NCBI taxonomy): domain Eukaryota; kingdom Metazoa; phylum Arthropoda; class Insecta; order Lepidoptera; family Tortricidae; genus Clepsis; species Clepsis dumicolana. Next base: position 6,289,997 of record OY829505.1, on the reverse strand, counting down.
AACTACAGGGCATCACAGGTGGTGACAGAGGATTACCCATTGCCAGTGTTGGGCCTTCTTCTCATTTGAAGCAATACCAGCGAAAGTGCACTAACACTGGGTGGTGGATTGTATTTTTTGTTTTAAATATAAATTAATTTACCGTGTAAGCAGTGCTAGGGCCCCCACTCTAATCTTAACGGCTAATTCGTGAAAAATGCCATAATGGCCATATAAGACTGATTGCTTTTTCTCAATGATCGCAACCAAAAACTCTAAATGATTAGACATCAAAACTTTATACTAGACAACGGAACGCTCGGTCTTAATATCTTTTCATCGTAAACGCTTAATTCTAGTTACAAAAAAAAAACTTCTTACATTATTCAATGTAATGTACAGATCCTGCAGTTTAATGACGCCAAAACACTTCGTATTATCTGGAATATGAAACAAAAAACGCTTTGAATTGCTTTTTCCTGGGAGAGACGTTAGTCAATTGTTTGTGGTAATAGTAAGGCCTGCCGCACATTGACCCAGAGCCGCGGCCACTGAACGCGACCGCTAGTAGCGAGCGCAGGCGGAACGCGGCCACTCGAACGCTCGGTTTGCGCCGATGCTATACAAAATGTATGAAAAAAAAACTCATCCGCAGCTTGTGGTCGCGTCTAGTGGGTCAAATGCGGTATTCCTAAGTCTGTTAACGAAAGGCTAAGGCTATATCAATTTACCTATATCAAACTGTTGGAATTGGCTCTGTTGTTCTCTAGAATGTGTTGTAGAAGTGCCTGAAAAATTAAAACGATAAGATTGGGTAGTAGAGTTGACCTGGGGACTAGTACGCAGGCCGTTCCCTCGCTTTCAGTGCGTCTCTTTAGTACCTGGATCAGTGCCCTAAGCACGACTTGTCGAATCCTGCGTTACGTTACGGTTATCGTATCGAGAACGAGAAAGCTCATACTAAATTTTAGTTCCAAATACGCTCACGGGCGGGCGCTGTTCCAAACGTCATACAAAGTCGTTATAGTTTACTATTCGATTTTACGTGACGCAGGATTCGACAAGTCGTGCTTAGGGCACTGAGGCCCAAGTATATTCGAATCCTAACGTTATCGCATCGCCATCGAGAAACTTCAATTCGAGAAAATATTAGTACCAAATACGCTCACGGGCGGGCGCTGTTCCTAACGCCATACAAATTTTACATACGTCATACAAAATTAATACAAAGGGGGAACACGGGGGACACAACCAAAATTGTACTCGCTTATTTAAAAAATAGAAAACTGCAAAAATTCGAGACGTTTGTTTAATTTTAAGGTAGGTACATGTTATACAGTGTGTAGAGATAAGTAACCACTATTCGTTGTATATAACGTTTATATTACGAATAATAATTGGCTCTGCCTGCTTCAGTGATCATTTACAATTTACAGTGCTTTTTTTTACGACAAGGAAAGCAAACGAGCAAGTCGGTCACCTGATGGTAAGTGATCACCGCTGCCCATATACACCCAGAACCCCGGGGGTTTACTTATTACGCGTTCAACTCGTGCTTAAGACGTCATTGAAACTATAGTAACTATTAATGGCATTTATCAATAACCTAACGGTTAGGTTATTGATAAATGCCATTAAGTTGGTTAGGTCCTAACCAACTTAAAAGTTGAAAAACCCCCGACATTGTCATTTCAAAGTTCAATATTCCAAAAATAGGAGAACCGATTTTAATGAAACTTGGCTAAGAACCATCTCGATTAAACTGGCTTTCGATTGAAAAAAACCGGCCAAGTGCGAGTCGGACTCGCGCACGAGGGTTCCGTAAAAATATTTTAACGCTTTTCCCCAGTGTTTTAAGAAGTCCAGTGTTAGCAGAGCCCTGCTCCCAAGCAAAATGTACGCAGTGTGCGGTCAGCTTATATTTGTCTGTGAAATCTACAGACAGACATAAAATTTTAAGATTTTGAGACTTTTCGGAGTGGTTGTGCTATAAGAGCTACCTTCATACCAAATTTCAAGTTTCTAGGACAACTGGAAGTACCCTTTGGGTTTTCGGATTTCGGCAATTTGTATGGAAATAGATTTTCTAATGACTGTATCTTTTGATTGCGTTGACTTAGAAGGTTGATTTTTTCACGGCTTCAAGGGACCGCAGGCTTGAGTATTTGATATTAATTTCAGCTTGCTACCTCCACGCGTTTCAGAGAAAAATGGTCTTGACAGACAGACAGACAGACAGACGGACAACAAAGTTCCGTTTTTCCTCTTAAGGTACGGAACCCTAAAAACCGCATCGAAATCGGTCCATCCGTTTGGGAGCTATGATGCCACATACACAGATACCACACATATGCACAGATACACATGTCTAACTTATAACACCCCTCTTTTTCGTCGGGGGTTAAAGACTTAAGCACGTGATAAAATAAAGCAGCCAATAATAATGATCTTTACTCTGTCAAAAGTTATGTCTACCGACCGGCTATAAAAAACTGGCTTGTACCGTGTTCGTAGTAGTTTATGCAACTCTTACATAATGAGGGTCCTTAAAACACGAGTGTGTTTTTATGAAACGAGGCGAAGCAGTTTCATAATAGGATCACACCAGTGTTTTGATGCCTAATTATATAGTGTTGCATACATTACTTTATCTACACACATATCATAAGTCCTCTATAATGCGATCAGAAACCGTAGAAAATGACCAGCATTTCAGCATGTATTTCGTTACGGCACGCCAGCAGTAACGAAAAGTCATTACGACATCGAATTCGACATCGAAATGTCACGATTTTGGCTTTTTTAGGGTTCCGTACCTCAAACGTAAAAAACGGAACCCTTATAGGATCACTTTGTTGTCCGTCTGTCAAGACCCTTTTTCTCTGAAACACGTTAAGGTAGCATGCTGAAATTAATATCAAATACGCAATCCTGCGGTCCCTTGAAGCTGTGAAAAGATCAACCTTCTAAGTCAACGCAATCAAAAGATACAGTAATTAAGAAGGCTATTTCCATACATCATCATCATTATCACCAGCCTTTTTTACGTTCCACTACTGGGCACAGGCCTCCTCTCAGAAAGAGAGGGCTTGGGACAAAAAACCCAAGGCCGTTCCTCCGGTTAAGTTGTGTGGGTCTGTCTTAAGAGTAGTCTCCAAATTTAAGTACTTGGGGCACTGGGTTACTGAGGACCTTTCTGATGACCTAGATGTGGAACGGGAACGTAGGGCGTTGGCAGTGAGGAGCAACATGTTGGCCCGTAGGTTTGCACGGTGCACAAGACATGTCAAAATAACTCTTTATAAGGCATATTGTCAAACTTTTTATACGTGCAGCCTGTGGACCGGGTGTACTCATAGAGCTCTCAACGCACTACGTGTCCAGTATGTACAACAATGGGTTGAGGATGTTGCTGGGGCTGCCCCGCTATTGTAGTGCGTCAGGCATGTGTGCAGAGGCACGCATAGACAGCTTTCAGGCTATATTGCGCAAACGAGTCGCCTCCCTCATGCAGCGTGTGCGGGGCAGCCCGAACAGCCTCCTCAGGACCATTCTAGACCGAGTGGACTGCTCTATTGTACGGCCTTGGAACACTGTACATAAAGGTTCGAGACCTGTGTTATTTAATAATGGATAGTCCCAATATGATAGAATCTCACGGTGGTTTTATATTAAAAATTGTAGGTACAATATATTATGTAAGTAATCGTGACATAATCATAATAGACATTTTAATTAGATTGGTGTTAATGAATGTTTAATGTTATGGAATTATTTAAATTTACTAACATAGTTATATAACGTAAAATTACTAACCATCTATGGACATGTGTTCGCAATAAATGATTTATTATTATTATTATTATAGTTCCCACGCGGGCCCAGTGCGGATTGGGAACTTCTCACACATCATTGAATTGCTTCGCAGGTGTGTGCAGGTTTCCTCACGACGTTTTCCTTCACCGAAAAGCTCATGATAAATTACAAATGTGATAGCCTAGTGGTAACCTATGGTCTCTCAAGCAGTGTCGTGGGTTCAAATCCCGGCTCGCACCTCAGAGTTTTTCGGAATTTATGTGCGGAATTACATTTGTAATATTTCCATACAAATTGACGAAATCCAAAAACCTAAAGAGTTCTTCCAGTTGTTATAGAAACTTGAAATTTGGTATGAAGGTAGCTCTTATAGCACAACCACCCCAAAAAGTCTCAAAATCTTAAATTTTTATGTCTGTCTGTAGATTTCGCAGACGAATATAAGTTGACCCCACACTGCGTACATTTTGCTTAGGAGCAGGGCTCGGCTTACACTTGACTTCTTAAAACACTGGGGAAAAGCGTTAAAATCTTTCTACGGAACCCTTGTGCGCGAGTCCGACTCGCACTTGGCCGGTTTTTTTAATCATAGACAAACATATCGAGCTAACGTTTCGTATCGATTTTTTTTTATTGAGGCATAATTTTAAATTGTATTGGCTTTTGAAGACGAAAATTAACTATCGTAATGACGGTCATAGTCATTTCATTACCTACGCTTCGTTTTTGCCACACTTAAGTTATCATGGAAAAACTACCTCGGACTTGGTACATTGGGTAGTTACTTAAAAAAATATATATTGAATCAGGCGTTACTTTGCGGAGGTCCATATTTATGAACTAAAAACAATTACTTTGCTCATCCGCGACCACGCGCGCGGTGTGGTCGCGGGCGAGCAAAGTAATTGTTTTTAGTTTAAAAAAAAAAACAATAATTACCTTCTCTTTCTCCCCACACATACTTAATGTGGCTGACAAATTGTTAATGCCATTGTTCGACGCTTGCTGAAAATACAAGTAGATGTTTAACATCACAACTCACAGAAATAGTACAATATCCGAGCATTACAAGTTAAAATGAATCTTTATTTGTATGATAAGTTTCATGCAAGTCAAAATAATGCGTACCGATTTTAACAACATTAATAGGACTGAAAACAACGTGCTGCTTTTCCTGTGCAGCATTCCAGATTTGATCTTGAGCTCTTCCGATAATCTCGTCATACTTTCAATTTTCGACTTGTTAAACTCTAATCTGTAATAGAATTAAAAATTAGAAAGTCACAATTTGAAGACTATATATAATAGAAGAAAATATCAATGCGCAATTCTAATTCATTCAATTCGTGACTTTATCTTTGAATTGATAAAAATTTGGAACTGTTAATGAACGCAGAATATTTGTTCCAAAAAACATGTTTGATATCTTTGGGGAAATAAAAACTGCGGGCAGAGCTGCGAGGCGGCAGGCTAGTTCAACATATAAATATATAGATAGACTATTAAAATTCTGTTCATTAATATATTATATTATCGACTTTTATAGCATCTTAATTAATCATTTCTTAAACTGAACTCACAATCTCAATATCGCTAAAGCAAAAATTATTAAAGTCAGTATCAACTTGACTTTTATCATAGAAGGAAAGACTAATGTTCAGTTTCAAACGCAAATTACACTTATGATTAATATTGCGTGTGTATGCCGCCATTGACTAGATTCTGGGTGATCTGAACAAAGGTATATGTTATAAAAATTATAGTTTTTTTTTATATCCGACCCAGGCAGGCCTATTTCGCGCTAGATGTGAGAAGCGTAGGCCTTTGGAAAGGGGGGAGAGGCCTGTCGGGGCGGGCGATGCTGCCACTGTGGCAAAAACGTAAAAGTTGCTTGAGCTGCGGCTTCAGCTGTCTTAGCACATTCTTTAATAGCTCAAGCTACCAAAATCAATAAAGTATTTTTATGTAATAATTCGCCATAATAGTCATGACGATACAAAAACTCTTATTCACATACAAAAGCATCATGCCGCACCGCCATTTTACTTTAAAATAATTTCGTTTCCGTGTCTAGAGTGAGTTAACTGAAGTTATCAGGGTGTTATATTAAAGCAAGATCACACGTGTCCACGATATCTAAAATGGCAGAGCTGTTATTATATTTCACTTACTTACTGCGTAAGTTTAAAGGGCAATACGAGATGTATTAAAGTAGCAAACCTGGTCTCCATAGTGTCGCAATTTTTGCATTTTTTTGCGAAGTTTTCTTTGATGTCGAGGTCGCGCGGCGGGTTGACTGCAGACAAAACCAATCGAATATAACAAGTCGCTTAGCTTTAAGTAAATTCCATAGCGCGCGCCGCTCGGCAACAACATCCCTTGGTGGCTATCTCAATGCTGAAACTGCTTTCGTCTAGTCTTAGGTATCATGATGGCTGTTAACTACTTTACTATAATAATAATAGCCAAAACTAGAACTAGATTGTATTGTGAATGAAAGCGATAGCACAATATTAGGGCACGTTTTACAACACGTCACCCTTTTCGATTCAAATCTGAGCATGGTCATATTTTTTAACTTTAATTTATATTTTAATTAAGTACAGTTCAGTAAGTTCAGTTAAAAATAATGTATTCAGAAGCTTCAAATGAATGGTGCTCTTGGCACACCTGTTAATGCATATTAATCATAGGTATTTATGCCACAATTATGTATTTTGTTAAGCCGATAAGCACAATGGAACTTTTGACATGGATAAATAAAATAATTCACAAATTCGCTTGCCCGTAACATTTACATTTATTTGTCATGTAGCAATAACTTTTAGGTACTCAAGTAACATTTTTATAATATCCAACAGTTTCAAAGCCCAGAACAAATGGATGGTGTAAATTATTACGTGCGGGAATCGAACCCACAGTGGCTTTGCTTTGCAAGATCATATTAGTCAGTTAAATTCTCGAACCAACCACTTAAAAATAGCAATGAAATATTTTTGAAGTGGTTGTTTCTGCCTTGAAATATGAAGGACGTATCTTTCTTTTCGTAAATTAGAAACAAACATGTTTACAGATGAAAAACTTAAGTAAAGGACCTGTTGGATGTGTGAGTTATGTGTGCGAATAGATATTCCATTCATTTGGTTTGCAAACCCATTAAGTATTTGCTTTATCTACACACATATCGTAAGTCCTCTATTATGCGTTCAGAAACCGAAGGTAATGACCATCATTACGACAGTTAATTTTCGTCTTTAAAAACAAAAACAATTAAAAAATAGGCCTCAATTTTAAAAAAATATATGAGATATGAAACGTCAGTTCGATATGTTTGTCTATGATTAAAAAAATAGCTAAATTCGTGACAGGTTTATTACGTGGAGTCGCACACATATTATAAGTACTCTGAGATGGGTTCAGAAGCCGAAGGCATAACCATACCTATATCTGTCACGAATTTGACTTATATACGTGAGTGATCCGTTTTATTTCATTATGATTGTAAATCACGTTGGTTGTCAAATTCGAAAAATCGAATTCGATATCGAAAAGTCATTACTTACATTACATTACTTTACTGCAGGACCTGCTGGTGGTGGTGGTTGGCGGGGGAGGCGACGATGTACTGCAATGCTGGTCATTTTCTACGGTTTCTGAACGCATTATAGAGGACTTATGATATGTGTGTAGATAAACTACTAATTATCTTCACACATATCATAAGTCCTCTATAATGCGTTCAAAAACCCCAGAAAATGAACAGCATTTCGACAGCGGAAACGCAATGTCATTAGGTACGACATCGACAACATCGAATTCGATGTCGTTTAGAGTTCCAAATTTTAAATATCTTTAAAAACCAACACAATTTCCAAAAAAAAAGTAGTCGATATGAAACGTCAGCTAGGTATGTTTGTCTACCTATGATAAGAACAAAAATAGTCAAATTCGGGACAGGTATGATATCCCTTCGGCTTCTGAACCGATCTTGAAGTGGGTACTTATAAGAAGTGTGTAGACAAAACTAATGTTTGCAACTATACATAATTAGGCCTTAAAACACTCGTGTGATCCTATTATGTAACAGTTGCATAAACGGCTATATCTTTCAATTTTGATTATTCCTGTCCACTTTTGATTTTCATTGTCATTATAAGATATTAATAGTTGTCAATGTCGAGTCTTCGTATTTTTTGCGTCGTTCATTAATAAACAATACAGTTTACCACAGAAGTAAATTTAAAAACTTCGAATCAAATTCAGCTAGGTAAATTAATGTGGCACCATTTCTTGAACTTGGTACAGCACGACCGCTGTAAGTATATCCAAACAAAAAGAGTCTTGTGTAATTTTTACAACTATTTCCAAGAGGTTTGCGATAAAAGACTCAAATTGTTTATCAACACCAAAACAGTTAGTCAATAAATTATCTCGTATAACCAAAAATCTATGTCTCAACACGTTAAATATTTATTTAGTTTATTAATGCTTATGCGATTTTTTTGCAAATGGTACACAACTACGACTACGACGCTAGAGGTGCTAAGTAAAGTTATTTAAGGTTATGTTTTTCGAGCGTATGTATCTATGTCTAACTCTTTGGCACGCTCTACAGCCTAAACCGTTTGACGTATTTAAACGTATGAGGTGGATTCGTCTCAGTCGTAGGAGTGACATAGGGTATATTGTTTCCCAGAATTGCAGTCGGGTTTTCTGTTTTTAATTTGAAGTTGGTTAGGTTATTACCCATAGTAAAGTTTTTTTTTTTTTGTTGTTAATGAGCATAAAATCGATAAAATAGCAAAACTTACATGAGCTAGCACTCCATTCCCTTTTCAATGGAGATGAGAAAGCCTGCAGCATGTTTCTGAAATCATTCTCGGCAGGTTTAGATTCCAATTTTAAAGTAGGCACACAGCTTATTATAGGTGTCTCTGCACTAGAATTATAAAAGATAAATGTGATTAGTTAGTTACACTATGAGTCCCATATATTTTATTAGTTCATTACTATGTTACTTACGGTTTATGAGGTGACAGTGGGATTGCACTGTGATTAATTTCTGTAGGTGCTTCTGAAAAATAAATACATTAGTTCAAAAACTTGTGCAGCAGCAGCAGTGAAATTAAAAAAAATTTAAGATTTTTTCTTTTGCCTGCAGGCCAGTTTCCAACAAAGGAAGTACCTACATATATGATTGAACTAATATATGTATAAATATTAGTTGTACCTTCTAGCGGCGGCGGAGGAGGAGGTGGCAGCATATAAAAAGGCTTCTTTATATGATTTAAGGCATGTGGAGGTAGTATCGCTGTTCTGTAAAATTCTTGTTCTTCAAAAACTGATGCATGCACATATCGACAATGTGGATATGTACAAACAGCATTTTGGTAATTTCTACAAAATGTATAGACTCCCGATAATTGCGAGAGGTCACATTGATGAGCGTATCTACAGGTGCCTGCTCTACTACAGTTGCCTCTGATAAAATCTCTACATATTGTTTTTTTAGGTTGCTCTGTGGAAGACGAAGTACTGTCAGGTTCTTCTGATTTTTTTTCAAAACTTAACCTTGGTGAGGTTGTGGTATCTGTCTGTGATATAGAAAGGCTAGGAGATTCATGACCATTTTCTTGGTATTCCTCATCAATTATTTCTTCTTTAACAGGCACTGGTATAATTGGAGGACTGTCGGGTGGGGGTGGTTCCAAAGGTAATGGTGGTTGAACGGGAGAAAGCCTTTCCATTGAATGGAGATTTCTTAGGGGGCTATCAAGAGTGTTGTTAGGTGTAGTCTGCTCCAAACTCCCGTTAGGTGGAGATTGGCTTGAGGACTCCGAATTATCTATTTTAGATTTAAAAAATTTCTTCATGTTTTTGAAGTTTGGCGAAGGCCGGAACCTGTTGTATTGTTCATCAACCCCCAGTCTTCGACAGTTATCAAGATCTGTGGAATACAATTTAATTAAATCATAACATAAAATTACAATTTATAAATATGATAGTCCAATATGTGATAGTTTTTTTTTTAATCGAGTTTTTCTGATTTTTTTACTTGGTACCAAAAGTTGATACTAAAAAAAAAAATTATACAAACTGTGCCAATTATCAAATTTATTTTTTACAATTAACACCGCAATTGATTAACCAATCACAAAAAAATCAGCGTCCCACTGGCTACACATTTTTTTTTATTATCGATTTTGTAGGTCACCATAAGCAGTTTCCGCCAAAAAAATAAACTTTATCGGGCTGTGACAAAAAAACTTCCCAAGATATTAATCTTCCAATTACTTTAAAAACATGCTTGATATGTTTACTGTAATTGAAAATAAAAATTACAACATAATTGCAACAAATAAAAAAAATATCACTGTTCAACATGTTGAACGCCGGGATCGAACAAAAAAGTTCCCCATGCAAGTTTATTCTTAGATCAAATAATTGATTTTTTACAATTCATGTTCTCCAATTAAAAAAGCAAACAACGACACTATTGCACGCACTTTATTTTAAATTAACTTAGCAAATTTTGCAATTAAATGATTAAACAATAAATAAATACCATTCTCCCACTTACGCCACTAAATACAATTTAAAAACCACATTATGTTAGATACAATGAGTGTTTTCTGTCTGTTACAGCTAATTCAATTTAAGTAAAAACTACCTACTACTACTCAATAGTGTCTTTGTTTGCTTTTTTAATTGGAGAACATGAATTGTAAAAAATAAATTATTTGATCTAAGAATAAACTTGCATATTTGTCTACTTCGTACAGGGAGCTTTTTGTTCGATCCCGGCGTTCAACATGTTGACCAGTGATATTTTTTTTATTTGTTGCAATTATGTTGAAATTTTTATTTTCAATTACAGTAAACATATCTAGCATGTTTTTAAAGTAATTGGAAGATTAACATCTTGGGAAGTTTTTTTTTCACAGCCCGATAAAGTTAATTTTTTTTGGCGGAAACCACTCATGGTGACCTATAAAATCGATAATAAAAAAAAAAATGTGTAGCCAGTGGGGGGCTGCTTTTTTTGTGATTGGTTAATCAATCAATTGCGGCGTTAATTGTAAAAAAAAAATTTGATAGTTTGCACAGTTTGTATAAAATTTATTTTTTTATGTCAACTTTTGGTACCAAGTAAAAAAATCAGAAAAACTCGATTTAAAAAAACAACTATCACATATTGGACAAAGGCATATAGGCTTCAAACTATTCCTAATAGTCCCCTGTATCACCTCCTCAAGTTCCTACATTGTTATACCAAACACCCTGTATAGATAAAATATATGTCTTAAATACATAATATTAATACATTTATGTCTCCAGAGGAATCAATCATATAAATAATGTATACAAATATAATTATGGACCTCAAGGTTCATAGTCAAGGTCATTAATCACTAGACCATCTGGTTATCAGAAAATAAAATGCATCCTATTGTTAGGTGTGCTAATTCTTCTAAAGCTAAGGCCATGATGGAGTGGCGGTTATGTTCTTACTTTGCAGTATGTGTGAGGCCGACACAAAAGTTCTTTCGTAACATTATGCCAAAAAGATTTACTTACAAAATTCTCTTTTTTTTCAAAGACTGGTCCAGGGTATCAATAATCAGGAATAATATTACAGTGCCAATATCGCAAAAAATTAAAGTTATTTTTATAAATAACAAAATCGTACATCATCCTAATTAACCTATGTGTGAACTCTCAGGCTCAAATTCTAAAGTGATGTAGGAAAATATTTTTTGTAACAGAAAATTGAATAGATGTTATTCAACAAATATATATTATATATACATTGTCTACATACTATATGCCATCAATATTTTTTTACATGATGTTGGTAATAAAGATTGCCATCTAGGTGGATGTAGATGTGTAGATGTAGATGTAGGTGGATGGATCTAGATGTGGATGAAACTGACAGTAAATTGAGACAGAGAGAGAGAGAGAGAGAAAGACATTTATTCACACAAATTAGGCACACACACAAAATAGCAGTATATTTCAAAGAAAAAAAAAAACGAAATAAAACAAAAGCAGGAACTTAATAATTATTTAAAATTAAGACAAATGTTGAATAGTGTGAAATGGGTTCCACACAGAATAATGTTGCGGTGAGCCTAATATAAATATATCCTTATCTTATTTATCAATGTCAAATCCCTAGAACATGCACTAAAAATTCACAAGTATGCTAAAATACAAATACAAAAAGATTCTGCAGATCCGATATCGCGACGGTGGACAGCAATCGGTTAAGACAAAGCAAAAAAGCATAATTCATGTTGATGCTCAAGTAACAAGTATCTAAATTGCCTAAAATATTTTAAGAAATAGTTAAAAAATACACAAAGTAATATTGCTAGTACTATTATTGATAGTATTGATAGTACCCGTTTTCTAAATATATTAATATCACTGGCCGCAAATAAGTATACCACCTTTTTAAGCCATTTTTCAGAGGCGGGAAAATTAAAAAAAAAAATGGCATTCTTTTGTTTTTTTTCTCATTTGACAACGATTCAGTGAAGGCGTGAACTTAAAATTGTTAAAATGGAGAAAGAACAGTATCGGTCTGTAATTAGATTCTTATTTTTGGAAGTAAAAACATGTGATGAAATAAAAGTAAGAATGCAAGCGGTTTACCATGAATGTGCTCCTTCTATGACAACCGTCAGATATTGGCATAACGAGTTTAAGCGTGGGAGAACAACCGTCTTTGATGAGGATCGTCAGTTGAGGTGACTACAGACGATATGGTTAAGAAAATTGAAAATATCGTTTTAGCCGACTGCCGAATTAAACTTCGAGAAATCGTTGATGCTGTAAACGTTTCAATCGAGAGGGTACAACACGTATTAGAAGAAAAATTGGGTATGAAGAAAGTATCGGCGAGGTGGGTGCCGCGTTTACTCACGGAGGAGCAAAAACGGAACCGACTGACTACTTCGGAGCAGTGTTTGGCCGTGTTCAAACGTAACCCGAAGGAGTTACTGCGTCGTTTCGTGACCGTGGACGAAACGTGGGTCCACCACTACACCCCGGAAATGAAAAAGCAGTCGAAGCAGTGGATTTTACCGGGTGAACCTGCTCCAAAGAAAGCAAAAACCGTCCCATCGGCTGGAAAGGTCATGGCAACCGTTTTTTGGGATTCGCAGGGTGTTATACATATTGACTATTTAGAAAAGGGAAAAACAATAACAGGGCAGTACTATGCCAATTTATTGGATGAATTTGACGCCGTGTTGAAGGACAAACGACCCCATTTAAAAAAGAAAAAAGTACTGTTTCATCACGACAACGCCCCGGCTCATTCGTCCAGAGTTGTGACGGCTAAATTAGCACAGTTATGCTACGAACTATTGTCTCACCCCCCTTATTCTCCAGATATGGCCCCATGCGATTTCTTTTTGTTTCCCAACCTAAAAAAATGGCTCGGTAGCAAGCGATTTGGATCAAATGACGAAGTCATTGCCGCATCAGAGGCCTATTTTAATGACTTTCCAAAATCATACTTTTTGGATGGTTTATTGAAGCTTGAGTACAGGTGGAACAAATGTATAGAGTTAAAAGGCGACTATGTAGAAAAATAAATGCATATATACAAAAAAAATTTGGTTTTTTTCCATAAACGGGTACTTATCAAACAGCCCTCGTATGTAAAAGAACAAGCACAATTATTATTAATCTGCAACCCTAGTTTTACTAATTATTATAAAAGCATTCATTAAACTGTTTTCTGCCCACCAGCGCTATATTGGGTTAGCAAGTTATGTAATCTTTTTGTATATTTTTTTATCTACAAAATATGAAATAGAAGAGACTTGAATGCAGTATATTCACTTCTGGGTGTCCAACAGTCAAACAGCTTTCACAATAATCAGGGAAAATAAGGTAGGTGATCAAATGAACCCGTGAATGCGGTTCGGCAGTATGACAGTTAATAAAGGTATTTTTTGCATTAACAGTACTTAATTAAAATTCTTAACAAATATGATTCATATACACTGAGGAGCAAGCATAAAGGGGCGATTAGCAATAAAAAGACCTAATAAAGTGACCCAAAACTGATATTTTGGCTCATCAATATTGCAGAAGGGTGTGTCCCAGTAGGCACCCTTTATGTCTGCTCTAACTCTAGATAGTCAATGGTACCATTTAGTTGTATGGATCATAAATATAAAGCGAAAGTGCTGCTTACTTGTATGTTGCCCTATCATTAAACTGTGATTAAACTCTTATTTTTCATACTTTTAGGTATGTAGTATGTAGGTATGCAGAACAAAGGAAGATTTGGAATGTCACTAAATAAAATAATCAGCAATAGTCTTTGATAGTGTAAATGTATATTAATAAAGCGTGTTTCACAAAATGTACCTAATTGATGTAAGTAAGTACCTACCTACACCATATTGATTACCTCTTCAAGTTCAAATCAATGTAAGATGTAATAATGAGGATACGTTCTAAATAAGTTTCTGTATATTATTAGTTAGGTACAAATCTAATTTTAACGCTAAACAGAACTATGCAACTAAAATAGCATTCAGCGTTGAAGGTGATTAACCTAACTACCTATCGCTATTGTAACTTTTACTAAAGTACGTTCGCATTGGCAAAGGTAAAGTACTTTTTATGACAAGATAAGAAATGAATAAGTCAATCCCTAACACGTGCCATTATTTAGGGTAAAACCAACTATAATTTAAATGAAAGTTGACAACGAACCTGACTGTGTATCCTGCATTTAATTTCACTTCACTTATTTCTTCCGAAATGAACATAAATACCCAAAAACAAATTTAATTTACTGTGCAGATATTAAATATTATTACTGCTCCTTTACTTTGCGAGGTAATTATTTGTCCGTTCATCAAAGAAAATAATGACGCGCACTAAAATTTCAACTTGGGCAAGGTACCTACGTACGTTACGTTAAGAGACGAGACGTTCAGTCGCACAATAACAAACAAAATGGCCGAACGAAACGAACCACAGGAAATTATGTATTACAGTGCGACTGTGCTGCTGCTGCGACTTGTGTTGTGATGTGAGAGGCTAGCTAGGCTAGAACGAGATGGCTGCATGGCATGAGCGTGGCGTGGGTAAATGTAAAGGTACTGTTACACATGCTTTAGAATAGAATTCTGAAAAGCGTGCTATGAGTATGCTTAATATGAGCATGCTTATGAACTGTTTACATTTACATATTAGCATTAAGCATGCTCGATACATACAAAAACAAATCGACACAAGCATGCTCATTTCGTTAAGCAAACGTGTTCACACTTGCTATTAAGTACCTTTAACCCTTCTACCCCCGCATTAACTAGCGTAGCGTGTTCAAAGATAGCAGGGCGTGCTATCAGCCAGTATGCAGTAGGTATGCCACTAAAAAGCATGCATAATAGCATGTCCTATAGACACACGTTACGCTAGTAGGTAGCATTTGCTCAACAATAGCTTGCTTTCGTGCTGACAAGCACGTGTAAAAGTAGCTTTAAATTGTGCAGTGTTGAGCCCTACTTCTAAGCAAACTGTACGCAGTGTGGGGTAATTTTATATCAGTTAATGACATAAACAAACAGGTGTAAATATACATATACAGTAGTTGAGTAGTTTATGCAACTGATACAATAATGAGGGTCCTTAAAACACGAGTGTGTTTTTATGAAACGAGGCGAAGCTGATTTTCATAATAGGACCACACGAGTGTTTTAAGGCCTAATTATGTAGAGTTGCATACATTACTTTATCTACACACTTTTTTCCACTTTCCAGATTTTTCGTATTCCTGGGGCCACTTCTCTACAATAGACTAAACGCCAAATGGGGCATATATCCACTTAGTTATTCATGTACTAAGAAAATCCTCCAAGAAGAACTCCAAAAGATATCCTACGAAGATACAGAGAAATTGTTTGTCATTGTCAAATAAATATTGCTGTTTTTATATTTATACATACATACATACAGTCACGCCTGTTTCCCGGAGGGGTATGCAGAGACCACGGACTTATTAATTATATTATTATACAATTATTTTGTTCTATAATTTTGTTAAATATTATTTTGTAATTCACCTTCGAAACTAAGACCAGAATTGAAAAATTCCTGCAAGTGTTAATTTTTAAGATAGTTTATGTAAGTTCTTTCTCGCCTGAAATACAGGATCATCCTAGTTCAGGCATGTGTGAAGAAGTATCTCATTAAGTTTCCTAGTCTACCTAATTGTATCACTTTGTAAGTAAGTATTTTGAATAAAGATTTAATTTAATTTAATTTTTATTATTACATATCAGAAACCGTAAAAAATTAACAACATTGCAGCACGACGTGGCCTTCTCGCCGACAGCGCCAGCCCCAGCACCTCCTCCACCACCAGCAGTAAAGTAATAGTCATTACGACATCGAATTCGATGTGGTAATGACTTTTCGATATCGAATTCGATGTTTGAAATTTGAAAACCAACGTAATTTACAATGATAGTGAAATAAAACGGATCACTCACTTATGTAAGTCGAGTTCAGTCCGACACGTATAAATAATAATGTGATATATATTTTTTTTTACAATAAAAAAAAACAATTTACGGTACGTCAGGGCCGTGTTTTATAAAGCTACAAGTTACAATTTACAAGCGGAAGTCTCTTTCTAACAAAAGGTGATAGAACGGGACTTCCGCTTGTAAATTGTAACTTGTAGGTTTTTAAAACACGGTCCAGGTCGGTATGTTTGTCAATGATTAAAAAAAAACTGTCAATTTCGTGACAGGTATGGGTATGATATATGCCTTCGGCTTCTGAACCCATCTTAGAGTACTTATAATATGTGTGTAGATAAAGTAATGTATGCAACTCCACATAATTAGGCCTTAAAACACTCGTGTGATCCTATTATGAAACTCAGCTTCGCCTCGTTTCATAAAAACACACTCGTGTTTTAAGGACCCTCATTAAGTAGCAGTTGCATAATAGTAGTTTATGCAACTGCTAATATACAAATATATATTAAAAACTTAATCAATAAATAATTAATATTTTTATTAAATAATAATTAATTTCTTTCTTTTATTTTTTATATTATTTATATTGAAAATTACATTTTCTATTTAAATTTTTAATAATGAGTGTCTTTAAAACACGAGTGAGTTTTATAATAGGATCACACGAGTGTTTTAAGGCCTAATTATGTGGAGTTGCCTACATTACTTTATCTACACACATATTATAAGTACTCTAAGATGGGTTCAGAAGCCGAAGGCATATATCATACCCATACCTGTCACGAATTTGACTGTTTTTTTTTAATCATAGACAAACATACCGAGCTGACGTTCGGTAAACTGTTTTTTTTTTGTAAAAAAAAAATTAATATCACATTATTAATTATACATGTCGGACTGAACTCGACTTATATACGTGATTGATCCGTTTTATTTCACTATGATTGTAAATTACGTTGGTCGTCAAATTCGAAATATTGAATTCGATATCGAAAAGTCATTACGACATCGAATTCGAAAACATCTATAAAATCCGCCTATCCGCTGCAGAGGTTGATTTTTTTTTCCATGTTCTGGTAAGTCGTCGACATTTTTTGTATCTAAATATCTCTTCACCCAATTGGTTACAAACGTCTTCGATTTATTCATGTACTTGGCGGCCTGACCGCGCGACATTTTAGGCCCTTTCGGATGTTTACAGAGGAACACTGCTTCGTGGTGTAGCGAACGCGGCACTCATTTTGAAAAATGAGCTTTTGGCTTGAAATCGTCAAAAGTTATTTTTTATTTTTATAGAGAATTGTACGTCAAAGATCGTGATATTCAGCCAGTACTTTTTTTTCCTGTTTCCATTTTAAAAAATAAATTTATTCCGGTCACGAACTTGTCAAACACACTGTACTTGCTTACCTACAACAGTTTCTCTCGTAGTGGGGGCACGGGACGGGACGGGACACTTGACTCTAACAAAAATAAGCACTTAGCTAAATATTTCACAAACTTATCCTTCAATCGAAAAGTGATCAACGATACCCCCCATACTACACTATGGGGTAAATGGGGTAGACCTACTTACCCCAAAAAAATATTTTTCAAGATTTTATTCTAACTAGGTACCTCAAATTTAAACCACCACCACCGTATTACCACTACCACCACCGCCATCACTTTACCACTACTACACCACCACCAAAAAAATAAAAAAAGCCGTGGTAGCCTAGTGGTTTGACCTATGGCCTCCCAAACAGAAGGTCGTGGGTTCGAGCGCCTGGCCCCAGCTCGCACCTGTGAGTTTTTCGGAATCGGAATTTGCGAAATTAGGTAGGTAAGGTACCACAGACATCATTGATCTTTGGTAGGTACATTTGTAAAATCATGAGCTTTTCGGTGAAGGTAAAACTCCGTGAGGAAACCTAGGTTTGCAGGAGTGCAGCTGCACACTCCTGCACACTTCTGCGAAGCAATTCAACGGGCTGTGTGAAGTTTCCAATCCGTACTGGGCCTGCGAGGGAGCCCAAGCCCTCTCATTGTGAGAGGAGGCCTGTGCCCAGTAACGGGACGTATATATACTGATGAATGAAACACCACCATCACTTACTTATTCTACCACTTTGATGTTTAAGTACCTGTCCATACAAAATTACAGCTTTCTTATTGAGTTAAGCCGCGGACAGACAGATGGATGGAGTCGTGACGAAACTTTAAGGGATCCGTTTTTGCCATTTTGGCTACGTGCCTGACTTGGCGGCAGTGGGACCACACCTCAAGTGTTTATCTATACTTACTATAGGTAGGTACCTACATAAAATAAAACAAAATACATAAGTACAGTATAACCTAGAACCTCCTTTTTTGAAGTCGGTTAAAAACGAATCACGATAGGTAGGTACGGTCTGAAGCAAAAAAGGTATCCCCGTAAACATCCCGTTTGTCACGGCTACGCTTTTTTAACTTTTAACAGACTTAAAAAAAACCGGCCAAGTGCGAGTCGAACTCGCGCACGAAGGTTCCGTAGAAAGATTCTGACTCTTCTCCCCAGTGTTTTAAGCAGTCCAGTGTTAGCAGAGCCCTGCTCCTAAGCAAAATGTATGCAGTGTGGGGCAACTTATATTGGTCTGCGAAATCTACAGACAGACATAAAAATTCAAGATTTTGAGACTTTTCTGAGTAGTTGTGCTATAAGAGCTACCTTCATACCAAATTTCAAGTTTCTAGGACAACTGAAAGTACCCTTTAGGTTTTGGATTTCGGCAATTTGTATGGAAATAGCCTTTTTAATGACTGTATCTTTTGATTGCGTTAACTCAGAAGGTTGATTTTTTTACGGCTTCAAGGGACCGCAGGCTTGAGTATTTGATATTAATTTCAGCATGCTACCTCCACGCGTCCAGAGAAAAAGGGTCTTGACAGACAGACAGACAGACAACAAAGTGATCATATAAAGGTTCCGTTTTTTCCTTTTGTGGTACGGAACCCTAAAAAGGAGCAGGTTCTCAATTAGTCGGATTATTTTTTTTACTTTTAATGTAAAACCCGTAACTCCGTATGTACTCAGCTACTTAAGTTGGCTTGAAAATTTACTACAAATGTCGGATTTTTCATCTGGATTATACAATAGCATGGCAACAGAAATACCTATATCATCTGTAAAAATGTCAACTGTCTAACTATCACCGTTCATGAGCTTCAGCCTGGTCATAGACGGACAGACAGACAGACTGACAGCGGAGTCTTAGTACTAGGGTCCCATTTTACCCTTTGGGTACGGAACTATGACGGAAAACTAAAAAAACTACCTTCCGAATTAAATAACTTTACAACTGAGCTTTACAATCACAACAACCTGTTTAAATTTAAGTAGTAAATTTAATAACCTAGGTAAGTTCATACTTAATTAGGAAATCCCAATGTGATATCTTCGATCCAGCGGGTCTCCAGGCTTTTTTTATCGGGATACGGTAACGAAAACACTGCTGTACAAGGTGTATTCGAAGAAGAAAGAAAGACAGTCATTGCGTTTGACAGTTGGTAGACTTTGAACTACCCGCCATAATACATACATCACAATCACACCCAGCCCTACCAATTTCAAAACCTTCTGTAAAACACTACTATAAACTTTATTTTTATTTTGTTTCAATAAAGTATTTTTTATTTTATTTTTTTATAATTTACAAGTTATATACAGGACAAAGCTTGTAGAAAGGCGAACTTATCTCTTCCAGTTATTTACATAGAGCAGAGCCGTATCCGACCGTCCCTCTCGCTTTTGTGTTAATCTATGTTGACGTAAGCCGGGATATTCGGTTACGAACTTCGAATTTCAGACTTCGTAGTAGCCCTCCGAACTCTACTTAGATGTTAACAAATAACAGTTATTATTATTCGGAATAATATTACTAAGTATTAAAAAACTACATCTTCCCGATAACTAACATAATAAATTATGTTTGAATGAAAAGGAACGTTACGTTTTCCTTTCCTTTGTTTTCTCTGTCGACGGTTTCTGCGTTACTGTCGAAAGAGGAAAGTATTCTTCTGTTTCTTTCACTCAAACTGCGATTGAAAGAGATGAAAGAGTTCTTAGGTTCCTAGGATACGTTCGCTTCTTTCTTCGTGATTTCATGCCTTCGTTCTGCCCCCATACTACGAAATTCGGAAATCGAAGTTCGTATCGTATCGTCCCGCTCACTCTCGTGTTAAATAATATTAGCTTGAGAGGGACGGCACGATACGAAGTTCGAATTTTGCACTTCGTAGTCGGGGGGCTGCTTAGTGCTGCGGTGCTGCCGCTGCCGTGCACGTCATGATCATGATATTATAGGTATACAATTCATCGACTTAAGTTATCCGTGTTATGGTGAATCCGTGATTATTTCTGTTTGACAGACAGGGCCGTGTTTTATAAAGCTACAATTAACAAGTGGAAGTTTCATTCTATCACCTTTTGTTAGAAAGAGACTTCCGCTTATAAATTGTAACTTTATAAATCACGGCCCAGGTGGAGGTGGATGGAAATGGAAGAGGAACGCGACGCAGTAAATTAGACTGCCATTTTGTGTTTATTTTGTATTGTAATCTAATCTAATGTTATTTATTGGATGATTTTGATCTGGAATAGTAAGTGCTGTTTACGCATTTGAACTACCTTAATTGGCTTCATAATGCCTTACGTGTACATGATGTATTAGATTATGCTAGGTTAGCAATAGTATTGCCTTTCGGCTAGGTGTGTCAGATATTCAGAGATTTGTAAATAAATGCAACATTCACAAGCAGGTATGTAATCGCCAATAGAATACACCGTAAGTATAAAAACCTGTCAAAATAACTGCATTTGCTAGTTACGTACCTGGTCATGCAGCGTAGCAAAGCTAGATTCTAATGTAATGAAAATAGGTACTTCAAATTCAAATAACTTGTGCTTCTCTAACATTGTCATTTATCTGAAGTGTCAGGTAAATTAAGTAGATCAATAAGCTGTTTTCAAATGATATCAAGTCAAGCGACAAAATACGAGTTCCCGTTACGTAAATTGGAAAGTCATACCTACTTTTTACTTTGCTATCGGAACTTGTTTGACTAAAATGTTGAAGGATAAGCAATCTATTCAATAATTAATGATACTGAAATTATTTACTGAAAGGCTTTTGTTTTTAGTAAGGCAGGAGAATCATATATTAATTTGTTATTAAATTTCTTTAAAATATGGATGACTAGCTGTTGCCCGCGACTTCGTGCGCGTAGATTTCGGTTAGGTATCGCTATCCCGCGGGAACTATATAATTTTCCCGAATAAAAAGTAGCCTATGTTACTCCTCAATATTTAAACTATCTTCTTACCAAATTTCATCTAGATTGGTTAAGCGGTTTTAGCGTGAAGAGGTAAACAGACAGAGAGACAAAGTTACTTTTGCATTTATAATATTAGTTAGGATTAGTTAGGATATTCCGTAGGTATTATTCAGAGGCAAAATTAATCGCCCATCATTTTTTCCTTGATCAATGTTAAAAACTGTTATTTAAATAAATAGTACTTTTACAATAAATAGTAAAAATAGGGCGGGCGATTAATTGTGCCCCATATTTACAAAAAAAAACATCTTTTTTTTCAGAAATAGACCAGTGCAAAAGAATAAATATAGAGGAGCACCAAAATCATATTTAGACCATCTCCTAATTTAAAAAACATGAAGAAATTCTTAAAATCCAAAATAGACTTTTCGGAGAACAGCAGCCAGTCTCCTCCGAATGGAGCGGATCTTTCTCCAACATACAGTTTGTCAGAGCTAATAACTACCAAGGAGGAGCAGAGGGCATTGCTAGAGAAAGCCAAGTCCCTTCAGTCCCCTTTGCCAGTTGGTTCTACCAGTCCATTGAATGTGAATATAACTGTGAAACAACAAATAAACACCGAAGACTATGAAGGTATCAATCACAGTTCTCCTGAAAGTCTAGCCCTACACGAGGAGCCCCTACCACAGTCAACAACATCAGAAGAATCAAATGAGAGAACCAAGCCGACTATATGCAGGGACTTTGTAAGAGGGACTTGCAGTAGGGCGGGCACGTGTAAATACGCCCACGAACGTGACCTAACGCAGTTGCCTGGGGTGTACAAATTTTGTAGGAATTTTCAAAATACTGTATGCACATTACCACACTGCAGATATGTGCATGCAACCGTGTTTGAAGAGCAGAGGTTTTATAGGACTGGGGTCCTGCCCCCGCACGCGCTCGCTCATCACAAGAAGCCAGTGTTGATGGCGCCACCACCACCCCCGCCGCCGCCTCCCCCGCCCCCTCCTAAAGGTAACTGAAGTCTTCGTGAAACTTACAGAATACTTTCTGAAAGATTATGTTTTGATACTTGTTTACATGGTTTATTTTCTTTAAGCCTTTGTATGAAAAACTAGCTTATTTCAAAATGAGCTAGTTCCCTATCTTGTGGGAATTTCGAAATATCCCTTCTTAGTACACCTCTAGTATACTCAAGGTATACATTTGCCAAATTTCAAGTCTCTAGGTTCAGTGGTTTAGGCTCTGCATTGTCTGTCAGTCAGTCAGTCACGGTACTGTTTTATAGGTATAGATAATCATAAACTGTTTTAGTGTCAATGAGTTTCTTGATAAGTTTTGTTCTGAAAGATATAGTTAAGATATCAACAGTGAATGCATATACCTGTTCACTGGATATCAATGGTAATTCTTAACATGTTTTAGATGTGACAAATTTTTCCTGTATAATTGGTAATGTCAAATGTATTTGCCATTGTTTTGCAGAGCAACCAGTGGAAGTGCCAATTTTCGCTCACCCGCCTCCCCCTCTGATCGCCAGGTAAGTAAGTGATTTGCGTTAATACATATATCTAGTAGTTTATGCAACTGTTACATAGTGAGGGTCCTTAAAGCATAAGTGTGGTTTTACAAAACGAGGTGATGCCGAGTTTTATAATAAGATCACATGAGTGTTTTAAGGCCTAATTATGTAGAGTTGCAAACCCAAGCAACCAAAACCAACGTAATTTACAATCATAGTGAAATAAAACGGATTAATCAGTATATAAGTCGAGTTCAATCCGACATGTATAAATAATAAAGTTATAATTTAGAATAAAAAAAAAACAGTTTACGAAACGTCAACTCGGTATGTTTGTCTGTGATAAAAAAAATACAGTCAAATTCGTGACAGGTATGGGTATGATATGCCTTCGGCTTCTGAACCCATCTTAGAGTATTTATAATACGTGTGTAGATAAAGTATTGTATGCAACTCCACATAATTAAGCCTTAAAACACTCGTGTGATCCTATTATGAAACTCAACTTCGCCTCGTTTCAGAAAAACACACTAGTGTTTTAAGGACCTTCATTATGTAGCAGTTGCATAAACTACTATTATCTACATACATATTATAAGTACCTACTCTAAGATGGATTCAGAAGCCGAAGGCATGTCATACCCATACCTGTCATGAATTTGACTGTTTTTTTTAATCATAGAAAAACATACCGAGCTGGGCCGTGTTTTATAAAGCTACAAGTTACAATTTACAAGCGGAAGTCTCATTCTATCACCTTTTATTAGAAAGAGACTTCCGCTTGTAAATTGTAACTTGTAGCTTTATAAAACACGGCGCTGATGTTTCATATGAACTGTTTTTTTTTATTGTAAATTTTGTTGGTTTTTGAAGATTTTCAAATTTGAAACTCTTAACGACATCACATTCGAATATTTATAAATGTTGTCAGCTGAAAGACGTCCACTGCTGGACATAGACCTCCCCCAAGCCTAAGCTTATTTATGTTGTCAAATGAATAAAAAAAGTACAGTTTTAAATTTTAAGTTGATCAGCTGCATTTTTTTTCTATTTCATTTTATTGTGCAAAACAACAATTATGGTTTTTAAGTTTTTTTGCCATTGCTGTATTAAAAACGCACAATTTTGCTCATGACTGCATATTATACCTACTTTATTTTCTGCATGTATGATAGTGTAGTAAATAACGAAAAGTCACTTTTTTTCAGTGTTGAAAAACCTGTAATCACGTGTGTTCCGACTGCTAACTTAGAGTCGAGGCCGGTTGAGAATGATTTCAGAAGTAAGTGAGCGGTTGTCTTTTTATAACATGAACGCGAATGATGTCTATAATTGACGGGTTCATTGGCTGAACTGGAACAGTTTAAATGTGCTGCTGCATCTCCTGTGAGGTCAATCAGTTGACTCGTACACCCACGGCACTATGTATATCAAGATAGAAGGAAATACTGTATGTACCTCGCGTGCCTAAAGGAAGGGTTGAGAACCTCATTGCCGGCCGTCAACTTGAGTTCGCTACCGACCGCCGTTCCCCATGCGGAGTTAAATTTTAAAACCAAAATGCCTTTTTAGGGTTCCGTACCTCAAAAGGGAAAAACGGAACCCTTATAGGATCACTTTGTTGTCCGTCTGTCTGTCTGTCAAGACCCTTTTTCTCTGAAACGCGTGGAGGTAGCATGCTGGAATTAATATCAAATACTCAGGTCTGCGGTCCCTTGAAGCCGTGAAAAAATTAACCTTCTAAGTCAACGCAATCAAAAGATACAGTCATTAAAAAGGCTATTTCCATACAAATTGCCGAAATCCGAAAACCTAAAAGGTACTTCCAGTTGTCCTAGAAACTTGAAATTTGGTATGAAGATAGCTCTTATAGCACAACCGCTCCGAAAAGTCTCAAAAGCTTAAATTTTTATGTCCGTCTGTAGATTTCACAGACCAATATAAATTGACCGCACACTGCGTACATTTTGCTTAGGAGCAGGGCTCTGCTAACACTGGACTTCTTAAAACTTTCTACGGAACCCTCGTGCGCGAGTCCGACTCGCACTTGGCCGTTTTTTTTTAAAACTATTTAAACACTACCACATTACCACCAAAAAAAAGTTCTAGAGGTATTTGCTTTCATCGGTACGTACTCTCGTGTCCTAAAATATCTATGCGATATGTTACACGCTCGGTTCCCAATGCTATATAAATCGACGCTCTTTCCTTCTATCTCTATACAGTTCTGTGAGTAAACTGTCCGAAAGTACGGAGAACGCACTCTCTCATTTCAGGCAATGAATGCGTTAATAAAATTTTATAAATGTTTAAACTGACTTGACGGAATTAAACGGCTTTGGACGAAATTTGTCGCAATAATTTTTAATTTGATTCTGCATGCATTTTTTTATAATTATGCCCGGGTGTATTATCTTCGTCTAAGGTTAAAGCCAAGGTAAAATGATCAGGTTAACTTTAGTTTAAAAAAAAACAATTTAGCATTTCCGCTTGTCGACTGTTTATTTGTGAACGTAGTTATAATTGTGAGGTCAATAGTTAATAATGTTAAGTTATTCATAAATTATTGATAATCATGGAACTTAGCGAAACTAAATGCTAACATACGATATTATTGATAAAAAAAATTACGCACATTTAACATCACTATAATAATTGATTAAAACATAGCAAGCGAATGTGCATAAAGTTATTATTATAAAATGGATACATAATTACATTGAAGATAGTGACTAGTATAATAGAAAATTCTTTAGTTATCTCTTAAATACAATAGTTTTTACGTACGAAGCAGTAATCTTAATAGTGTAATAAAACAATTATTTATATTTACACCTAAACCATGAGGACTAACAAAATTTAATTTTGGTCTCAGGTTAAAACTTAGACTTTCATTTATTAGTGTTACTTTCTCATACAATTTTAAATACGATCTTTAATTCTAAGTAGGTACTTACTTTGTTTCTATAACTGGTAATAGTATAACTAAATTACCCTGCATACGGTGTTTTACCCCAACAACATAGAATAGTCCTCTTTACAAAAGCGATCAGGTAGGTACCTAAAGTTTTGCAAGGGGTTTTCCCCTATAACTTATTATTGGAATTTTGGAAGGGAAAACGGTTTCTTTAACGCAGATGTAGGTACGTAGGCCGGGATGGGTGTTCTGCAGGTAGCAAGGACGATAAAGGCAAGAGGACTACCAATGTCTATACAGCGTGCCTTTAAAATAAAAATCCTGCTTTAGCTAGTTTCACTATAAACAGGTCTCTGTGCCATTCATTTTGTATGACACTTAGACCTCAACACAATATCGCCATCAATTAACTCACAGAGAAATTAATATTCATAGATGGCGCTATTCGGGTAAGCAGAGGTAATGTTGCAGGTTGCAGAAAGTTTCCAAAAAGCTGGCAAAGTTCTCGGAAATTTCTTGACAATCTCATAGAAATATAAGAAATTTCTGTTTTCAATTTCTTAAAGTTTCAAACCCCATACAAATATGTGAGAAATTGCTGAAACTTTCCTAAAATTTCTGAAAGTTTCCTAAAATTTCGTAAAGTTTCCGACGGCACATCAGTAAGCAGAGGTCTAAGTGCCATACGAAATTAATGGTACAGTGCAGTTATTATTAGTGTAGCTAATTAGCTACAGCAAGCTCTTTATTTTAAAGGAACGCGAGATTGTACATACATTGGCAGTCCTCTTGTTGGGTAGGTTTACTATCAATTTTGTGATTAAGCAGCTCATTTTAACTTATAAAAATAGCGCAAATAAACTATTATAAGAACAAACATATTTCGTTAATTTAAACGCGGTCTTTTACAGATCTACTCTTGAATTGCGTTTTCGCCGTAAGAAGCAACGCGATATTTAAAAAATAAACTTTCCAGTCATAAATTACCTATACCTAGCTATATACTGCAAAATCTTTGCGCAAGCTTTGGTGAAAACGCATCTCAGTAACATCACACTTGCTTTTTAACCTTCTGAACGCCGATAGATGCATCTAAAAGGGTATAAGGTTAAAGAGACACATTGCGTAAGGTATTTTTCCGTTACATTGCGTTGAAAAGGTTAAAAACGATTTAGCGACGTAGGACTTGTTGTTTTTAATTATTTAGCGACGTTATAGGAGTGGGACCGCCACCATTGTCTGCCGTGCGGCGACTGATTTAGCTAAGCGACTTGTTATATCACGTTGGTTTGTCTGCAGTCAACCCGCCGCACGACCTCGAAGACAAGACTACAAAAAAATGCAAAAATTGCGACACTATGGAATTCAGGTTTGCTATTTTGCATCAATTAATAATTATTTACCTTTTATTTTATTATTGTTAATATGCAATGAAATAGCTATGCCATTTATATTTATTGGATAAACGGATCGTGCACTAATATTTTTTTACATCTGTTTGCGATACGCGTTGTTTGAAGGCAATCTGTTATGTAAAGTTTATGATTAGGTCTTTATGTATGTATGTATTGACTAGATTATTTTATCACTCTGAGAGCCTTGGATATTATGTACAATTATTTAAACATGGGTGGTGTTGGGTAAACATGTGTAATTTCTTGTACAATAAAGCTACTCGTCACTGCCAGCATCCTCAGTACTTACTTCATTGATTTATGCACGAGTCAGCACTTCCACTTTATTCTTTATTATAAATAAATTTCTTATGGACTTACAGCATAAACCAAATCGTCCGATAAGATATCTTAAACTAAACTAAAATTAAAAACAGGCACATGCATATTAATTTAGGTGTTAGCTGGACTAACAACACAACACAATTTTAAGTAAACAAAGGTATAAGTGAAGAGAAAAGGAATCACAATACAATACAAATATTCTCCAATTGTTTACCACTTCTTGAATTTGCGCGGTGTGTTAAATATTGTGGACATTATTAATTCGTTCGTACTTATACACTTAGTAAAAATTAAAAAAAAAATTACCTCATGGTTTAGAGAGATAATATTGAGTAGGTATGAGTGCATATTCCAGGAATACGGCGTACAGCATAAGAAATACTTGATACCTGCGTTTACCTGCTCAGGGTCGACTTCATCAATATCTTTGTCCTCTGTTTCCTTTACTTTTGGAAAAAAAATCTACGTCAATAGACAATAATAGGCACTCTACGCTACCTGCCAGTAAATCTCGTTGCATGCATCATTTTCATTTGGGCGTCCATAGTAGTGCTAGTATTTTGAAAAAAAAAAATACACGAATATTTACATAGAACAGTTTCGATGTGTATATCCCTTTCTTTGGTGTAAGTATGAGTGGGCATGTTGGTGACACGGAAACTGAATGTCAAGGAAGGATCTAGGCTCGATTGGAAGCTATGTTTAGTTTATCTACGCACATATAAGTCCTGTAGGTATAATGCGTTCAGAAACCGTAGTTAATGACCAGCATTACGACAATCAGTTTTACTAGTAGGCCTACGATACGTAACGTCAGCTCGGTATGTGTCTATGATTTAAAAAACAGTCCAATTTGTGACAGGTTTTGTTGTCTTCGGCTTCTGAACCCATCTTAGTGTACTTATAGTGTGTGTAGATGTACCTAATGTATGCAACTCAGCATAATTAGGCCTTAAAACACTCATGTGATCTTATTATAAAACTCAGCTTCGCCTCGTTTTATAAAACCACGCTCGTGCTTTAAGGACCATATTTTACATAAACTACTATTTCGGGATTTCGGGTTTCTGATGGGTATTCTTCTCTCAGTAAGTATTTGAAAGTTTATTGAGCAACTCTCCATTTGTTGTAAGAGTGTGTTACTCAAGCTATTGAAGCTTACACCCCGCTACCTCTATTGCATAGTTTTGTCTTTTCAGTTGACATTATTCAAGGGCTTCAACATCAAAGTTCTGGATGGTGACTGAGAGTTGACGTCAAAATCATCATCATCATCAGCACATCAGCATGCTGGCCACAGGCCTCCTCTCAGGATGAGGCTTCGTCTATAGTTCCCACGCGGGCCCAGTACGGAATGGCAACTTCACACACATCATTGAATTGCTTCTCAGGAGTGTGCAGGTTTCCTCAAGATGTTTTCCTTCACGCTCGATTCCTACACATATCGATGAATTCTTTCCAGCACATGTAGCACGGCGCGCCATTTTGTCGCTTGTCGCGCAGTGCGTGTCATAGTGATGGAATCAGTGAAGGATGCCACTGAGCGACAAGCGACAAAATGGCGCGCGTGCTAGCCCACCTGCTGTTGCCGTCCTGATGTAGTTCTGCGATTCTATTTCCGATTTGTTTCCTTTCGCGCCGGTCTGCCCCCTACTGCGAAATTTGTAAATCGAAGTTCGTATCGTATCATCCCGCTCATTCTCGTATTAAATAATATTAGCGTGAGCGGGACGGCACGACACAAAGTTCGAATTTTGAACTTCGTAGTATAAGGCCTGCATCGCACAAGGCTCTATATTATCGAAAGCAGCTGGTTTTTTGCTGGTTAGATGGTGATATCCGACCGTGATTTATATCCCTTCAGCTGAAAATTTACAACAAGCAAAATGTAGCAACTGGTCAAATGTACAACAAGCAAAATGTCTACAACGCATATTTTGCGGGTGGTAGGACCTTGTGCGAGGTCCGTCCGGATCGTTACCACCATCTTACTCGCTAATCCTGCCGCTAAGCAGCAGTGCTTGCACTGTTGTGTTCCGGTGTGGAGAGTAAGACAGCCGGTGTAATTACGGGCACAAGAGGCATTTCATCTTTGTTCTCTAGGTTGGCACGCGAACTGTCGCGGCTGCGAACTCTCCGGGGTTGTGAGTGTCTATGGCAGTGGTGATCACTTACCAGCAGGTGACTGACTTGCTCGTTGTCTTCCTCGTCGTATAAAAAAAACCGGCCAAGTGCGAGTCGGACTCGCGCACGAGGGTTCCGTAGAAAGATTTTAACGCTTTTCTTCAGTGTTTTAAGAAGTCCAGTGTAAGTCCAGAGCCCTGCTCCTAAGTAAAATGTACGCGGTGTGGGGTCAACTTATATTGGACCTGGGAATCTAGAGACAGACATAAAAATTTAAGATTTTGAGTCTTTTCTGAGTGGTTGTACTATAAGAGCTACCTTCATACCAAATTTCAAGTTTCTAGGACAGCTGGACGTACCCTTTAGGTTTTCAAAAAACGGCAATTTGTATGTAAACGACTTTTTGAATGACTATCTTTTGATTGCGTTGACTTAGATGCTTGATTTTTTCACAGCTTCAAGGGACCGCAGGTTTGAGTATTTGATATTAATTTCAGCATCCTACCTCCTCGCGTTCCAGAGAAAAAGGGTCTTGACAGACAGACAGACAGATAGACGGACAACAAAGTGATCCTATAAGGTTTCCGTTTTTTCCTTTTGAGGCACGGAACCCTAAAAATTAAATACGTGAGACGTACACAAAGCAAAAAGTACATTCGCAAAATGTGCAAATCGGAAAATGTACACTAATTACGTACCTACACCGTTTTGTATATTATGTGTATATACGTACATTTTCCGATTTGTACATTTTACCAGCTGTAACATTTTGCGTGTAGTGTACATTTTGGTTGTTGTACATTTTCAGCCGAAGGGATTTGTATTTCATACGGGGCCCCAAGCATGCAAGGTAGAAAGCGGGGTAGAAACCGGTTACCTACGGGGTACCTACAACAGCGGTCGGCGACCCGCGGCCCGTGAGTCTTGTATCCACTCAATTTTTTTTTTTTAGTCTGCTGAAGTGCCCCACTGCAGGGCAAAGGCCTCTCCCCTGGATCTCCAACACTACCGGTCTGGCGCAATGTCAGGCCAGTCCTTAACATACGCGTCCAAATCATCCCGCCATCTCCTTCTTGGACTGCCGCGTCGTCGCTGGCCGTTCTCCGGTACCCACCAAGTGGCTGCGTGAGCCCCAGTCCCACTTTAGCTTAGCGGTTTTTTTTTCCAACGTCAGCTATGCGTGTTTTGGAGCGCAGCGTGGTGTTCCGGATTCTGTCAATCCTTTTTACACCCAGTATGCTGCGCTCCATCACTCTTTGGCAAATCTTAAGCTTGGGCTTTTGATTTTCGGTCGAATTATGAACAAGTGCGGCCCGCTATTGTTTAAATTTGCCACTGTGTATGTGGCCCTTGCCTGCCAAAAGGTTGCCGACCGCTGCTCTACAATATTTGCACCGGTCACCACCCATCTTAACTAGGCCACTGAAGTATACCTACCTATTATTTAGCAAGAATTTTGTTCGCTCCGTGTAAATCAATGAGTTAAGTATTCTACTGATGGATATTGTACGAGAATATATTATCAACTTCGACGGCACGGGCAGCGTCATAAGTAGTTGGCGCACTTCTATTTATTATACAAATATACACCTGCTGACTGTAACAAAACCATCGTCGATCCACCAATCATAGGCCAGTAGCTTGTCTCTCATTGGTGGAGAATGACAGATAGACCTCACTCGACACTCGTGATCCTAGCGGATTTTTAACTCTCCATACCCCTCATTACAGGCGTCCACTACGAAATTCGAAGTTCGTATCGTATCGTCCCGCTCACTCTCGTATTAAATAATATTAGCGTGAGCGGGACGGTACGACACGAACTTCGAATTTTGCACTTCCTGGTATAAGGCCAGCCCTCCGACTACGAAGTGCAAAATTCGAACTTCGTAACGTGCCGTCCCTCTCAAGCTAATGTTATTTAACACGAGAGTGAGCGGGACGATACGATACGAACTTAGATTTTCGAATTTCGTAGCATGGGGGCAGTTGCTTTGATTATCTACACCTTTATAACAGTAACGTGACTGACTGACAGACAACGCACAGCCTGAACCACTCGACCTAAAGACTTGAAATTTGGCAAACATGTACCTTGAGTATCCTAAAGGTGCTCTAAGAAGGGATTTTTCGAAATTCCCACGGGATAGGGAACTGGTCCATTTTGAAATATTTCACAGGAGCAAAGCATCCAATAATTAGTCATCAAATTACGATTTTTTTTACGTAGCAAAGTCATAGTGATTATACGAGAATTATGGGTATAACATTTCCTTAACAAATTGTTACTAATATTTTGGCCGTGTTTAATTCATTCAACTCCTTTCAGCCCCAAGCACGAATATTCGAATCCTGAGTAAGGTAATCGCGAATAGTAACGTTATCGAGAAAAATTGTATGACGTTTGGAACAACGCCGGCCCGTGAGAGTAGTATCTGGTCATAAATCACTGCTGAAATCTATTTATGGATCATCAGATACTCGATATTTGATCTCTATACTATATCATTAAAGCAGCGTAGGTCACGCCCATACAACTAATATACATATGTATACAAATACAAACCTTTAAAATAGTTATTAATAGCAACAAACCAAAGATAACAGCAACAGATAAACACATAGCGAGCTGGTTATCTATATTTGTTACAAACATTACGGCATGTGTATACCTACATAATAATTTTATGTATCTATGACAATACCATGTTCTAGAATCCGTGTTATGCGTTACTTAGGTAATCGTAAAGTTAAGCCAAAACAAATTAAATTTAAATACTTCAAGGTCTTATCTAAATTAATGTCCTTTTTTCATCATGTTGAAATGTAATATAGTATACTTTATTTAGCAGAAACAGATAATAAATAAAACCTTAAAGTAAATAAAAACTATGATTACTTAATATTATTAAGATTTATAACTATTAAGAAAGTAGGTATAACTAATAAATAAAATAACATAAATTTAGAAAACAGCTCCCCCGCGGCACGGTCCTGAAGATGCAAATGAAGTCGTATGCAACAAAAACAGAATGCTGCCTACGCCAACCTAGGCATATTTTTTAATATATGTTAGGCAATTTTAAGAAATCACGGAAACTTTAAAACGCAACTACACATCAACTACATTAACATGTGACGCTTTTATTTCATCCATATCCATATAAATTATATGATTTTGAAGTAGCACACAGATCGCAGGCGACTTTCGCGTGCGAAGTTGCGATTACCTTTGAGTAGGAGTCCTAAGGTCCTGACAGGCTCTTTCTATGAAGAAAAAACCACTGTAAATGAGTTTGCATTTGGTTCCTTGTCAGTCCTATACATGTCAAACGTTTCTGTGGAACAAAAATACTTATTTATATAATTTCCCTTATGCGTATGATATCTGCAAATTTTGGCCAACGAACCTGTGGTCATGTTTTGTCATCATTATCATCATGTCAACCGAAAGACGTCTACTGCTGGACATAGGCCTCCCCCAATGCTCTCCACTCAGACCGGTCTTGTGCTTTCCGCGTCCACCGCGATCCCGCGATCTTTACCAGGTCGGTCGTCAGTCGTCACTCATTCATAAGAAATACGGATTAGATCAGTTTCACGCATAATCCTGCCCTCACGTAATACTACATGATTCAAATGTTATTGGACCAATGGTATAATTTTTACTTTTTTGTTGGGAGATAGTTTTGTCAACATTGTTTATTTTAGGTAACCTTTTACGCATAATTTCTAAAAGGTAAAATAAAATGTCACATGTAGGTATCCGAACCATTTTCCTTAGAGCCTGTTGGGACAACGCCCCGCCTTTCGTCTCTGCCGTCAAAATTGATTGCTTGTTTCGATTTACAACTTGCTTGGTCGAATACCGTTTAAGTTGTGTATTCTGCAACAGAAATTCAACATGTAGCGTTGCCTCGAATGTATATATTGTGCATTAGCGATATGATGGGTACTTAATGTATATAAAATGCCGTCACGATCGAAAAATGACACGAAAATTCTATTACAGATTGCAATTTTATAAGGATAAAACTGAAAACATGAAAAGGACTGCCGATGACCTGAAGAACAAAGTTGGCATTTTGAGCAAAAAAACGCAGACGCTGTATACGGTGCTGTGGGAGTTAATAAAGTCGGTAAGAAAACGAAATAGAAATCTTATAACCTGAAAGACGAACAGACACAATATGTCCGTCATCGCGTATGGTATAAAATATGTCTAAGTACTTGCACGTGCAGTCGTATCTACCTACCAAAAGTATATTTTTAATTACCCGTTGCTGTTTATATTGAAAAGGCTCCTAACTTTTGAAAGAATTGAGTCTCGTCTTATTATGAATAGTACTTACTTTAAAAATAATCCTTCAAGTTACTAAGAGATGTGTATTTCGTTTTCCAGCAAACAAATAAAACCAGACCGGAAGGGCTAAATGGGTTGTCGTCCCTTTTAAACATTGTCGGTGAAAGCGAAAAGGTAAAATAATTACTCTGACACGTGATTCAAATCATACGCGTAAATTTTCTAAATTGATCCACCTGCTTCAATCTGTTCTTACCTTAATTCCATTATGGTTGCCTGGTAGAGATCGCTCTTTAGCGATAAGGCCGCCCATTGTTACCTTATATTTTCTTTGTCTTTTTTCTGGTTTGCTTGTTATATAGTGTTCAATGAAGAGTAATTGTACTCGTATTGTGTTATACTTATAAATGACTACAGTTTAGAAAAGTTGGAAATTCCTGCCACTTTCATTTAAAAATCCAATATGATGCATCTCATAATTATAGCAGGCCTAGAATCGGACATCTTACTTATAATTCTTATAAGACAATTGCAAGTTAAATAAAAGCTTGTAAATAAACCTTATTTCCAGAACGTCAACATAAACCTGTCAAGTCTGCTGATGAAGGAAACCACGGAACAGAATCTGCTCGCGGAGGTTCGAAAGTCGTGACTCGAAATACGCCTGTGGCAGAAAACCGATGTCGTAAAGTTCTAGTGGGGTTAGTTTCACGAGACTCAGTTTACCTTTAGCGGAAAGAAAAAATAAAACAGTGACCATATAATGTGTTAATCGTGTTCTGTTAGACCCTTGCTAGCTGGTCAGTAATGATACATTCTTCGTTTTGAAAATGGCCTAGCCTCATAGTTCATAGCCCACGCGAGGAAAGAAATTTTGGAATAGGTATGCAAAATCATGAGAAATATAATCGTAGGTACGTAAATATATTAGGTGTAAGTAACTATAAGGTCTTGGCGCTTTTGAGTTCATCTTTCGAATCGAGTTTGATAATGAGTCTGCTACTTAATAAGTGACGTCACGCTCATTGAGAATGGAATTTCGTAAAACCTGTTTAGTGGTTGTCGGATTTGCGAAAAACTGGACTTCTGTCCTAAAAAATATCTTATATCATGCATACAACTTACCGTCTTTGTCTTCTAAGGAAACAAAACTTGAGTGCTTTGACGTTAAAGGGCTTCCCTGAGCCAGACGCTGAAATGGCAGCTTTTTAGAGCCATTCTGTACATTATTTAAACTATAAAAACAAAATATATAAATACATTAAGTATTTATAACATCCCAAATTGTTTTTCTACGTTTCGTTTTTTTTTTCGTATTGAATACTTATGATGCATCACAAGTAAGTCAAGTCGCAATTAATATTCTGTCACTACATCATAAAGCATAATTTACTTTGACTTGTGACGTAGACACCAATGTATAGAGAATTTAATAGGCTAGGATTTCTACGTTTAACATTATTATAATACCTTTTTATAATCATCATCATCATCACCATCATCATCATCGGCCTATTTAGGTCCACTTTATTTATAATATTTAAAAAAAATTAAGTAAATGATTTACGTATTCAGTGCGAATTCTGAACGAATTTTTTTTCCGAAAAGACGCGTTATTTGTGATAATACTGTGTAAAATGAAGTCAGACTGATATTTAATAGATGTCGTCACTAAAAACGAAGTTGTTTAGTAGAAGTGAGGTGGGGTGAGGAAGGCGCGAAACGTTCAAGGTCAACCTCTCAGGGAAGCCTCTTAAAAACATTATTTTCCTGTGGAAAAATTAAATGCGAATATAACCCAGGGTTGTTTTAGCAGTCTCATACTATTGCCGACGCACCTGGGTAGTGTTTTATAAAGCTACAAGTTACAATTTACAAGCGAAAGTTTCGTTCTGTCACCTTTTATTCGAAAGAGACTTCCGCTTGTAAATTGTAACTTTATAAAACACGGCCCTGGATGCCGAAGCTAACTGGCGTGAAAATTAGTTGTCCATGGCGTCACTTAGGTATCTGACAAATGAGTGAAGTGAATAGCTATTGCGAGGGCTATTTCGCTTTAGTTCCTAAGTTAGTTTCTAAGTTTTCTATAGTTTTATGTGTCGAAGAATTAACTACAGCTGGCTCGAATGGATCGAATGAGTAAAAATATTGAAGTGTCACATATGTTGCGAGTGGTAGGACCTTGTGCGAGGTCTGTCCGGATCGCTACCACCATCTTACTCGCTAATCCTGCCGCTAAGCAGCAGTTCTTGCACTGTTGTGTTCCGGTGTGGAGAGTAAGACAGCCGGTGTAATTACGGGCACAAGAGGCATTTAATCTTAGTTCTCTAGGTTGGCAACGCATCTGCAAACCCCAAGGGGTTGCGGGTGTCTATGGGCAGTGGTAATCGTTTACCATCAGGTGACCCATTTGCTCGTTTGCCTTCCTTGTCTTATAAAAAAAAAACTTCACACCTGCACACACATGTGACAAAGACTTTCTGAAGCCATTTCCTATTAGAGGAACGTTTACTAAGGGTGTTCCTTTATAAATGTTCTTCTAATTTTGGCTTTGAGTATATGTGTAAGTGAAGTGACAATAGCGGCTTTTACACGTAAAGTTAGGACCGCGGGAAACGCCTCGCGCCGGTCCAACCCTCGTAACGTACGTAATGCTATGTAATCCTAATTTACACGTAATTTAGATTGGTTCAGTCGATTCGTGTCAGCTCTAGTCAATACATCTATGTATAGTAGAACGGATGTTGTGTTATTATTATTTACATTAGAAGTCTTAACAGGTTTTAATTGATTCTCAAATATTTTTCGCTGTAATCATATGGAGAGTTGTAATTAAAATTATGTCATAATTTTATAATATAATGTGTGATTGTCATCCTGAAAGTTAAATTTGAAGAAATAAGTATGTATGAATTTTATTGGGAAACGAAAATATTCACTGATCTCATAAGTTATTCGGAAATTGTAGGCACATCGTCCATGGTGTCGTATTCTCTCGTCTCCCAACCACTGACCACTGAGTTGGGTTACTATAGAGATACCAAGTCTCTTACTCTTATAAAGTTACAGATCTGGGGGCTAGCACCGGCGTCATTTTGTCGCTTGTCGCCCTGCGCCCTTTATAGATTCAATCATTAAGAAAAGGGACGCACTAAGCGACCGATGAGAGAACAGCGCGCGTGCTAGACGTGGTGAATAAATTATGTTTTGTTTGTGTTTGACAAAAGCATTATTATGTTGTGTGTTGAGTGTGGCAGATGACTAAAACGTAAATGTATGGAAAAAGTTTTCTTTGATTTGTGGGTTTTCTAGTACTCGAACCTCTGTTGGTCTCAAAGAGTATTTTAATCCTTGATAGAAATGGGACCGATTGGCATTAAAAAAAAAAGTCAAATCTGACGATTTTCTCGCTGACTCCACATTTTATCAAAAATCTGTGAATGTCGATTGTCATCACTTAAAAAGTTAGTAAAGGTCTCCTAAGAGCATTTTCGCGTAGCAGCAAGGGATCTAGTAGCTGCCCTTACTGCCCCATCTCAACTTTCCACCCTGTATATATATACATATTTTTATGACATCACCTTCACTGTACTGAGAGGTACAGTATATCCGTAAACCGAAAGATTTTAAAATTAATTTGTCTAACTTTTTATATGAGATGTAAAAGATAGAAAGTAGATAGATATATAAATTTTAAGTGTTTTACTGTTTTGCAAAGTATTCTTGAAACAATAACCTTTGTTTAAACAAGTAGATAGCAGACAGTAACTGATTAAGTGGAATCAGGAAAAATGTTAAAAATAGATACTTAATTATAAAATATTTTATTTGTTATTTAAGGTAAACTGAATTATATACGTACTTCCAAATTAATTAGAGTAAGCGTTTGCTGTTAGATTTAAGGTATTCAGGCTCAACCTTAGCATGTGATTTATTTTTCAAGGTTACTGTCTCCAAACGTCTACATTGCGGCCCCTCACTAGACAAGACGCCTACCAGGTTAAATGCTACGAGTCACATTTTACACAGCCGTCGCTAACTATCGGTAGCAGCTGTGGACCATCTTTAATGACCTTTGCAGACCTTGGTGGTGACCGTTGACGCCGACAGTAGCGACGGCTGACGCAACTGTGGCGACGGCTGACACCGACAGTGGTGACGGCGGTCGCCGACAGTAGCGACGGCTGACGCAACTGTGGCGACGGCTGACACCGACAGTGGTGACGGCTGACGCAACTGTAGCCACGGCGGACGCTGACAGTGGTGACCGCTGTCGCCGACAGTATTGACGGCTGACGCAACTGTGGCGACGTCTGACACCGACAGTGGTGACGGCTGTCGCCGACAGTAGCGACGGCTGACGCAACTGTGGCGACCGCTGACACCGACAGTGGTGACGGCTGACAAAACTGACGCTGACAGTAGTGACGGCTGTCGCTGACAGTAGCGACGGCTGACGCAACTGACGCTGACAGTGGTGACGGCTGACGCCGACAAATAACCCTAAGAGAGCGAAGGGCTCTTGTTAGGACGGTTGCTGACCAATCGTGCGTTCAAGGTATGACGCCGTAAAACGTCCACCGAAGGACTGTAAGTACGGTATACCGAACCTGTTATTTTAGTGTAAAGACGGTATTTAGATACGTACCTATAGGTACTATACTAGTATATTCTACAAGATTGACGATGACTGTGCCTGTACCATTTGAAATCGGGTTCAATAAAAATAGCCAACACTTAAACAAACGAGTGACTGATATAAAAGCAATCTAACCAATAGTTAATTAGTTGATAAAACTTAATTTTCCTGTGAAATAGACAATGAACGTGATTTTTTTGTTTACACGCTTGACCATTTCTATCTCAAGACGAGTGAAGGCAGGCCCCACAAGTTCCACAATTCAAAGTAAACTCAATATAGGTAGGTATATGTGTTAAAATCTTTCACGACACAATTATTATTACGCGCGTACGGAAAGCTTAACTTAAGCGTGCGGAAAATACGCGTAAGTTGAATCTGCCTCCAGTTGAATGGACAAGTATATTTGCTTCTGCATTATAGGTATACTCTAGAACAGAACGCTGTATAATCCTACGACGGCATCTTTTCTGTGTAAATAATTTTGCGCGATTGAAGTACCTGTTATCATCTGTTTTGTTTAACTTTTTTTTGTTTTGTGGGTGTTTAAACGTTATCGTGCTGAACAATTTTGTAGAAAATATATGAACCAATAGTGTAAGGAAACTGCTGTAAGAATGAATGTTTTGCGATTGTGGAAACTTTATTTTATACCGAATAATTGACTGAAGTCATTTCCCAAATTTCAAACTGAAACGTAGGAAGACCAGAAAAATAAATTCTCGAATACAGTGGCGTCTTGCTACCAACTGCGCCATCCGAGCAATCATTCGTAGCCGCGAAAAACTCCTATATATTCACGTTTCAGTTTATTTCAAAGTACTTGGCGGAAACTGACTCGCTAGCGCCATCTATGTAACATCTCTGTTACTGAAGTCAGAAAATATCTATATCAGCCTAGGCCTAGGACCTCTAGTCCACAGAGGACTGTGTTGTGTTAATTTTACAATATATGAGATTTAAAAAAATTATCCATGTTTTTGTCGCTGGCAGTCGCGTCAAATACTTGAAGTCGGTAGAAGTCGCAGCGCCCCCGCATAGGTTACTTTCTTAGCATCTTTTTTAGGGTTCCGTAGTCAAAATGGCAAAAACGGAACCCTTATAGTTTCGTCACGTCCGTCCGTCCGTACGCCATAGGCATTTTACTCGAAAACTGTAAGAGGTATATTGATGAAATTTGGAGTATAGGTGTCTTATAGAAGCCGCTACTTAGTGACCACAAAACGACGTAAGTACCATGATAATACGCCCTTTTCACCAAGCATGGCCCGACATGCTCTTGCCCGGTTTTTCTTTTTTCTTTCGCTGTGGTCTTAGAACTACGAACGAATTAGTCCGAAACATCGAGCTAAACTCGACTTTATGTATAAGTGGGTGATCCGTTTTATTTCACTGAAGTTAGTACTTAGTATATTTTTATTTACTTTATTTACGTCACCATAGAATATTCATTGCGATTGCAAGCGTTACAGGGATGATCCTGAAACTCCTGAAATGACTCTGCTACATGTAGCACGCGCACCATTTTGTCGCTTGTCGCGCAGTGCGTCCCTTTCATAGTGATGGAATCAGTGAAGGACGCACTGAGCGACAAGCGACAAAATGGCGCGCGTGCTAGCCCCCCTGGCTGGCTTAAGAACGTTAGTCGCTAGCATAGAATTTACGTTTATTTACGAGTTCTGCACTTTTGTAAAAATTGTCATCAGTGAGGCGGAGGCCTTTTGTAAGAATTCTGAAAAATCCTTGTAGGTGCATAGGCCACATTATCCCCTGTAAAATAAACCTATAACTTTATCTTTTTATGCTAGTACCTAAGTAAAGTTGGATGTGGTCGGAAGTACCTGTTTTGACATTTACCATCTAGCTAAGTAATCTTGAAACAACGAGCTTACACTAGAACAAGTGCGTCCGTTCTTTGCTCGCCTGAGCGAAGCCGAATACACTCGAGAGCAAAAAAAACGGGTCACTTTGTATGGAATTGTTGATACAAAGTGACCCGTTTTTATTGCTCTTAAGTATATTTAGTGGATAGGTAGATGGGACTGACACTGTGACCTGTTGAAGTTTTCATAACGCCACCTTATTAGTAATAGAACACGCATGAATGATTCTGAATTATGTTTAGCATCCCGTTTGCATTTGTACTAGTAAACATCAATAGCCTAGCACTTAAAATCCTTGATGAGTAAAGATTAGCTAGGTGATGAATGTAAAATTGACATGTGATTATGAAATAAACAGATTTTTTTTTATGTAAAAACTACACTGCTCAAAAATGTGTAGGGACCGATTGTCTTTTTGAGCAGTGTATTTTTAGGGCTAAAAGCGAATTGAATTTGTTCCTTTCGGTAGATGGATTGTCTTTAACATTTCGACAGTGGTTATCTAAGTAATGAAAAATAAACTTATTTCTGTTTCATTTGCGTTAAGACTTGGTTTATAATTCAAGAGAAACATTTGTACTGTACGTACTCTTGCTGTTAGCCACAAAATACTGCAAACGTCTTGTATATAAAAAATGTTTTTGATTAATCCCTTTAATATTAATGATGAAATCAATTTTTACTATAGCATAGGACACTCATATATTTATTTCTACTTTTTTACTAAGCATGATGTTTCATCGTGTCAGTTTACTTCGCGCAATGTTAGGTATACATAAGTATTTTTAAGAAACTCACGAATAAAAATAATGATATTGAATCATGCGGGTTTTAATGAAGTCGTGTTGCGAATTGCGATTAAATTATTTTGTATTTTATTCTACACCTACTTAGGTATTTCACTTGGCCGTATTTGTCAAATATTCGTGTCGCCTCTTTCGTTTTCCACCTGCAGAAAAGAGATGGAATGATAAACGTTTGCCAAAAATACGACCAAGTAATGTGCCAGCATTAAATACCTCCTCCGTGT
The DNA here is from genome assembly GCA_963691665.1 of Clepsis dumicolana. Classification (NCBI taxonomy): domain Eukaryota; kingdom Metazoa; phylum Arthropoda; class Insecta; order Lepidoptera; family Tortricidae; genus Clepsis; species Clepsis dumicolana. The sequence goes on along the minus strand of OY829505.1, from coordinate 6,248,226 downwards.
AGTGGCGTATAGCGTAGTGGTAGCACACAGGGCAGCCACTATTAGTTATATCTGTGCCACTACGGCGTGTGAGTTTTGTTGGCAGCAACAGATTTTCATGACCAATTGATGACTACCTACTCGTAAATTGCTTCAGAGAGGCTTTGACATAAAAGCCTCGAGAACGTCAAGCTTTGTAATTTTTCTCGATTGAGAATTTATCAAGTTAAAAGTAAAAATCTGGCCGACTATAAAGTAGCGGATTAAGTACACGTTAGCTGGGGAAACTAAAAATATATATTTTTTTTACTCTACTAATTAGAGACTTCGACGCTGAAACAGCCGATAAGAGAATAACAGCCCTGGCTGTATCTCGATGGGAAGTTTGTCCCTCTTGCACTTGCTCATTTGTTAGAAAGTGACGAATGCCTTATGGCATAAAGTTTATACCGTATAAGATTTACCGTACTAGGGGGTCTCTCTAATCTGTGGTCTTGGTCTGATGCCCCGAAGGAAGAAGGAAGCATCTATAACTACTTTAAATGGACCAGCTGAGTGATTTGATTTTAGTGATCTAGTGGATTGTTATTGTTGTTGTTGTTATTATTGTCGATATTGTTGTTGACCAAGGGGCATCGCTTCAGGCATTAGGTACGAGTACGATGCAGAAATCGCAGTAAGATTTCACGGCGTATTTGGTAAAAAATATCGATGCAGCGATAGCAGCAGAAATTCAGAGCAATCTAGCGAAACACTTACCCTGTTTTTGGTGTGATTTATGTAACACGGGGAAATAAAAGATTGGATAAAATAAAAAATATATGTATACAGTTCAATCCCTGTTTGTGCGTAATTCAATAAATTCATACAAATTATAACGTTTAAGCCGCTTTTATGGGCTTACATTTACAAACATTTATTGTCATTTGACGACACAATAACAAATAATCCTGAGCACCTTTTACGGACGGAATTTCGACAAGCCTCGTTCTCTCCTACTTATACATAATAATAATAAGTAAATATCTGTTTATTAAATAGTTTAGATTAAAACAGTTTTCTATATTTACGATGATTATTTTCAGGAGTCAATCTTGACAATGAATACCCTAACTGGTTTATGGCAGCGCCCCAAAAGACTTAGCGAGGTGAACTCATACTCAAAATAATCATCTGCAATATAGTTACCTACGTTTCATCAGAACTTCAGCTATAACAAAAAACGTATGCTTACACAAAATAATTACTGCGAATGTGTCCGACATCAACATTTTTATCCTTATTAATATAAGACAACTTAATGATCTTGTAGATGTTCAGTTTTATTCTCCGTTAAATATATTCTCTCACTGTCACTCTGTGTATCTTCCGTTTAGTATAGACAGAAATTCTTGATGCCAACCACACTGTTCGGCGACCGAGCCGGCAACCACGGTAGAACCGGCAAGGTATACATTTAATATACCTAACAAATCCTTATTTTGTACAGTTTTCCAACACAAATACACCACAGCAATATTTAACATTAAAATAAAAGGTTTTAACCATCAATTATTTTATCATACACGTATTGCGTTACCACGTATGATAGACCTCTATTTAGTACCACGGTCAGTTCAACAAAACAAAAACTTTTAGATTCCCTTTGTAGCTAAAGTTGAATTCAAGTCCGGGTCGCACACAATTTTTAAATGTCTGTCCGAAACTTTCATCATTTGCACGCTTCTTGATCTCGATAGTTTAATGACACTCACGGCAGACTTAAACGTATACTTCACCTCGTTTAGAGTTTGATTTCCTGTTGAATTCCGGCGGCGTGCCGGTGCTGGCCGCGCTGTGTTCGCTGTCGCGGTCCGACCCGGCGGGCAATTCGGTGACAGTGGCGCGCGGAGGGGGAGGGGTAGCGGCCGACCCTGCCGACCCAGTGATGCGTTCCGTTCTCGGCGTGGACGGGGTCGACCCGGCTACGAGAGAACTCAACTGAACACCCATAGGAGACAGCGACACTGGCCCGGCTGTCAGCATAGGAGCCAGACTAGCTTGCGCCAAAGCGGGCGATAATACCGCTTGAGCGAGCGCTGTCGTCCCCGGCTGCCCAGCATGCAGCGTGTTGTTCACAGAACCGCTATCCAGCTCTTGAATCGGAGACAGCACCAGAGCGCCCAGCACCGGGACCTCGTTCTGGTATCCCTGGTGGGCCATGATGACGCCCATGTTTTGCATGCCCATGGCGAGGCGGTTCTCGCGGTCGATAATTTCCTTGGTGACGTCAGGCGTCGGTATCCGAGGGCGGTTGCGGAGTGTGATCGGCACCGCGGAACCGTTGCTCTTTTGACCACCTGAAGAATAAAACAATGAATGCAAAACATCACGTCGCAAGACACGCGGTGCAGATGAATGTGCTACGCGATTCGTATTGAAGATATCGAATAAATACGTACATTGAGGGAATTTTCATTCGTGCATTGGTACCTAAAGTGGCATTCTATGGAACTTTGCTAACTATGTAAAAAAACCGCCATAATAAATTCATCATTCAGAGACAATTTCAGTATGGCGGTTTGTTTACATAGTTAGCAAGTTCCATAGAATTACACTATACCATCTGTATTTATATAAATATATGTTATTTATGGATATAACCTAAAGATATTTAACCGTGCCCAATAGTGGGAAATTTTCACAGTAAATGTCATGGCATTGGTATGGCCATTGTAATAAATTCATCTACCTAAAGGCTAAACAAAATATCAATTACCGTGTCTCGAGTTCTGCCGGTGCTGTCCCCTCCCGCTCTTCCTCCCAACCAGCCGTTCGTACAAAGACATCTTGTGGGGCGGCTGCGGCACGGGCGGCTGTCCAGCCTCGGGACTCGAGTAGACCACCGAGTTGTGTCGGTTGCGCCCGAAGAGGCCGCCCGAAGAGTACGCAGTCGAGCCAGAACGGACCGAGCCCATGCGGGAGATTTGACGCTGAAACCAGTTCTTCCGTCGCTCGACGAGAGGCGTGTCAACGCTCTCCTGGAAAGATTGATCGTTCAGAACGTTAAGGGAGTTCCAGATATTTCGAATACAAGGCATCGCCTTTCTATCTTGCTGAAACAAATGTTAAGCTGCACCGTGCGACTTGTGGTAGATTTTCCATACGTACTTAGGGAAATACTTTGCCTGACAACATCGCAGGTGTTATACCTACTTACGAGTAGACATAGAATTTTGATTAGGTCAAGTTGTACGCTTACGCTTGTACCTAGGCGTACTACAATTCGCTGAGAGCCGGGGTAAGTGCAGCAAACGTGACAACAAGCGGTCGTCACGCGTACTTGTTCGCTCCCGTCGTAGACGTCTCCTAAATCTAGTGTAGGTAGGTACCATGGACCAACCACCCTCTGGACACCAAATGTCAGGGCGTACGTTTCCGAAACGCATATGCTCATTTGCACCTATAAATCTCTCTAGCCTCCAATCGCGGCTCACTTTCGACCAGATGACAAGCGAGATGAGAATAAGCTATGAACCAATCACAACGCATTCCCCCGGCCCGCTCACCGCGGCTTTTTTCGTAATGACTTTCCAAGTAAATTATAGAAGATGCGGTGTCCAGAGGATGGTTGGTCCGTGGTAGGTACTTACGTAATCCGCGTAAGTCTCGTCATGGCTTTTTCTCGGCGCTTGCACGTTCGCGTACACCGCGTCCTCCGCTTTGACTTTGTAATGGTCCGCAGAGCACGGAGGTTCGTGGCGGCGATAGTGCTCCGAAGCTACGGTGTAAGGAAGGTCTTTAGGTACCACTTCCTCCCAGTACTGATCTTTAAGTAACTCAGGATGTTCTTCGTGCATCTCGTCTACTATCATGTAGGCTGCCTGTAATTGTACGAAAGACTTATGATTGATCAACATCGAGTTTCCTTATGTGTGAGTTTTCCACGATCAAGTATCTCGTAAATAACGCAATTTAGAATTGCAGCCTATAAGCGACATACAAATTGCGCATTGTTCAATGTCTTCTCTCAAATCTAACAAAAAAGTAAAACCGCGTATGTTTTGTACTATGTTTGTACCTACTTATTCAATATTTGAAGAATTATACTCCAACTCCTAACCGTTATAAAGTTGTCGATGACCAGCTCATCAACTTGGTGACAATGGGACCACCTCGGGAATACAATTTCGAATAAAAAAATAATTTTGAAAATCGGTCCACTATTGATAGATAAGTCGACGAACATGCATGAAAAAGGAACACGCAGTGGAACATAGAATATTTTCATTGATATCGGTTAATAAAGAAAAAACTAAAAAACAATTACTTTGCTCACCCGCGACCACTAATGACAAATAGTTATATCTGTGCGGCAAATGTATGTTTCCATGCAACACCTCCACCTCCACTGCTACACGAATCAACACATGCCACACAGACCCAACTATCACCACCACCACTATACTAAACGCTGACGCGTTTCGGCACTCTCCACGAGGCCATTTACGAAGCACAACAACAACCGCTCAACATGCCACCACTTCCACTACACTATGGAGAGTGCCGAAACGCGTCAGCGTTTAGTATAGTGGTGGTGGTGATAGTTGGGTCTGTGTGGCATGTGTTGATTCGTGTAGCAGTGGAGGTGGAGGTGTTGCATGGAAACATACATTTGCCGCACAGATATAACTATTTGTCATTAGTGGTCGCGGGTGAGCAAAGTAATTGTTTTTTAGTTCATAAATATGGACCTCCGCAAAGTAACGCCTGATTCAATAAATTAATAAAGAAAAGTCCTGACTGACTGACTCATCTCACGCTCAGACCAAACCCTTGGACCTGAAAGCTGAACCTAGACCAGGGATATGGAGAATTATAAAACTTTGTGAATATAAATACTCTACAATATGTATAAGTAAAAGGATTTCACCAGTTTTGGAAGTTCTACCCCGTACAAGTACTAAGTATACTACAGATATTGATTGCGTATTCCTTATAAGGCTTATTAATGCCTACATATATATGCATACAACTAAAACCAATACTATGAGCACTCGTTGATATTCTTACATCAGCAGCGCTCTATTTGCGTCAGTCACTTTACCTTACTTAATTAGGTATGTTGATTTAATTGTAAGTTGCATATACTATAATTCTCACCTTTATATGTCTGTCTATCAGCCAATTAAGTTCGATATCGTCGTCATCTTCCCCAAAAGGATTTATAAGCACCTCGGCCACCTTCAACCAGCCGACGTAGAAGCAGAACTGAAAAGTAACATTAAAGATTCATCATCATCATTAACTGACATACTGATCTTGTCTTCGAAGAAACATACAACTAGGTTTTAGAAACTTTTTAAGCCATCAGACTTTGGCAAGTGCATAGATGTCCTTGTCCTTATAAGTTTGAAGTTATTGTAGGAACTGGGGACCTATTTTAAAACCTGTAAAAATACCATTCTAAAGTGAGATATTTACGTTTTGCTACAAAACTACTGCTTGAACTTAACTTTTGAGTGGTTGTGAATGGGTTGTGATACTGAATTATAGGGCAGTTATTATCTCCTATTCGACTCATTAAAATTCATGACAATTTTTCTTCATTTTCGAACGGTATTTTCACAGATTTCATCTGTAAAAACTCGCGTAGGTAGGTATATGTAGTACGAAGCGTCCACCCACCGTTTGTACCTACTTTACTGACTTAACAACTTAGCAAGCATTACCTGTAAAGCAGTGAAGAGTGGGAAGTAGACATCGGGCTCGTATTTGGAGGTGCTGCCTGGCGCCGGCGGCACCAGCTGGCGCCCCATCAGCGCGGCCACGAAATAAGTATACAGCGCCAACGTTACTACCTGCAAAAATAAATAGATTTAGCATAAGAATATCATCTCTTCGATTAGTAAGCAATTACGTATGATAATTTATTAAAATAAAGGGAGTCATCGGCGGGTGAGCTTTACTGCGGTTTTATGGGCTTACTCGCTGGTAATCGCACCCTTTGGGTACAGTTTTATTAACTAATCCGACCCGAGGACGGAGGCTCGGAGGAGTTCCGGTTTGGCCATTGAGTCAGACAATTTTACAGCACTGCATGCACTTTGTCAGGTGGCAACATTTTGTAAAGACAGAGTTCGTCGACTTCAAAACAGAGCGTGTAGTGTAATCAACGGCCAAAAAACGTCTCGATCGCGTTCGTGTTTACGTTTGAATTACTATGGGCACATTAGCAGCGCCACTAGCGGCACGTAACGACAACAAACCATTCTCATAAAAGCGAGCATCACGTAAAAGCGAACGCGATCGAGACGTTTGTTTGACCGTTGATTACACTAGACGCCCAGACTCAACTATTAATTCGGTTAACTGTGTCAAACAATCAATGGTTAGAGAGGAGAACGATCCTGAATACCATAGAGAATAGAAGCGGGAAAATGATCGGACATTTGATACGACACGACAATTTTTTAAAGACCATTTTAGAAGGTAAAATTGAAGGACAGAAAGGAAGAGGTCGACCTAGGCGAAGCTACATGGACCAGATAAAGGAGAAGGCCGGTGTAGTGTCGTATCAGGAGGTCAAGGAACTGGCTCATAGGAGAGATGATTGGAAGAAACTCCACGACAAGAGTGTAACTCTTAAGTTTGATGATGATGTGTCAAACAAACTGAAGCTGTAAAAGGAGGCAAGAGAAAGATGCCGGCTCACTACAGTTTAATTGCAAACAGACTAAATTGGCCGACAGTCAATTTACGCTTAAAGCTTACTGCTACAATTTAGTTATTTTGATACCTTAAAAAGTGTGCTGCTTGATGTGCACAAAATACTTATTATTCCTAAAGTGAGCGAAGTTGTTAAATGTCACGCGCTTTTCGTCTAAGAAGAATCTGCGACGATATTTGGTGATGTTTCTATTTGTGTTAATAATATTAATGACAAAATTGCGTGTGATTTTATGACCCAAGAAAAGCGAACGTGTATGTAGTGGACACCACTGCGATGATATACCAATATACAAACGTAGAGTGTTAATAAAATGTCTTTCTTTCTTTCTTTCTAGAGTATAGTAGCCGAAGGAAAGGTGAACCTTAAAATAAATGCATAGCTGGCCCCTATTTCACCAACTTTACAAAAATGAAAATTTACAATGACAATTCGATTTCAATTGCTGACTTGAAGACTTTTTGTTTGGATGCGCTTCAATATTGGCAATGGAATGCAGATCGAATCGTCATTGTAAACTGACGTTTGTAAAGTTGGTGAAATACGGGCCAGAGAACTGTGCACCATACTTTAGTGTCACAACAAAGTAGCTCAGAAACCGTGAAACATATGGCACGTAACCACATGCGGAAACAGCCTCAAAGTAATCGCGTTACTTTATGCTATCGCCGTAGCGAATGAGCCCTGACACACGTCGGACCAATAACTTCGCTATATAATCTTTATAACAGATTACACAGTTTAGTGACGTTCTGGCACATTCCGTGCGACATTGACTGCGATTACTCGGATGGAAAGAAGCTGAAATGACTACGAAGCTAAAGCGACGGCAGACGACGCACGTTGACAGGAGAGGACTTGCTGCATAGAAGGGCGTACGAGTGATTGCGACATCACCGAAAATTAGTGACGGAGGCCTGCAGCATTGTCCGTACCCCGGGGGTCTAACAGTGTATTATCTCAAAATAATGGAATATTTCTCTTTCCACTTTGCCAAACGAATCACGGCCTCAAGTCTCCAGCCATACGCCGATACAAAAAATACCAATTAGTGACAAACCAGACACAATGACAACACAACAGCCATCCTGGTTTCAACCCTACTTGCCTGTGTATACACGAGAGGCACGCACACCGTGTCGTAGCCAATTAGAGCTCCGAGCCGCCTCCTTATATCCGACAATTCTACAAGCAGGGTCTGAACGATATGATCGCTGGTGATCAGTCCTTCTTTCCGCGCCCTGTTGATGATGTTGGTGGCCCAGACGAGCGGCATCCAGTATTTGGACATGGGACTCTTGCCGTCCATCTTCTCGAATACTTTTCGTTCGCTCTCCAGCATCAAACCTGGAAAAAGAACGTTTAATTTTGGATCTAATGCATGATGCTTACCATTGTTCTAACGTACATTGCTGTGACAGTGTTCTATACGTTAAATACTTAATAGCAGGTGAGAGAAAGTAAACACCGCCCGTACCCTTCGGGAGTCGGGTGAGCAATAGTGCACTACACCCCTAGAAGGGCATCTAAAAGTTGAGTTCAAGTACTATCATGCATTTTTCGGCGAAGGAAATCTACTTAAGGAACCAACTAAAATGTTAAAGCGCCTTTCCCTTAAATTTAATCCTGAGGCATGGCCTATAAGGTGAAAGCGCATAGTTAAATTACTGGGTAAAGTTATGTTAGAGATGGCAACCTCATTCTTTATACTTACCGGAGTCAACGACGTGTTGCCAGGTGGGAAATCTCCGTTTCACCCGGAGCGATACCCTTTGCAGGGTGATGACGTACGCTAAGATCGCGTACCGGACGATGTTTCTTCTCATGAGACGCCCCGTTTCGTCCTGTTGACAAATTTGTTGGTATTAAAATAAATTAAAGATCAAAGAACCCCTTTTCATTTCTTTGGAAGTAGGTATGTAGGTAGGTACATTTCTTTTAAAATACGAATAGGTTACATTGTGCCTGATCTTAATTCTCAAACTAGACAAATTCTTTCCTAAAATAGTAAAATTTGGGAATGTTTTGATTACTAACACTTTCCAGGATTTTTTAAATCTTTAAAACAAGGACCTTAATGAACCTAAAATGTTGTCACTCAGTCATTATGAATGACGGTCAACGATATAAAAGTTAAGAGTTCCTAGCCCGATGCTTTCTACTATAAATAAATGAAAATAACATAATCTATTCAAGTTAGTTCTTCTCTTCTTTAATAATAATAGATCGCTAGTGTCGAGTGAGGTCTATCTGTCATTCTCCACCAATGAGAGACAAGCTAGGTACTACTGTACTGTCTATGATTGGTGGCAAATTGTCGGATAGACTCCACTTTACGCTCAACCTCAATGCTTTGTATTTTGTATTGCTTAAGGCGCCTCATCTATCATCATCCAATCAATGAGGTTTAAATGACAATAGGGACGCGTTTCATGACGTCTTGTAACTTGTACACTATCATAAGTATTCTAATACATTACAAAGCTAGTTACAAGCCGTTATGAAACTGGTCCAAGGACGTAATTAAGTAACGCAGATTTTTCAAAATATCATTGGCGCATTACATAGTACATAACATACATAGTACGATACACTCGATACGTTATTATAATGGAAATAAAGTGTTTTATAACCACTTGGGTATTCTCAAAATATGTAGTGAACCGTTGGGCTGGAACACCTGTGCATATAATTATAATTTAGTACAAATACTTACTACGAGTACCTACACGTGTTCTTTTTACGTCTAATTTATCATCAAAATGTTAAGTAGTAAGTACATGTAAACTAAATAACAACCAGCGTATGAATTTTGTGAAAATTAACTGAAATTAGATGGCGCTAGCATAAGAATAAATACCTAATAACATAGTAGAACGGAAACTCCCGCTCCGGACGGGCTCAAGGTCACGATATTAGAGTATTCGTTAAACAGACTACTCAGTCAGGCTGTCACGGCCGGCGTCGCCGCACGCGCTTTTGGTTGTTTACAATTTGGTTGTAATAGTTTTACATGAGCCTGTATGTATTTTATTTTATATTTGTAGGTAAGTAATACTTACTTAAATCACCCTAAATGGCTTCATTTGGTATGACACTCAATAACTTCTTATTTAGAAGTGTTTATAATTATGTAGGTCTGTAATGATTTATAAATCTCATATTTCGTAAAACTGGAATAAAATAATGATTTCAAAGCAAAGAAAAACTTATATCTTAGTGATATTATCTTTAGACGTAAGTACCTAATATTTAACCGCTAGCAACCCTAGCAACACGCCTGGATGACAGAGGGGTGTAACGACGTGAAGGGGGAAGTAGGTATATAAATTGTGGCGTTTTGGACTCGGTCAAAAGAGATTCCGTTCTACTACGTTATTATTTACTCTTATGGCGCTAGTAAGGCTTCGTCAAGTCGCACGATGTTATTTGCAACAAAATTAATTTACTACAGCAAATCGTTGTCTAAGACTGCAATTTCAGCTTCCACATGTATGAGGAAAATAAATAAGTAAAAAGAATAACACGGAAAACATGAACAACAAAGCAGCAAACAAACAACGTGTGCAATGATTGCGTTGTGCGATGCAAAAATCTTTCGCGAATAAATCGTGCCGCTGTGGCGTTAGCTGGCTTTATTCATACAGTCGCCAACGCGTAAACGTTATTACAATGTGACATAAAAATCTTTTAACAAAAAAGTAAATGCGCCTGAAAAAACCGGACAAGTGCGAGTCGGACTTGCGCACGAGGGTTCCGTACAAAGATTCTGCTTTTCCCTAGAGAGCTCTGTTCCTAAGCAAAATGTACGCAGTATGGGGTCATTTTATATTGGTCTGTGAAGTATACAGACAGACATAAAAAATTAAAATTGTGATATTTTTCTTAGTGGTTGTGCCATAAGAGCTACCTTCATAACAAATTTCAAGTTTCTCGGACAACTGGAAGTACCCTTTAGGTTTTCACAGTACGTCAATTTGTATGGAAACAACATTTTGAATGACTTGTATCTTTTGATTGCGTTGACTTAGAAGTTTGATTTTTTTAACAGCTTCAATTGACTGCAGATTTGAGTATTTGATATTAATTTCAGCATGCTACCCCCACGCGTTCCAAAGAAAAAGGGTCTTGACAGACAGACGGACAACAAAGTGATCCTATAAGGGTTCCGTTTTTCCTTTTTTGAGGTGTAGAACCCTAAAAACAATTAAACATACTGATAGAATAGGGAACCTCATCCTTTTGAAGCCAGTTAAAAGGAACATTAATGATCAGTCACAAGTGTACCGGCAAGGCCCGCGACTGAGTGAGTAAGGTAAGAACGAACATGCCCGTCACTGCCCCATAGTTGGCGCCGTCAAACTTAATTCATAGCAATAAATGTGAAAAACCGGTATTGAACGTTGGGATATTGGGACGCGTACATTATGTTCATAACGGTTATTCGTAGAAGTCACACTCTCTATATTATAACAACTGTACGGGCCGGACTGTAAAGACCAGCACTTTTTGGGGTTCAAATAAAACGCGATGCTTTTGGCTTCTGATCGAATCCGTAGAAGAGGTTGTTTCCTGGGAGATGGCTGGCTGACGACTGTGAGAAGACTCCGAGACGACTGACTGCCCGGCGCCGCGCGGGCTCTATTTATACTGCTTGAGCGAGCGCGGGGGCCCGGGGCGCCGGGTTCGTCTGTCTCTCTCACACTCGGGCGAGCGCGGGGGCCGGGGCCGGATCCGATGCTATTTTATTTCTATCTCTTTCTTATTTCTATTTACATTGTATGCTTAAGCCTATGTTTACTATACAATATTTACCTACCTATTATATTTTTGCTTAAGCCTATTTTACTATACAACATTTATCTATCTATTATAATATGATCTTAACCTATAACTATGAACTAAATTGTGGACTGCGCTGCTCCGCACACTGCTCCCGCCGTCCGCAGCTCGCACGATGCCGTCGGCACAGGGGTACGTGGCGGTGACGATCCCACGCGGTCATGAGTTGCGTGGAAAGGAACCGTCGACGATAAGCACCAGGTCGCCGACGGAGAGCGCGGGGCCGCGTCCTTGCCGCTCCCGCCGGTGTTGGAGTCCCGGAAGATACTCCCGTATCCATCTCGCCCAGAACAGGTCGGCGAGTCTTTGTGATGTGCGCCAGGTGGCGTGCTACCCCACTTTTGACAATCATAAAAATGACGATGAAAACGAGGGTAGTTGTGAGCCGCCGTCAGCTGCGCCGAGCAGCCGCGCGAGCAGAGCCGCGGCGTGCAGTTTACGTCTCGCCACCAGCGTGGCGTGTGCTCCTAGAGGAAGGACATACGTGAGTGGTCCGTTTATTTCACTAAATAATCATACTCCTCGTTTGAAGGCTTCCCAAATCTCTGCATTCCTATATACACAATGTATAGGTTTTAGAAACTTCTGGCCTGAATTCCTGCACTTCAGCAAACAAAACAAAGCAATCGCCCAAGGTCAACATGATACCTAGGTACTAAGCAGCAATCTTTTTAACATACCATATATGAGAAAGGTATGGTGTCAAATGCGGCCATGCAACGACGTCACCTGGCCAATCAGATAAGTTGTGGCACTATAAAATAATTTCGACCTCGCAACATCGCTCTTTCAGACTATAATTAGGCTTTATTATTGTAATTAACGTGTAAGTCAACGGCAGTAGGTCAGTCGTCACACGACATTTTGTAAAATAAGAAAAAACCGGCCAAGTGCGAGTCGGACTCGCGCACGAGGGTTCCGTAGTAAGATTTTAACGCTTTTCCCCAGTGTTTTAAGAAGTCCAGTGTTAGCAGAGACCTGCTCCTAAGCAAAATGTACGCAGTGTGGGGTCAACTTATATTGGTCTGCGAACTCTACAGACATAAAAATTGAAGATTTTGAGAGTTTTCTGAGTGGTTGTGCTAGAAGAGCTACCTTCATACCAAATTTCAAGTTTCTACGACAACTGGATGTACCCTTCAGGTTTTCAGATTTCCGCAATTTGTATGGAAATAGCCTTTTTAATGACTGTATCTTTTGATTGCGTTGACTTAGAAGGTAATTTTTTTCACAGCTTTTCCTTTTGAGGCACGGAACCCTAAAAAGTGCAGAGTGGTAAATTAATGGAACTGACGGGACCTTGACCGGACATGACATGCCGTTTCTTCGTTGGTCAGTGCATCTCCTTATTACAGTTCCAAACTGTCTCTTGTTTTGATCTACTGACGAATTTTTAGACTGATTTGACGAACAATTTGCTATCTGTGGATGGGCCGCCAAGGGTGTAAACCAGTTTTTGGCCAAGGGTATACGTATGTTTGCCAAGTTTCAAGTCTCTAGTCCAGTGGTTTAGGCTGTGCGTTGTCTGTCAGTCAGTCAGTCAGGTACTGTTTTATAGGTGTAGAATACGTAAGACTCCTTTATTATCGTTTAAAAATAATAAATAAACCCTTGCGGGTTGACTACTTGTATTGTCATCTTAGTAGTTTGACTTTGTCCTATGGCATCTCAAGCAGAGGGTCGTGGGTTCGAGCCCCGGGTCGCTCGCACCAAGGGTCGGTTTTTATGTGCGAAAATATATTTGTAACTAAGTAAGTAGTAGCTGTCTCGGCGAACTTCGTACCGTACCGCCAAACAGTTAATGCATGGGTGACGCGTGAGTTGTCAATAGCGGAAGATGGCGGCGGAGCTCGAAACGTAATTTATTTGAAAACTAACTTTCTGTATAATATTTAATCCATGATATTTAATAGTTATTCTGCTATTCGGGGCCGAGACAAATCAAACAAATCAAAGATCATCAACATCGGTTCAGCCGTTCTTGAGTTAGAAGTGTTCTAAACTAACACGCCTGAGTAGCAATTCAATGCTGTGTGTGAAGTTCCTATATTCATATTCATATTCATATTCATATATATTCGGAAAACAATACAGGTATTGTGTTCGAAATTTATTTACATGCGTGTTCACATAGGTATAAGTACCTTAAAATTAAACAACAAATTATTTATCCTGACACATTATCAAAAATTTCATCCACACTGTAGAAGCAACAAAATACATTTTAATTTCCTAAGAAACAATGAGGTATTTGTTATTATACAGCTTGACAGCTTGATGAGCTGTCCAATTCCCATGACATCCCTAAGACACCGGAGGGCATAGAATGCTGTGAGAGGCGGCCTGTGCTCAGCCGAGGGACGTAAAAAAAGCTGATGATTTTGATGAAGAATTGACCCACCAGACGAACATAGGTACCTACTAACGGCAAGTTAAATAAAACACATTTTCCACCATTATGCTGCACGTTGCATATAAGCGCAGCATTTAAGCTGACAGCTTAATTGACACTTCAAAGCGTTGTACAGGTAAGCATTATTTTAACGCATCAGCGAATGTTCTACACAAGTCATACTTACCTATCCGACAGTCGACTATTACAGTGCAATAGCACGTATGCAAGGCAATCCCATTGTCACCAAGTAAGGATCTGATGATGGAATCCCAGGGAAATCGAGGGCAACCCTCAAATTTTATACACACGCATCATGTGTTTCATGTATTTTCGAAAGCTATTCAAGTACTTGTGTCTGGTAGTCATCATTTCATGTTGATGAGGTGATGATGGAAGGTACAACTCTTTAACGGTTAGGAGTTGGCGGATAACATTTTAAATATTAACGTAACTTAAAATTGTGAAATAAAAAATCTTTTAATAAAAAGTAAAACTGCCTTCAAAAAAACCGTTTGGCAGTGTCTTATCCAACCTCGACATTGGCTGAATCATCGCATCGATCGCTGGTGGTCGCGGCTCACAGTAATTGTTTTTAGTTCATAAATATGCACCTCCGCAAAGTAACGCCTGATTCAATAAATTAAGCACTTAGGTATTACAAAATGTATAACATGTTTGACAGATTTTGCAATAAGTAGTATTTTATTTCTAGCAACGACAGTAAATTTTAAAACGAAATAAAGGCAAATCATGTGTCAGTAGTAAACTTAGAACAAATTACTGAGATTAACAAAAATACATTCGCAAATAAAAAACATCCAAAACGTGTGATTGTGATGTACAGGTTTTTTGCCATGACAGACCTTATTGGTATTCAAATAAGGACATTGAAAGTCGCATTGCCGCGGCACACTTCCCATCAACGTTTGGAACGCGAAGGTTAAAACAAAACAATTATTACTTAGTGGGCTATAAATTCGCAATGCAACTTGCAAACGGAATAAGTTAACTGACAATAAGAGAGGTAACGGCCACAAAGTCATCCGGACAATGGACATTGATATGAGGCGTTAGTTCCCGTATTGACCACAGGATCAGATACGAATCACTGTTACACAGTCTATCACAAGCGTGATCCACTGTGACCTAACAAAATGTCACTTGGTCACAAACGCAATTTGACCGATTAAACAGCGCAATCCGAGACGTAAATGAAAACAAAGTATTTTATCACTGATGGCACTGATTCTCCATATAAAAAGTGTTTATATGGAGAATCAGGTAAGGTGTTTCATGTAGGTAGAGCCTTGACTCTTCGTATGTCCGGCTCTTTTCCACTACAGGTCGCAATTCTCAACCGATTCTAGTAAAATTTTGTGAACAGGTCCGATATAAATTAATAGGTAGCTTACCTATTAATTAAAAGTAAAGATTTTTTGACAAATCAGTTTTTCGAAACTCAAAAACCGGGCAAGAGCGTGTCGGACACGCCCAGGATAGTGTTCCTAAGCCATTACGAAAAAGCCCTGGCACAGATAAGTACCTAATTCAAAGGTATTTTCATCACACCTATTCGAAACCAGTGTCAGCAGAGCCCTACTCCTAAACACTGTACGCAGTGTGGGGTGAATTTATATCAGTTTCATGACATAGACTAACATAATAAGTTGGTCAACTATTACTCCCAAACCTGTAAAGCCTGCTTCTCTCTGATAGTTTTCCTTATAACTTCACTATATGCACTACTTCTCTGATTTTCAACAGTTTATCTGTTAGGGGGGGGAGGGGGGGGTTTACACACACACACACACACTTGGCTTTAACAAAAATGAGCACTTCAAAGCTAAATATTTCGCAAACGAATAACTCTATCGGAAAATGATCTAAAAGCACCGCCGACAATTTTAAAAGGCCAAACCAACGATATCCCACACTATGGGTGTGGGTGAGAAATAAAAAAAAATGTATACGTGTAGGGTTCCCAAAAAAAAATTCGGCCCAACTATAATATGTATATCTATGCAAAATTACAGCTTTCTAGAACCAATACTCTATGAGCTATGCCGCAGATAGACCGACAGACAGATTAGACAGACTGACAGGAGAAACTATAAAGGTTCCGTTTTTGCCAACAGACCTACAGACAGACAGACGGACGGACATGACGAAACTATAAAGGTTCCCTTTTTGCCATTTTGGCTTCGGAACCCTAAAAATGAGCTCTCGAGGTATATCAACAGCTTACAGAGCAAGTAGTTCTATTATCTGAATGATCTTTTCGGTAACGGATTAACGTACCTAACTTTTGTACCTAGGACCGGAAATGAAATTGGCTTAATTTTGATCTTAAAGGCTAAATACAGAAAATATACTTATTTAGTAACTTTTTTGACGCAGTAAGTAAAGTAGGTAATGAAGATTGCAAGAACACTATAAATAAATTCCTCAGCCCGTCTCCTATGTTAGGGGTAGTTTTGTATGTATGTCCGCCAAAATATCCGCACTTAACATATAATACAAATGTTTACCAAATTTCAAGTATCTAGGTCCAGGGTTTAGGCTGTGCGCTGTCTGTCAGTCAGTCAGTCAGACAGACAGTACTGTGACTTGACTGACTGACTGACTGACAGCGCACAGCCTAAACCCTGGACCTAGATACTTGAAATTTGGTAAACATATACCTTGAGTATCCTAGAGGTGTACTAAGGGATTTTTCAAAATTCCCACGGGATAGGGAACTAGCCCAATTTGAAACATTTCACGGGGGCAAGCCCGCGGGCATAAGCTAGTATATTTAAGCATAGAGGTCGTAGCCTATTAAAGATGAGACAACAATGAGGCGTTTAAATAATGAATGCGTCACTATGGACTATGGATGCAATATTAATCAATCATAAATGTAATTAAAATGTAATGGAATTTATAAATTATCATAAATAATTAAGGAAACAGCTCTCGGATACTGATAATGCTAAAATACAATTTGTTCCATTTTAATATCTCGCCACTGTCGCATTTATCGCATTATATTTGTATTGTATTGTATTGTTGTATAAACACGCATTCTTCGGGTCAACACTGGACTATACTTACTAGCTGCTAGAGTAAGGTACCTACCTATACATAAATAATTTCGTTTAACATAAACAACTCTTGCCTGGATGATGTATACGTTATGTATTGACAATGACACTGCATCTGCGACCTGCGACAATCAGCCGAGGCGACAATGAGTACAAAAAACAGCCATTCTCATGTATACAGTACGAGAAGAACCAAGACAATACTGGTCACACTTAGCGCTAAAAGGGCGTATGTCCGCTTATTTTGGTGGCACGGACATCTGTTCGATTTTGGTGTGGCGGAGTTCGTTTTCATATTGAATTAATGTTTGAAAACCCGCGTTTTTGCAGCCCGCCGCGGCGGATGTTGTTCAACGATAGTCATTGTTTCTCGTGACGCCGAAACATAATACAAATGGCTGATATTTATCAACTTAACCTCAGAACTTAACAATGACACCTGTTAAGTCACCTTCGATACGAGCTGTTTTAAAAGATTCTAGTAAATTTAAGGAAAATGAGACCTTGTCTGCCGTGCTTTGACTCGTCAATGTTTTTTTATTACACTCTTCCCATTGAAAAACAATAGTAAGTAAATCGTCACTCAGGAACCATTTAATTTTGAATGTTGTCTTTGAGTGCACCAATTACATTTTTGGATAAAATAAAGAAAACACGCTTTGATTTTATACATATACCGCTTTATTACAAAAACATTTAGAAGAAAGAAGATTAGTCAGTTATCAACGTGATCCATCGTGGACCGTTTTCACGCAAGAATGTTGAAGTGTTTGGTACCCAGGCATTTACATAAAATATGTCATGACGTGACATTTATCGTGAAAAGGGTTCATGTTCACGTTCAGACTCAGTACCTACAGTGAACAGTTAAATTATGTTGATTTAAAATAATTGTAAAACTTTTCCGTCAATAACTTTGTGTTACGATATAAATCATGGCTAGGTGGCTTTGGCTTGTCAGTTGTCATGTTTAGATGTAATGTAAAAGTATTGCTGGATGCCGCTCGCCACACAAACTAATAGACTACTTTTTAACTTTGAACGTTTTTTTTTTTTCGCGTTGTACAGAATAAAGGTCGTAACAGGGCCGGCCTTAGGGGGGGGGGGGCGACCTGGGCGACCGCCCCGGTCTACAGGGCGCCGCGCGCGACGGCGTAATGTCATCACTCTCTACAAAAGGGCGCCAAATGCACGACTCGCCCGGGGCGCATAAATGTTTAAGGCAGCAATAGGGGTTGCGTAAGAGTAAATTTATCGGCAAAGTTTAACTTTACTTTACCTTACTTAATTTAATCGAAAACAAATCAAAATTTCTGAAACCTAACATTTAACCAACGATCTGTAACGAATTTAAACTTAATAAACCATCGGCGCATCTGCTATTTTTCAACACGCTTTGTATGGCTGCCAGTATCGACTCACGCGCACGTCACAGGCCGGTTGTATCGCTTGTGTGTGCAGGTAGTATGGAGGTTAACTCCGTGGTCAAGGACACCGCATTAGCGAATAAAAAAAACTCGGCTTTCCAATACGCAGTGCGTTTAATAAATAGCTACCGCAAAATGATACAAAAGCGAAACTTTCTGTCCTGTCAAAAGGCGAGTACGTTTCTATTGTTTGGGAGCATTTGAACCGTCGATGTTGGCCTAAAATGCTTTTTTAATGCAGTTGCTCAAAAAGTGGTATTTTTGTAGCTACTACGTATCATGCGGAAAGTTGTATTTTTCGTACTAGTGCTTTTTACTTTTCCAAGGAGCCGGCGGTACCGGGCCGCCTACACCTTCCTCCTCCTCCACGGCAGGGCAGCCCCCGCCGGCTCGCCGCCTTTGGTTTTATTGTAATTTTCTCGCAAATGTATTAAAAAACGTCGTTTGGTACACGTGCGGAAGTGTCATTTTCACTCGTCCCGACACTCGACCCTCGCCTTGCGGCTCGGGCCTAGACACATCGGGACTCGTGCATAATGACATACTTTCCGCACTTATATCAAAAAGTACTATATAATCGAGAAATGTCGAGAGGAATGTTTTACGTGCTGCCTTTAAACGTACCTCAAAAATTTCCTCTGTGCATGGAAAATTATTCAACCTTACTTTGTCACTTATAATAAAGTAGTAACACGGGACCATACGCTAGGCAGAAAATTTAAATATCTAAAACAGTACTTATCAGCGAAACAAATTCCAAGAAAACGTGGATGAATTGAATAACATAATGGAAATATTTACTTTTAGGATTCCGTCCGTAGTCAACAAGGAACTCTTACAGTTTCAGCATGTAAGTCTATCTGTCTGTCCGCAGCATATCCTAAGCTAGAGACTATTTAGTACTAGAAAGCTGTAATGTGTCATGCAAATACACACATTAATCTACCAGGCAAAGTGGTAAGTAAAATCTTGAAAAAATAAAAGTTCACGTACGTAAAGTCCACATAAATCCCATGGGTGTTGTTGGATAGGTCTTTCCAAAAACGTTGAGGATTCGCAAAGACTATTTTTCGAATTACGGTTTTAGAATATTTAGCCTTAAAGTGCTCATTTTTGTGGTTTCATCATTGTAAAATAAACCCCCGACATAAAAAAAAAAATTCTGGACCTGGTCCTTCAATTAGGAACTATGTTAACTTTTCATGTCGGGGGTTTTTTAATTTTTTTCTTGTAACTTTTTACATATAATTCACTTTCCAAGATATCGAGAACATGTGTAAGAACCATTCAAAACGATTCAACCGTTTAAGAGCTACGGTGCCACAGACAGACACACATAGAGGTCAGACTGAGGGCACCCATCTTTTTGCGTCGGGAGCTAAAACACTATGTTTCATAAAGACGACGGATCACCATCCTGGGCGTGTCCGACACGCTCTTGGCGTGTTTTTAATAAACGGTTTCATTTTATGTCGCAGATCGCAGAAAAGTCACGCACAAGTATATTAAATTGGCTACTCTACTCAATGTGCGGAGATTGTTTTGAAATTATACGCCATTTTCATAATGGAAATTGAAAGACATTTTTCTTCTACGAGCATATGCTGATAACGAAAAAAGTTATGAGTAATGTGTCAAGTCAACTAGATCCCACCAAAACATTTTCATGTAAAATGTTGCCAGAACGAGATAATTATGGCTCGCACTGTCAAAAAGTTTTCATATCGCATTGTATGTAGAGCCCTTCTAACTCTACAAAGTCTAAGTATTTCACGTACCTAATAAGTAATATTAGGTAAATTTATATAACTGTACTGGTGGTGGTAATTTCATGTTAAAAGTATACTGGTGTGTTTAGGAGGCAAAACTCTTTCGATGCGTAAATTAAATTTCAGGTGTAAAAAACTTTTTTTACATTTTTTTTATTAGCCTGGTAAAGTATCCCACTGCTGAGCAAAGGCCTCCCCCCCCCCCCTCGCCACTCGTCTCTATCAACGGTAAGTTCCTTCCAATCCGTTTTAAATGCGTCGAAATCATCCCGCCATCTCCTCCTCGGTCGGCCTCTGCATCTATATCCATCTGGCGGAACCCACTAAAAACTAAATGTTTTTAAACAAACGCAGTAAAAGTAGCTAAGCAACCGACGTGCTCACAGTGATCTAATCACGGCTCTATTGTTATAGACATAAGAGCTTGTGCAGATCATTGTGACCGCTTCAGTTGCTGAGGTACTTCTGGCCCCTAATTTACCAACTTTGGAATTGTCGCTTTGTCATGACAATTCGAACTACATTTCTTGGCCAGTGCTCTAAGCACGACTTGTCGAATCCTGCGTTACGTTACGGTTATCGTATCGAGATCGAGAAATCTCATACTAAATTTTAGTTCCAAATACGCTCACGGGCGGGCGCTGTTCCAAACGTCATACAAACTCGTTATAGTTTACTATTCGATTTTACGTGACGCAGGATTCGACAAGTCGTGCTTAGGGCACAGTACGAAGCGCGCTAAAACAAAAGCTCTTCAAGTCAGCAATTGACGCCGAATTGTCATTGAAAACTGACAATTGTAAAGTTGGTGAAACAGGGGCCTGCTGCTGACTATGACTAGCACGTTGTCGAATATTAAAATTAAGGCGTCGAACAATAACTTTTACCTTACAGTTACCCTTCGTATTGTTACAAGGACCAAACTATTTTAGTTGAAAAAAAGTGAATATTCCGGTTGTTCATAAGGAAGTCGAATTAGAAAATTCATCACATTTCAAAGTGTTTATTTTGCCACACGATTATAATACGAAGGTGAGTAAGACAATAGGCGGAGATAAAGTTCTCAAGGAAGCAAGGCGTGATTCGAACACCTTTTCAACTACAAACATTCTTGGCCGATACTTAGGCAGTTTAATTTTGTCTGTAACATCCACGTATGAAATTAGACAGTTCATGCTTGTATTGAAAGTAAGGAAATAATAAATAAGAATGTTATCCTACTCCAATCCTACTACCAAAAAAGGCGTGATAGCCTAATGGTTTGACCTGCGGCCTCTGAAGCAGGGGGTGTGGCGTGGGTTCAAACCCAGGCTCGCATCTCTGAGTTTTTTCGGAATTTATGTGCGGAATTGAATTTGTAATTTATCATGAGCTTTTCGGTGAAGGAAAACATCGTGAGGAAACTTGCACACTACACTCCTGCGATGAAATTCAATGATGTGTATGAAGCTCCCAATCCGCACTGGGCCCAGGCCCTCTCATTCTGAGTGGAGGCCTGTGCTCAGTAGTGGGACGTAAAAAAGGCTGGGACAACGGGATTTTGTTAAGCACATGTTCAATCACACAAAACCGCATCACGCGTTAACGGAGATAACTTATACTCGAACCCTAGATTAAACCGAATGCTATCTTTTATGCCGGGAAATTGCAGTTCCCGTGGGAAGCTATAACCGAATTCTACGCAGACGAAGTCGCAGGAAATACATATGGTTCGTCGTAAACCATACCTCCGTATCTTCAACTTTTAGTTTTAAAAGGTAGTTTAAACAATTGTTATTTAGTCATGTGTATGTAGCCTAGTCGAGGCTACTGGCGACCAAATGGCTGGCAGCTATTTAGTCATGTGTATATGTAGCCTAGTCGAGGCTACTGGCGACCAAAGGGCTGGCAGCTATTTAGTCATGTGTATGTAGCCTAGTCGAGGCTACTGACGACCAAAGGGCTGGCAGCTATTTAGTCATGTGTATGTAGCCTAGTCGAGGCTACTGGCGACCAAAGGGCTGGCAGCTATTTAGTCATGTGTACGAGTATGTAGCCTAGTCGAGGCTACTGGCGACCAAAGGGCTGGCAGCTATTTAGTCATGTGTATGTAGCCTAGTCGAGGCTACTGGCGACCAAAGGGCTGGCAGCTATTTAGTCATGTGTATGTAGCCTAGTCGAGGCTACTGGCGACCAAAGGGCTGGCAGCTATTTAGTCATGTGTATGTAGCCTAGTCGAGGCTACTGGCGACCAAAGGGTTGGCAGCTATTTAGTCATGTGTATGTAGCCTAGTCGAGGCTACTGGCGACCAAAGGGCTGGCAGCTATTTAGTCATGTGTATGTAGCCTAGTCGAGGCTACTGGCGACCAAAGGGCTGGCAGCTATTTAGTCATGTGTACGAGTATGTAGCCTAGTCGAGGCTACTGGCGACCAAAGGGCTGGCAGCTATTTAGTCATGTGTATGTAGCCTAGTCGAGGCTACTGGCGACCAAAGGGCTGGCAGCTATTTAGTCATGTGTACGAGTATGTAGCCTAGTCGAGGCTACTGGCGACCAAAGGGCTGGCAGCTATTTCTCGCAGCGAATCAGCATCGCTGTTCAATGGGGAACGCTGCCATCCTTTTGGGCAACATGCCAGGGGGCCATATATTTAGATTTAAGGTTTTAGGTATTAATCCTTAGCTAGTTGTTAATTTAAATTGTTTTACTGTTTTCTTAAAACAAATTGATTACTCTGTAAAAATATACATATTTTACGGGTATGGACTCTTCTTTACTATGACTCGACTGACAATAGGCCAATACTTAAACATAATCGTACCACGCTCATGTATAATTGCGGAATTAAGTATAACTTAATTATTATTAGCAGAGGTACGTTATGTTACTTGTACCGTGCAAGGTATAAAAAGGCCTGTAAAGTAGGTATCTGTAGTTTAAGCTGCATTAAACTCTATCTACGGGGTAGGTTAAGTTAAGTTAGAAGGAACTAGTTAAGATAGGGTTCCCGTTGCAAAAGACCGGTCGCTAAACTTATTTTACTTAATCGTATAGTTAACTAAAGTCCTGCACCATATTTTTTAATCCAGTTTTAGTTTTATTGGTGACAAAATGTATGGAATTGTCTTTTTTTGCTGAAGTGTGCCATTAATATTTGTAGTGTCAAT
Source organism: Clepsis dumicolana (assembly GCA_963691665.1). NCBI lineage: Eukaryota > Metazoa > Arthropoda > Insecta > Lepidoptera > Tortricidae > Clepsis > Clepsis dumicolana. Next base: position 6,224,876 of record OY829505.1, on the reverse strand, counting down.
AGTAATGCTTGCCGTGTTGGGTATTTAGGTACATACAAATATTATTGATCGTAATTTATTCTAGAGAAATTTACTTTTAGAATGTACCGTGTGACCTACTCTCGATATCTCTCTCTCTCTCTCTCTGTTTAAATTATCTTAGCATTTTCTTTACCGTACAAGACCTTTAATATTACAGCGGAAAATACCTGTAAAATACCATTCGAAAACGGAGAAAAACCTTCATTAATTAGAAACACAAGAGAAGAAAAAGAATATCAATCAAAAATGTATTCGAGCGGTAGTTTTGTAGCACCATCAGAACACAGGTTTGATTCATATTTGTAGTAATATCAGCGCCTACATGTATCTTACGTACGATGCAAATGAGATTTAAGTATAGTCCAGACATGATCAATGTATTTTGTTCGGTTCGCAGACAGATCGCCAACTGCAGAATCCAGCACGTTTTCTTTGCTCGCGAGTGCAATAGGAATGATATCATATGTTACATAAAAATTCGCTGAGCAGATCAGGCAAACTAAACAATGTGCACTTACTTATGAAATAGCACGGTAATAGTTGTGTGAAAACTACATAAAATGATGTTTTATAGTTATTTGCCAGTCGTGATGTAAAATGTAAATCTTTACCGCGAAGCGAAATTTAAATCAGTACTTGCGGCAGTTGTAGCACTTTACAGCGGATTGCGCATTATAATGGTAGCTAATTCATCTTGTGTCGGATTTATTTTTTATATTTTTAACTACCTATTTGTTGCTTTGAATGCGTATTTTTTTTTCACCGTACAATCTTAATAAATTACGTAGGTATCATTTCAATCATGTTTTACTGAGTATACTTAGTATTATGTTTACTCAAAGTCCTTTTTGAAATGGCAATCTTCGTGTTTCCTGTGTATTTTAGGCCATTTCCTTTTTTCAAGTGAGGACTATCAGACTTGCGAGTAAAAATGCTCTGAAGTTTTTGGTATTCTTTTTGTGTCTACCTGTACACGTGTGTAGTACTATTTAGCTATTCTGTGTCTATACGGAATAAGTAAGTACTCGTTAAAATAAAATTGTAAGTACATTATATTTGCAAACATAGACATCAAGCCAACTTTGAAAAGAAATATTATAAATAATGACGTTTTCAATACATTAAAAGCTTTACTAGTCGACCCAGCGAACAAGATATGGTATAATACACTAAGTGAGTTTACCCACTGCGTAAGCTAACACCTAACATGATCGTCTACGCTGAACTAGCGAACGATATTATCCTAATGCTCACCATTGATAGAAATGTTCTTTCTTCAAAATGATTTTCTCAAAATGTTCTAAACTTTAGCGATAATAACTTTAATAGTTTTAGTGTTTTGTTTCTGTAGGTACAGTGTTCAAAATTTATAGTTAAATTCGTACAGTACAATGAAATTACTTAATGCAGTCTGGGAAGAAAGCATTCTCTAAGTTACCTACCTCTTTCTAGGACTATGTTGAACAGAGAGCCTGTTTTTTATTTGCATCTTCGTAAGTAACGCCAAACTTGTAATATGTAAAAAAAAAAATCCGTCATCAATACTATAACTACGTTTCAATGTTTTTTTATAAATCGTTAAAAATATCTTCTCTGTTTCTGTGAGCAATTCTGCTTATTGCCAGGTTTGGCAATGATTAAATAGTATAATACACACGTAACTATACAAAGGTCAATCGGAATAACGTTCAAGTTCACCAGTTTTTGCTAAGCACCAATTACTTTAATTTGTTGTCTAAAATAAAAGAACACCGACAAAAACAAGAGGAACAATTGAACACTTAAGGCGTAAATTCGAACGAACACAACATTAACTAACACAAACACACGTACGCCTACACTTGTACACACATATAGGTATAGTCTTGTGTTAGGCTTAGCGCATACAATCAATTTTCAAGCTTTCATTTAATTACGCACTGAAACAAAACGCAATCGTCTTATACTTACCTACTTGGTATAAATAAACTATATAATACATAAAAAAACTTTTGACAAAAAGTAAAACCGCCTTCAAAAAAACCTTAGAAAAAAGCCATAAAATAATCCTCTAAAGCCATGAGTTTCATGGCCTAGCAGAAATATGAAGCCGGTGCAATTGAGAGCTGAATATTCCTTGAATGAAGCACCGACTTCATAATTTATTGAATCAGGCGTTACTTTGCGGAGGTCCATATTTATGAACTAAAAAAACAATTACTTTGCTCACCCGCGACCACTAATGACAAATAGTTATATCTGTGCAGATATAACTATTTGTCATTAGTGGTCGCGGGTGAGCAAAGTAATTGTTTTTTTAGTTCACCGACTTCATATTTCTGCTAGGCCTTGAGACTCATGGCTTTAGAGGATCATTTTTTTTTGTAAGGTTTTTTTTTTGAAGGCGGTTTTACTTTTTGTTATAAAAAGATTTTTGTTTCACAATTTTAAGTTAGGTACGTCAATATTTTAAGAATTATCCTCCAACTCCTAATCGTTGAGGAGTTGTACCTTCTATCATCAATTCATCACCACGAGATGATGACTACCTGACGCAAGTAGGTACTTGAATAGCTTTCGAAAATATATGAAACACATGATACGTGCCTATGAAATTTAAGGGTTGCCCTCGATTTTCCTGGGATCCCATCATCATAGATCCTGACTTGGTGATGATGGGACAAACTAGAAAGTATACCCATTCAAACAAAAAAATAATTTTCGAAATCAGTACAGCCGTCTTCGAGTAATCGGGAAACATGCATAAACAATAAATAAAAAACATTCCGACGAATTGAGAACCTCCTCCTTTTTTTGAAGTCGGTTAAAAAGAGAAGTCCTGACTGACTGACTGACTGATCAATGAACAGCCCCTGGACCTAGAAAGCTTTGGCATAGAGGTTCTATTTCTTTTTAATACCAGATTTCTACTCTTTCTTGTTTATATTGTACCTAATCGAAAAAAATCGATTTACATTTTTCATTATCGACGCTTGGACTGCCTTATGTAGAAAAGTGACAAGCTTGTATGCAGAGTAAAATTATTAGTTGGCACCATTTCACCCAATCTCTAATGAGTAGGTCTATGGGAACCACACATTCGCAGCGCTAGAAGACCTATTGAAAAAATTGTATTACTTTACTAACCGCACCAGGTATCCCAGCTGATATGAAGAGTGCCAGGGTGTCTGGCCAGGGGAGGAGCTTGTACTGTTCCCACCACCGCTTCACGATGAGGCTGACGTAGAACCCTAGCACGAACGACATGGGGATTGACTCGCTCTGCGCCCCGAAGTACTGTCGAACTTTCTCGAATACCCTGCGAACAAAAGTCGTATTAACCGTCACTATTAATTAACCGACTATATTATAATTGTAATAAATAGTAATAAGACAATATGTTTATTACAACAAAACAAACAAAAACAAAAAGAATGATTGAATCTAGAACCCAAAATGGAAAACGTCCCCGAGTCCGCTACCTCGGGGCAAGGTGCCCAAAAGGCTGGCGGCGTTGCCTCTTGGTATAGCAATGCTATATGTTGGCCGAGGAACGCGCCAGCCCTGTGATCACCTGTAATTTTGTTTTTTTTTTCTTAATATATTTAAATAGTAGTTTATGCAACTACTACATAATGAGGGTCCTTAAAACACGAGTGTGTTTTTATGAAACGAGGCGAAGCTGAGTTTCATAATAGGATCACACGAGTGTTTTAAGGCCTAATTATGTGGAGTTGCATACATTACTTTATCTACACACATATTATAAGTACTCTAAGATGGGTTCAGAAGCCGAAGGCATATATCATACCCATACCTGTCACGAATTTGACTGTTTTTTTTTTAATCATAGACAAACATACTGAGCTGACGTTTCGTGAACTGTTTTTTTTTGTAAAAAAAAACAAACTGTCACAATTATTAATTATACATGTCGGACTGAACTCGACTTATATGCGTGAGTGATCCGGTTTATTTCACTATGATTGTAAATTACATTGGTTATCAAATTCGATACATCGAATTCGATATCGAAAAGTCATTACTTTACTGCTGGTGGTGGAGGAGCTGCTGGGGCTGGCGCTGTCGGCGAGAAGGCCACGTCGTGCTGCAATGCCGGTCATTTTCTACGGTTTCTGAACGCATTATAGAGGACTTATGATATGTGTGTAGATAAATAATTATAAGTAACGATTTTAAATGACTTTCTTCTTTATTTTCTCTTAGTTGCGTATTTACTTGTTAAAAGTTGAAAATGTACGCAATCGTGCATTTAGCTTAGTGTTGTGCCATGTTGTAAATGCTGGGAGAGAATAATTATTCTCATTATATATTGCACGCCTAGAACACACGAACATCCGTACCGCTGAGACCTATTGTATTTACTATGTTCTGGCAATAAACATCTTTGTCTTTGACTTTATTGGACGCCAAAGTTTGGCCACAGTTACACATTTGGGTGCTCTTTCAGAAAAATGGGCCTGCTTTGGCCCGGTAATTTTCTTATAGCCCTTTCGTGACCGAGGCAACAGTTTTTAATCCCCTGGCCTATTTCACCAACTTTACAACTGTCAGTTTTCAATGACAATTCGTTTTCAATTGCTATATTGAAGAGCTTTTGTTTTAGCGCGCTTCATACTGGCCAAGGAATGTAGTTCGAATTGTCATGACAAACCGACAATTGTAAAGTTGATGAAACAGGGGCCTGATATATGTATGAGTTATGGGTGGTACAGTCAAGGGCAAAGATATAAGATAAACATAGTGGCAAAATATGTACACATCAACCTTAATAAGGTACTAAGGTAAGGTAAGGGACTGTATGTGTATGATAAATGCTGCGACTCGGTATTTTATATTCGTGGTCCGGTGCCAAAAAAGGGGAAACTTTATATGATAGCCAATCACGATGTCATATATGAGGCACTTCGATCGTTGGAGGGCATAGTGACACTGGTATAGTGGCTCTGTGAGCTGTTGACCTCGCGAGCTCATTTTTGTAAATTTTTGGTTTAAAAAACATTATTTAGTAGATACCTAATTTTCGAACCAGCTCACAGAATTATAAGAGAATCGGTTGAAAAATGCAACCAGAGCGCCTAGTGTAAACGCCGACCTGGCCAAGAAGTACGTCTCGACACTTTAACGCAAATGCGATCGAGACGTATTTTGTGTTTTTTGATTACACTAAGGGCACTGTAGCCTGTAGAGAAGAACAGCCGGACATTATGAAAGAATCTTTGCCCAAGCTGAAACGGAGACTCAGATATTTCCTGTTTATTTTTTTTTCGTGAAATTGCGTTTACCTTTTTTAGTGTCCCGGTCAGTAACCTTCGTAAAAACGAGTTTGCATTTTTTATTTTAATTCTAGGACTTTGAATTGCTTCACGTTTAATTAGGCAATATGCCTACAATTACAATAAGTCGTAATTGTACTTCTATGATTAAATTTGCAAACGACAGTTATAAACCCAATTTAATCAAACTTATTTAAATTGCATTAGCCTCATTTAAAGTAAGTAACTACAAGCTGAATAGTTTTGCTGTTTTACACCTGCGAAATATGAAGCGACTAGCTTCTGCCCCGCGGCTTTGCCCCGCGAAATATTTCTAAATGGGTTAGTTCCCTATCCCGTGGGAATTTCGATAAATCCCTTCTTAGTGCATCCCTAGGATACTCAAAGTACATGTTTGCCAAATTTCAAGTCTCTAGATCCAGTGTTTGGGCTGTGCGTTGTCTGCCAGTCAATCAGTTAGTCACGGTACTGTTTTACAGGTATAAGATATCTTAAATTCGCACATAAGAAGTTACTACTCACACTGTTTTAACCACAACACATTTTGTACCTCTTCCGATAATTTAATGCAAGCTTATGTAAATTTTCCTTTGAGGAAAACGTGCACATGAGTAGGTATCTAAATCTTATAGATGGGCTTGATACCGCCGGTACACAACTGGATAATCCACCTACAGTCGTAGGGTGAGATCGCGCTTAGAATTTATCATGTAGTAGCCCACTGGATGTCTGGATCATCTTTATACCTATAAATAACACAGTACCGTGACTGACTGGCTGACTGACTGACTGACTGACTGACTGACTGACTGACTGACTGACTGACTGACAGACAGACAACGCACAGCCGAAACCATTGGACCTAGAGACTTGAAATTTCACAAACAAATAACTTGAGTATCCTGGAGGTGCAATAAGAAGGGATTTTTCAAAATTCCCATGGGATAGGGAAACTAGCCCATTTTCAAATATTTCACGGGGGCAAAGCTGCGGGGCATAAGCTAGTTTTATCTTGGAACAATTTAGAGTTGGTGTTACGCCAATGACCAAGTCGTTTTTGTAACCAACTATATACCTAAGCAAAGCTGTCGAAAAAAGTGGCCTGCCTTATTGTGTGTACATGCAGAAAATAAATAACATGTTAATATAACCACTGACATTTAAATGATGTTAAGTTTCAATTCCTGATACAATAAGAATGTAAATTTTTATCTCGATGTTCCTGCACATGTAGCACAGCCTCATTTTGTCGCTTGTCACACAGTGCGTCCCTTTCATAGTGATGGAATCAGTGAAGGACGCACTGAGCGACAAGCGACAAAATGGCCCCCCTGGTGCGGTCCAATGGTTCTAAGGGTCCGAAACATCTTTCCGTCTCGTTGAAAGGAGTACCTTTCGGGTAACGGGCACAGAGGAACCAGGGGCCACCGCACAGGTCGAGGGGGGGGGGGGGGGAGTTTGACGACCCTTGTTCCCCAAATAAATACATAGATATACAATGACAATGCAAAGAAAAATCCAAAAAAAAAAAAAAAAATATGACACAAGGCATTGAAAAATTCGTTAGGTACACCAACGTTAAGTATAGCTTAATTGGTGGAGCGTGGTACGCATTACCGAGGTTGCTGGTTCAAGTCCAGCTGCTTAACGGATTTTTCTTTGCATTGTCATTGTATATTGAATTTCATTCTATGAATGTTTCATAAAAATAAACACAAAAATAATCAATAAATCGATTATTTTCATTTTTTTTTTTTAAATACATAGATATTAATTTTCATATTGCTCGTCCCCTTATGCAACCATACTTACTTTCCTCTACAGCTGACGGGTGTGATTGAAACCTGTTGGGTAGAAACTCAATAGCATAGTTTGGTGTCTAGAGGAAAACGGCTCGGGTTTTCAACACTAAAGTAGGTAGGTACTTAGTGCTTGCCATATTGAAAATGGAGTGACGTCACAAAGTTTTGGTGATGCAAGTCCGAGACCAATATGACCGGGCTAGAACGGGGGGACAAGCTGAGTGGGAATTTTGGCAGTAAGGCGTCAAACACTCCACGGAGGTGGGGTTTTGTCTGATGAGAAATTCCAAGATGCGTCAGGCATACGAGTATTGTCCAACACGGCAACATCCTAAAAAGAACATTGGGACTCTAGAATAAAAAACCCGAACCGTTTTCTCAAAACATGCCTTTACAATTTTTACCGAGATGTCTATGACAGCCTTCATATTTCTTTACATGACCTCCTTGCATACCTAATAGAACGGTAACTATGCATTTGGGTTTATTATTTATAACTACTATGCTATCGCGAGCAGAGGGTATTTCGAGTGAGTTCTATCTGTCAATTTCCACCAATTGTAGGCATAGCTTGTCTCTCATTGGTGGAGAATGACAGATAGACGATATAGATATAAGCGGATTATTGACTCTCGAAAGCCCACATTGCGTTTAGGTTTTGAAAATGTGTTTCATAATAGCGAGAACAGCATAAAAACGACCACCAAAGACCGCTAACGCTAAATAAATAAAATAAAAACCGGCCAAGTGCGAGTCGGACTCGCGCACGAAGGGTTTCGTACCATCTATAAAAACGGCAAAAAAATGACTGTTATATGGGAGCGGCAACAGAAATACTACATCTATGAAAATTTCAACTGTCTAACTATCAGGGTTCATGAGATACAGTCTGGTGACAGACGGACAGATAGACAGACGGACAGCGGAGTCTTAGTAATAGGGTCCCATTTTTTATTTACCCTTTGGGTACGGAACCCTAAAAACAGAGCTTTACCTATCTAATAAAATATATAATGTAATAACAACCGAATTGACAATGTTTAAAATGTAAGTTCAGTGTTACTTTAAAACGGTAACACGAATACCGGTAAGCCGTAAAACAAATGAGAATGACACATTCGCTCTTCAGTTGTTTATTGCGGACCGTTATTTCACTTTAGGAGCAGCAGCAGCGTTTGGTCAAGGTCGTCTGATCTACATACCCGTTGATAACTTGATAACTTCAAGGTAAATGGACAAACTGTATTCAAATAAATCTGCGTAAACAAAATTTATACTTTTAAATTAGATCGATTATTGTGTTAAGGAATTTTAAGACTTAACATAATCGGTCACGTGGTCTGAGGCCAGTAAGTGTGCAGAGCCCGGATATGTTACCCTGTCGAGATTTATTTCGTGGTAGGTAGCGAACGATGTCCGGCAAATTCAGGAATCAGGATAAAGCTTGCTCGCCATGATATGGAGAACTTTGGGCCACGCTGGCTTGATTCAATAACAGTCTATATAGTTGTGTGCACAATGCCCGGAAATTACAGACGATGTAAAAATACTGATTTTCACTGTATTTTTTGGATATATACTTAGTACGTACACTAACAGACTTGAATTGTTCAGCCATCATACAACCCTGCATAGCGAAGTAACGCCATGTCAACAAATAATTTCAATAATATTTTGACATTGAAAATTTGCGACAAGGTCCTATTGTGGCTCAACAATTAAAGTCCGCGAGTGTACATCCTAAAATAACATCTATAAATACCTAAATCTCATTCCATATTTGACAGAATCTCTAGGTTCATCTTGGTCTCAAAGTCTAAATAAAAATCTGCCATCTGCTATAAATCTGCCACTAAATCTATCACAAGATTATCAACCGCAACATCGAAACCGGTTTTATGGTATTTGAGCAAAAAACCTAATTAACTTAATTGCGATTCAAATGCCCAAACAAACAGGTAATTGACCACCGCTAATTATTTTATTTCTATCAAATACGCGTGTAATTATAACGAAAGGAAGCCATTTTGTTTACGACTGTCGTTTGAAAGTTGCACTACCGTTCATGATCACTAATAGCGAATATACTTATATACATCATCCTCAATTTGGATTGTGATCAAGGATTAGCCAGGGATAAATTATCGGATTATCTAAGTACCTGTCGACCCTGCCTGCTTTTAGGGTTCCGTAGTCATCAAGGAAACCTTCCAGCCTTATAGCGATTTGCGAGCGAGTTTTGTATTGGGGCGATCAAGCAACGTGTTCGCAGCGAGCGATATTAGTATGACGCACTCGCTCGCAAATTGCTATAATGATTAAGGCTGTTATAGTTTCACTAGTCTGTCTGTCCATCTGTCTGTCCGTGGCATAGCTCAGACTCCTTTACGTGTGTTGATGAAAGTATAATAAAATAGGCATACGTATGCCAAATTAAATACAATCTTTCTAGTATACATATAAGAAATATGTAATTTGGTAAGTATACCAATACCTTATGCATATTAATCACACCGAAAAAGTGGTATACCTACATAATAAAAACTATAAATAATTGAAAATTAAATAATATTTATGTTTTTTCTTTTGTTATCAATGCCATGGGTGTCGTTGGATAGGGCTTTCAAGAATTTAAAAGATTCTCTAATTAAAAGACTCTATAATGGCGCCTCGCTTGCAGTCTCGAGCGGTATTGTCACTTTTCGGTACTGAATGGCACTCGATTTGACACTTCAACGGTGAAACAGCCGTGAATAACCGTAGAGAATAACACCGCAGATGAAGCAAACGCAATACGTATCATATATCCATATCAGATACGGCGCGAACTTCTCTTACGTTTTCTGTAAGATATTTTGAATAACATGTTCTTACTCGTAGAACCTCTAATTGTGACTCATACGAAAACAAGGGATATACGGAAAACACTGTCATGGTAAGTTTACAAATTTCAAAGAACAACGCGAACACATCATTTGTTTATGAAATCTTAGCCTTTTTCCCACCCATGTAATCTATTCCGGTATACAGGTGGCCTGTATCACAAACGGCGCAGTTTTCCCAATCGATGCAATCGCTTGTTTTGGAAACCAATTGATTACAATATGTGTACTGAAATGGAACGAATCAGATCGCTCCATCCGTGCCGTGCTGTGATGAAAGTAACCTTAAACTCAAGCCCAAAGCGATGCATTTGCAACGAGAGAAAGTGAGCGTGAATTTAACCATCATACAGTTCAAAACCGAGGAAATAGCTTCTTGCACATACTGTACTAGTTTCATCAGTTGCGATAACAATTTCTTGGTTTCAAATATCGTGCGGTATCTGCGCGTGCATTAACAGATCTTGTGTAGTGTTGCATAATTTTAACCACCAGAACTATATCGATGTAGAAGAAAGAGTTTATCGATTTGTATGGAACGTGTAACATTTTGCATAGATATTGCAGGACAAACACTTAGATGAAAGGAAATACCTCGAAATACCAGCTTTTTGGTGGTGTTCTGCTGGTGTTTAAATAGTTCATTATTGAACGAAAGACATTTTGTTTTTAAAATCTGACGTTTTGCTTTTGAAGTTTGCGACGATCAATCTACGGTTCTCAGGCTTTATTTTTGGCAGGTACATAAACTCTTTGATTTTAACCATTGATGTACCAAATAGTGACAGATTTGCCACCCCTTCACCGCGCGCGGACAAGCAATATAGGTGATTAGGTTACTCGGTGACTTAGTCGCCAACAGCCGCCGCGCAGGTGACATCTCGTTGATTCGCCCAGTTCAACCGCTCAAAATGACGTCGTGCACATTTATGAACTGTACAAATAACACAAAAATGAAAAACAAAGCACATGGAATCACATTCCATATGTAAGTAAATAACATACTCATTATTTGTACAGAAAACCACGCACTTAAAATTATATTATTATAGCCAAATAATGCAGGGCCGAAAAATTATTTCCCCGCCTGATAAATCCCAACCTCTAATAGTATGGCCATTTTGTAATTCCTAGTAAACTAAATAAAACTATTACAGAAACTGACTATTTCTACTGATTTTCCAGTTTTTAGATCTACCTATTTAGACTGTCCATTATCTTTCCAATGACGACACTGAAATAGGTACCTTTTTTGTAATTTTTCCATTATTTTATATTTTTACCTTTGAAACAGTTACGAAAGACTTGCCTTCCATTCCACTTGCCACTCTGTGAGCTTTTTCGTCTTTTATACCTAAAATATTATCAATAGTGGCTCTGAGAGCTGTAGACCTCGTAAGCTATTTTTTTTTCAAAAAACTATTTTACACTGCAGAGGAGAACAGCTGGACAGACATTAAGAAAGCATTTTTGTCCCATTTGAAACGTTCATGCTTCGCTCGCTCGGTCAATAAAGAACGACCTGTTATTTTATGTTCGTAAATTAGCAGGTCAGGTCATTGTTATCATGCGACTACTTGTTATTTTGTGGACATGAATTAGCAGGTCGGTACGGTAGTCATATATTATCCAGATGTTATATTTGTCTGTGGTATATTCCCTTGAAGTTTGACATGTCAGTGTAATGACAGCTAAAGAGTGAAGGCCGCATTTTGTCAGCGCTAAAGAGGTTCGTGGCCAGTCTTCATGTATAAAAGTCGGTGATTTTAACCCAATTCAAATCATATAGTTAAGTGTGACCAATGTCGAGAGATGAGCTTTAATTAATGATATTCTTGTAACTTATGGTACCTAACTACAGTAACTCCTTAATGTCCACTTCGTAACAGGCTGTAGCTTTGATTTGCTTACAAAGATCATCAGAGCTCTGTTAAAGCGTCAACTAATCCTGCAGTTACATTAACATTTTAAGACTAATTATCACGTCGTCAGTCTTGTAGGAAGCCAATCTACTTCCTTCCTACAAGCTTCCTACAAGACTGACGACGTGATAATTAGTCTTAAAATGTTAATGTAACTGCAGGATTAGTTGACGCTTTAAAAGAGCTCTGATGATCTTTGTAAGCAAATCAAAGCTACAGCCTGTTACGAAGTGGACATTAAGGAGTTACTGTAGTTAGGTACCATAAGTTACAAGAATATCATTAATTAAAGCTCATCTCTAGACAAGTTTGTTCGGTCTATACTTAGTTTCAGCTTAATAGAGTTTAGTAAAGGAGTTGCCTACCTCTGTTGTGGTTCTGTGAGTGCGAACCGATACAGTAAGTTGATTGTGTAGTAGAGTGTGAGGTACGCGAGCAGTTCTCTCCACACAAGCTTGTATACGCTGCCTCGCCATCTGCAACCAGATAATTTTATATTTAGTAACGTTAAGTCAATCATAATATATTAGAGACTTATTTTTGTAAAAACATGGGACAAGCTATTGAAAATATACTCAAACATCCCAAACATATGCCTTTTGGAACAGGAACCGCTTAGCGATTCCGCCAGCGGTGACCGGTGCGCGCGGCCGGCGGCACCCGTGCGCGAGACTCATATCGCTGGTACTAATTAGTGCCACAAAATTGGCAGCAAGCCCGCCCATGCGCTATATACCTACATAATTATGTCTAAGCTTGTCACTGTTTGAAGTTAGCGCAGTTCTGGAAGTTCAGACTAAAACGTTTTGTAGAACAATACCGCACAATTATTAGTTTGAATATCCTTTGGCACAATAAGGCAAAGATCAAAGGTTAGGGCACTTTAATTTTAATAATTGACACAAACAATGCTTACCCATAAATTATTTTCTATTTGTATAATGCTATGAATTAAGGTGCCAACTATTGGGGTTGCGTCTGACTATTACTGTCTTTCAGTCAAGAGTCACAGCTTAGTCAGCAGCAATAGTTGCTAAGCAACCGAAGCCGTCATAATGATCTGCAGAAGCTCTTATGTCTATAACAATAGTGCCGTGCTTAGATCATTGTGATCGCTTCGGTTGCTTACCAATTTTTGCTGCTGACTGTATAATGTCTCGTGCTAACTTCGCAGCATAATTATCTACACTGTACACGTATTAGAGAACAAATGAAATGAAACCAAGCAAAGTGGTATTGTTCTCTGTTAAATAAGTACAGACTCGGCATTTGAGACATTTTCCACCCCAACGCACAACTGTAAGTGTAAACAGGTACAGTCATGGAATTTCATTTCGTTCGTCACTTTTCGACTCTATGTCAACGAGTTAAGATCGAAAAGCGACGAAACTTTTTTGTACCTTGCCACCTGTTTTACAATTTAATTTAAAGCCTGACATAAAAACGGAATCTCAATCATTCAACTTTACGTAAGTTTCTTCCAGTACTAGCGTGACTTAGTGAGTTCTCATTCTCGTTACGTGATCGCTACGAATGTGTCGGAAATTTGAAAACAAAGTGTTACGACATCGTCGAAGCCTTTACAGACTGCAGTTTGCTGTAACTGTAACCGTAATACTGTATTCATGGCATTCTTTTAACATGAAACGTCTTTTTTGTTAACGGTCTTTTGGATGACGCTTAGAGCAGGGAAGGAATGGAGATGTTAACGCGCGATTTCCCCTCTGTCAAAACTCTAACATTAAGTCTGACCAAAATGATCAGGGTCTGTTGATTGCGTGCGTGTTTTTGGCATTTGTGTGACAGTTTTGTTTTAGTGTGAGTTTGTAGGAACGTAACAAATTTTGACATGAGCGCAGACGTGTGCTGTACGTGTGTTCCTCGTTTCCCTCAAAAAGTGGCAGATAAATTGTAGTGCATAGATAAGCCAAAGGCGCCTCCCATCTGTCTGCTTTATGGGATGACGGCACTTTGTTGTTGACAAAAAGACAGCAAAAGTTCATGGCCATCTATTTGTATAATAAAATTAATAAAACCATAAATATGTATTCTCTATCTACCTATGAATGTAAACATAAACTAAAAGTACACACACACACACTCACACACATACACACACACACACACACACACACACACACACACACAACCACACACACATCTAGTATATAAGGCAAAATGTATCGCATTGTTGGGAGAGGACACTGACTTCTGTAACACATATTATTAGGTATTATATACCGGGTGACTTCTAAGTCGTGGACAGAAATAACTTTTTCAAACTCTAAACCCTTGGTATAAATACTTGCACATAATACCCACTTTGTGAATCTGTTGGCTTTAATTTTTCCAATCCGTTCTGTCCGTTTTATTAAATACTAGATGTTGCCCGCGACTTCGTCCGCGTAGATTTCGGTTTTCGCTATCCCGCGGGAACTATATAATTATCCCGAATAAAAAGCAGCCTGTGTTATTCCTCAATATTCAAACTATCTTCTTACCAAATTTCATCTAGATTGGTGCAGCGGTTTTCCCGTGAAGAGGTAACAAACACACAGACAGAGAGACAGAGCCACTTTCGCATTTATAATATTAGTTAGGATGATCAAGTCTCATGGTAGTTTCACGCTTTGCTAATCTTACTGACTATACCCACTCTTACTATTCGTAATTACAATTATCCACCTTAAAAACATCACGTAATAGCGCCCAGATCCCTAATGTATCTCTTCGTGTGGATCACGCTTATCATGTTATCCGTCGTTTAGAGCAACAACAAAAACCGCACTTACTCGCGTGTGACGGACGGCCGTAACCAACGTGTTTGGTTCTCGGAACCTCTAGTGTAGTCTACGGCCAAAAAACCAAAAACCATGTTACGGCTGTTTCGTTATTTTTGTTTGCCCCCGCCTGCACTCCTAATAATATTCAAGCTACCTATGTATAACGTACTTATGTATAATGAGCTGGTTTTTCTGTTTTTAGTTGTGTGTTGCAGTCGGGGTTTTTGAATAAATTTGTTTTAGTCATATGAACTGAAAATGTTTGCGAAAAAACTTTAAAAAGTTATAGATTTTCAAATACCTATTCAATGATACCCCACTTGATCTAGTTTGTCGACTTTATTATTTTTATTTTTCACAATATGGCATCCGATTGATCCGATGGCCGCCATATTGGATTTAAATTGCTGTCATGTCTTTAGTGACTTTCGCGAGATTAACACGAATCGATTGACGTAAGAATCATTAAAATCGGCAAACGTGTTCGGTTTCTAGAGGGCCACAAAGGAACAAACATACATTCATACATATCTATATAGGCTGATAAGCACATTCTCCTTTGGGTTTCACAGTCGGGTAAGAATACGTCTTGATCGCGTTTGCGGTTAAGTTTCAAATAGTATGACATTGTTTGTTGTCGATACATGCCACTAGTGGCGCTGCCAATTTGCCCGGCGTAGTAATTCTGACGCGATAGAGACGTTTTTTTGGTCGTTGATTACACTAGGCGCTCTGACGCGCAAAAAACCTATTTAATTGCAAGACGCATGCCTAAATTCGAATTTGGTGGTTATATTAAGCGTATATTAATTGTGTTTTGGCTGGGTTTGTAGTCGGATGGAAAACAATGAGTTAATTAAAATTTTAGTTCATAATTCATAACTTATAACTACGTCCGTATCTTTTTACAAGTTTTTATATAACATGCTCGTATTCGTATGTATGTAAGTAGGAATATCTTCAAAATTTGCCAATCATTTTTTTGTTTTCAAGAATGTTAAAAAAAATTACTTAAATAACAGCAGGGCTCTACTAACACTGGGCAACTTAATAGGTACCTACACTCGGGAAAAGCGGGAAAAAATTTCGGGACTCGATTCCCGTGATAGACGAACTATTTACATACGGTGCACGAGTCCGACTCGCACTTGAGCGATAATCAGAAACTTGTGGTTTTCCTCAATCCATTTCACAGTTATTTTCGAGCGTTATATAGGTATAAGTATGGCTAAAAATTAGAACATCAACCCTTTTCGTGAGCAATTGCGCAATCAATCGACCACCCTACTTTATCTAAGTACCTAATTATAATTATTGTTTCAATGAATTATTTCAAATAAATATTAAAAATAGGGTGAGTAAATTGTGCCGTTGAGTAGGTATATAGTCAAGAATTAACTTTTTTGAAATGTACTGCCTTTTCTATAGACGTAAAATTAAATTATCATGCAAAATCATCAACTTCCGATTTCCTGGGCAATACCTTTAATCATAATCACCTCCCGTTTTTACTGGCTAGACTAGAGAAACAAATCTTCGTCAAGAAATTTAATCTTTTAAGTAATAGGTACATCTCGTAGGATTATGTCACATAATCATATTCTTTAGAGCATGAAATGTTTTATTAATGCTCAGTTAATACGACTACGACATAAACTTTCTAATTTACAATATAAACAGCTTCCTTCCTTTCCGAATGCGAGAGATTTTAACTTGAGGACTTTCCTTATCTTGCCGATTTAGCTACAGTGCATTAATTCTATAAAGCAGCATCGCAGTGTCACCATTTGGTACTCAATGACCACTAATAATTTGGCAATTCGAGACTGAAACAGCCTGAACTGAATATCCTTAGGGAATAACATCCCTGCTGAAAACATTTATGGAATGTTCTCAGTATCGGGAAAGTTAGCGAATTGGCGTTCGTATGCATTCGCTTTGCTCAGGCTCGAGCGAACCCGAATCGAGTATAAAATGACAATGACCAACTCAGCACACTATAGTCACTATCATAATTTACTATTAAAGTCAGGTGTGCCTCCGCACTTTTATCGTTTCTGAAGATGAAAAGGAATATATTATTGTAACTGCGATTGAACGAGGAGAAAAGTAATAAGCACTTATTGAATCTGTTTATGGTTAGACAAAAATCAAACCAATACTTTAGATTTTTACCAGCAACTTTAAACGCTTTGGCGCTTGAAGCCATGCGTTTTGATCGCATTTCGACTAGTCCCGCTTGAGTGAGTAAACTCCACAAGCAAAAGTATTGCCGTAACGCAGCGCAAACGCAGTAACGCGATTTTTGTAACTCATGTTTCTATATGGGCGTCGATGCGATGGACGGTAGGTAGATTGATATTTTTTTTTTTTAAAGCATTATTTCGAAAACCTTTTCGAGATATATGTTTAACAGACATTTTCCTCGTTTTACTTTTATAAAATAGTCAACGATTACGGATATTTTAACAAAAATACGTATGATCTTTGTTTGACCTTAGTCCCAGTCTGTATACGTTAAAAGCTTTTGCATCTTTTCATTTAAAAAATACCCATCGAATTTATTCTGTGGTATTTAGGTATTTGTGTCACTGTCAAATGTCACATTCAGCATAAAATAAGCAATGCTCGTTTTTGAACTTTCCTTTGATATTTAAAAGCTTTGGTGAAATCGGTCATATTTAATAACTCTAACTGTAATAACTTCTGCTTTCTGATTATTGAAATAATTCAACAACTATGTTCAACAACCGGAAAAATATGCACCAGGGGGTCGATTTTTGAATCTCACTTGGTGACTAAATTCTCACTCACCCATGACATTGATATGACTATTTGCCAAAAGCCTTATTTTTGAACCCGTCTACTAACATGCACATGCAGCTGATTTACGTTTATGTGATAGACAAGCATGTCAACATAGTAGATTGAGGTTAGCTGTCACTGCCAGTGGTCGAGAAGTAATTCAAGTGATCTCGTTTACGGCTGGGTGGGAGCATTCGTATTTGATATCACAGGCATGAGAATTTTAGTCACCGGTGAGATTAAAAAATACGATCATTTTTGAAATCACTGAATTTTGTCACCGGGTGAGATTCAAAAATCGATATAATGTGACTGACAGCAGTGACAGCGGTTGACAGTGACAGTGACAACCATTGACTTTTTTTATCAATTAATAAGCTTAGTTCTTTCCTTGGATGCAGCCAGAATATGTCATTTACGAAAAGTCGTATCTGATATTTATAATAAAACATTAAAATTTAACTACGCTATTATATACCAAGATATTCAAATCGGTTTCTTAAAATGTTCTATATTTTAAGAAAAAAATATAAAAAGCAGTGCTTAAAAAAACTGAACAATGGATGCGATTCTACGTGCACATCGCCTAAATAGCCTAAAACTAAATTTTCTAATTTTTAGTTAAAATTTAGACGGCGGATTTAACAAGTGCTATTCCAGAATGTCAAGATGACTAAATTTAGCCGGGTTTTATCCGTATCCTAAAATTTCTAAATTAAATTGAGCGTGTTGCTACTTGAAAAAAATAAGTGAACGAATGAATGAATGAAATTCGTCAAAATGTATGGGATCGTATTTTCTTAAATTTTAATGGGCAAAATTTAGAAAATGGCTTCTGGCATCGTGTTTAAGCTGATAGCCTTGTAGCCAATGCTTTATAATAAAAAAAAAACTGTCCTGGAGGAAAACTATCTTGGAACTCCTCGGTCGTGTTTTATAAAGCTATAAGTTACAATTCACAAGCGGAAGTCTCATTCTATCACCTTTCGTTAGAAAGAGACTTCCGCTTGTAATTTGTAAGTTGCAGTAGCGCATCCCCTGCACACGAAGTTTAGTGTCCACTACGTGTTGGCCCATATCCCGCGACAGCCTAAACAATTTCCGAAAGTTCTGCTCGGACCGGTCAAACGGGTTAGATTCATCTCGCAACCTCTTCTAATAATTTTTTTCACCCTCACCCTCGCCATACTCCCTCTCTTCGGCCATCAGAGCAGCTATCACGTATTCGTCATCCATTTCTAATGAATAATATAGTAAGGAATCGATCCGACACAACTAGATTTTAAGCAATCGGGGTTTAAACGGGACTATTTTAGTCGCCGCTAAAATTAGGCAGTTTAGCTCGACTTTTGCCTAAAAAGGACATGCAAAGAATAGCATTTAAACGGCTAAACCTAAATTGAATAGACCGCCTAAAATAAGAAACGTCAGATTCAAATTGGCCTTGTCATTTGATTATGACAGCCGCTCATAGAATAGTAAAGGGACTTAGCGACGCCTAAATTTAATTAGGAATTTTAGCGGCCGCTGTAGAATCGGGTCCATTGCCCTGTTTTCTTGAGTCCTTTAACCTGCTACACACAAGTTTACACATTTTATCCGTTTACCTTTTGATAAAATAATAACCTAACCAACTTCGAAAAGTTGAAAAACCCCCGACATCGTCATTTCAAAGTTCAATATTTCAAAAACGGGTGAACCGATTTTAATGAACCTCAGCTAAGAACTATCTCGATTAAACTAGCTTTCCAATAAAAAAAAACCGCATCGCAATCGGTCCATCCGCTTGCGAGGTACCATGCCACAGACAGATACACAGATACACAGACACACAGATACACCGGTCAAACTAATAACACCCCTCTTTTTCGTCGGGGGTTAAAAATTAAGGATACATTATCTCAGGAAAGTAAACGCAAACAACAAAACACGTTTAGCGGCTTCATCATGCGGCGAAGGCTGGATTCCACTACTAAAACGTATAGACTTAATTACTTCTTGATAAGTATTTGAATTCCTGCTGTCGAATACTATTTATTTGTGTACTGTAAAAGTTAGTGCGAGTTTCCGCAATTGACGAGCAGATTATGCAAGGCAACGTTGCTATTATGCCGGGCCGGTTAGAAATGTCGGCCGTCAATAGATAGGGGTTTACAAAAATAACTGACAAAGCAAAAAAAAAAAAACAAGATTAACGACAGGTGTCTAATTAGCACTAGTAAATTTTACTGAAAAAAAATCTGCGCTGCAGGTATTGTAGAATTCGGTTATGGCGCTCCCTGCGGTATCTACGCAATTTTCAGGGTGAAAAAGAAGTAGCGTTAAATAGCTTTTGCTTGAAAGAGTACTTAAGAAACATCCAACATCCATCCTTACAAACTTTCGCGTTTATAACATTAGTAGGAGTGGATTTATTTACCTTGAATCTGTCCATTTCCCTGCCCACATTCTGAAATTTGAGTGGATATATTCTATCAAAGCCTTCTCCATGTTACATTTACAAAACAAACATTAATCGCTAAAACCCTGGCCGCAAATCATCAGCCATTTTAAAAATAGACGAAGAATCGAATCGAACGGTGTCCGCGCGCGGATAGTGCAAAAACTAGGGCTCACCCAGTATGGATAAAGAATTTTCCCGTGACCGTGATAGTCACATGAGACTAGCCTCGCTAATATCTATGAAGCCCACATTACGATAGGTTTTCAACTAGCGGAATACGAAATCAGTAGCCGTCAAAATTTGTTCACTCGACCTTCATCGAGCCTTGCTTGAGGTACGCTTACTAATTACTGATTTTGCCGACGACAATTGACCATTGTTTTAATAGGGTTGTTTGTAAGACTATATGATTTTTTTCGTTCTTATGTATAGGAGGTTTAAACTAGGTATAAGACAAACGACCCAATGATCGACACGTTAATTCCAATAATTCACGTGTCCTTTGACAATTTTATTGCTACGTATTAAAATTGAAGGTTATAACTATTAGAACAATGTTGGGCATAGGGACATTTGCTTTACCTAATCATAGTTACAAAATCATGGCGATGTTCATGTTCAGGCGAGGGTTGCGACTTGCAACAATGGGTAAACGTCCTAGCATTGCGATACAGCGAGGAAATGCTGCCAGCATCTTCGGATCATGCCGCGGGGTAAATTTATTTAAGTGAGTTTTACCTATTCGTAAATTAGTTCGTTTTTATTTGGTTACTTACCTTAATAAATTTAATAGTAAATAATATAAATAATTGACGCCCTGCCGTTAGAATTGGGACATTCAGGTAAGTATATTAAATAAAACCGCAAAAGTATTTTAAAATAATACACGAAGAAGGTAATCTAATTTATAGCTGTTTTAATTCTGAACTTAGGTCCGAGATGAGGACTTAGGTTTAGGTATTATGCAGGGTCCGCATCGGCCATCTTTGTGTTGCTAGAGTCACTCAGCCAGCTGTAATTGCTTTTAATGCTTATCAGACGAGTCTTAATGTATCTTTAGTATTAAACTTATCAGCAATATAATTACTTATTGTGCAACGGTAGTCAAAATATTGAAAAAACATGACAGTTTTATGGCATTGAAATCATGGAAAAATTTAAAGAGTCTGTTGTAAGCTAAGCTAAGGCCACTAATTATCCGTGACCAGCCGGCAAGAGGTTTACTTTAAGAAACGTGTTAGCGGAGTTTTTACGATTTTTTGCAGAAAATCCGAAGTTCCATTATGTCAACTAACCTCTAGAAATCGACGCTTATCATTGCTGCCTGATGGTAGGCAAGTCATTTTCGGTATCTTCAAGTTCAACCAAAAAGTTCATTCTGATTCTCCTTAACAACGTACAAATAGGTACAATTTAATTGAACCGCCTGCCAGAATTGGCTTCTGAGAACACGACCAGTCTGTGGAGCCCGAATCGACACCTATCTCACAGAATTTACTCTGCAAATTTATCTTGTACAAATGAAACTGGAGTGTTATATTTGAGTTGACTCGTTGTTTTCTCAGTATCCTTTATGTTAGCGAGAATGAGGTTCCTACTTCGCTGTGTGAACGGAAACGAGATACAAATCTGAGTATAAATCCGTATATTCATGTAAGTACATACTTAATGTGTACATTGATTCGCAATGACGCCGCCCATTCATTCTCAGAAAAATGTTTAACTGCATGAAAACGAAAACGAGGTCATGAATTGGCAGTTGACGCTGTGTTCCTGTTATATGAAACACATATTCGTCCATAATTTCATTGTTACGTGTTGCTCTTACCGTTTTACATTAGAAACGGCTAAACCATTAAAAAACGAGACGGCGTCGCGGTTAACGGTATGTTGTATGTTATGACTTATGACCAAAAAAGCACGTGCCATCGAGCAGCCCCCATACTACGAAATTCGAAAATCGAAGTTCGTATCGTATCGTCCCGCTCACTCTCGTATTCAATAATATTAGCTTGAGAGGGACGGCACGATACGAAGTTCGAATTTTGCACTTCGTACGTAGCCGGGGGGCAGGGCCGAATTAGGTGGGAGGTAAGTATTCGTTTTTCAACTTGTTTGCTGCATATTTGCAGTTAAAATTGGATTGTTAATGAAACATTAATAAGGTGTTAAAAACAATATGAAAAAAAAACCCGTAGGTCTCTTCGTATTAATGCTAGTTATTCTGTGTCTTGGGCCTGGGCCCGTGCCCCGCGTGTCCTTATGGTAAAGACAGCATTGTAGGTAAGTGTACTAATGTTATAAGATGTAATTTATTTATCATGAAACTACCGTGAGACTCAATCATAGTAAAATAAAAACGAATCACTTACGTATATAAGTCGAGTTTAGCCCGACATGTTTCGGACTAATTCGTAGTCCTTCCTCTGGGAGCGCAGTGTGCGTATCGCCGCCGCTGGGTCATGCGCTCCCAGAGGAAGGACTATGAATTAGTCCGAAATACACATGTCGGGCTAAACTCGGCCTATATACGTGAGTGATCCGTTTTTATTTCACTGTGTTATTTATTTACTTAATGAAAGTAAGAATATTTTAAATGATCGGCAATACCCGTAGAATAATAAAACATCTAGACTTGCACATTCGCTATCTCTGATCTTCGTGTTTCCTTTGCAAACCGAAAAGGCAAAGCAGCGGCGCCTGGTGCCGTCTTTTTAACCCCCGACGAAAAAGAGGGGTGTTATAAGTTTGACATGTGTATCTGTGTATCTGTCTATGGCATCATAGTTCCAAAACGGATGGACCGATTTAGATGCGGTTTTTTTAAGCTAGTTCTTATCTAGAGACGGTTCTTAGCCCAGTTTCGTTAAAATCGGTACTAGGCTGAACCTTGAAATGACAATGTGGGAGGTTTTGCAACTTTTCAAAGTTGGTTAGGTTATGTGGAGACTTAAACCAGATTATCAGCCATTTTAATCGAATCGTATAGAATCTGTAGGCTACCAGGGACTCGTTATCATTAACTACATGAACTTAAGTCAGGCAATGAACATTCAGGAAATTAGACGAAATAGACATTCAGAGAATTGGACGTTCGGAGAATGGATATTCGGGGAATTGGACGAAATAGACAGACTGGACATTCAAAAATTGGACGTTCGCAGAATCGACACTCTGGAAATTGGACGAAATAGACAGACTGGACATTCAGAGAATTGGACGTTCGGAGAATCGACACTCTGGAAATTGGACGAAATAGACAGACTGGACATTCAGAGAATTGGACGTTCGGAGAATCGACACTCTGGAAATTGGACGAAATAGACAGACTGGACATTCAGAGAATTGGACGTTCGGAGAATCGACACTCTGGAAATTGGACGAAATAGACAGACTAGACATTTAGGGGATTGGACCTAGGTGACCGGACCGAATAGGATTAGTCGAATCAGATGAGTATTTAGTGCAAAAACTTCAAATGATGTTAGGTACTTATGAATGTTGACTATTTATACCATGTACTTAATGTGTGTTCTGATTCTGTTTTGTAACAATCAGCCGTTATTATGCCTAATTGTTAATTATGAACTAAACACAATTTTTAACCACAAAGCACGAAGATTTTACTGGTTTCGATGGACCCCCTGCTGCTACATTTGGCGTCTTAATTATTTTGAGTACTTACCTAGTATATTTTCTGCCTACAATGATAAGTATGTACCTGAAGCCAAGCCAACGTTTTTATTCTTTACTAACGAAATCAGGTAATTTTTGTGGACCCCCACTTACAACTTGTTCGTATGTTGTTAATGATAGATAATAGTACATTAGAAGATAACTGTTTATTGGGAAAACTTATTCTAACGATACAATGTTAACGCGAATGCACCCGGCTGGTTTGCTTGTTTAATGTGCACTGGCCTCGCAGTCCGCCTTTAGGTAAGGCGACGCGATGCGGTGTTCGGTTGCATTGCACCGAACACCCATTTTTTTTTCACGCTAACGTAGACACCTGTCGAGTTTTCCTTAACCTGGACCACTTTGGGAATCACCGATGTCGCAGGTCGATAAGTTGGTACAATCGAATCAGTTGACTCGTAAACTCGCTGAGGAACCTTTTCTCAATTTGTCCCGATAACATTGCATCGTCTGGCAAGGAAAATCATTGGCTTTTACTGTGAGAACGTTCTACGGTGTCACGAGTCACGAACGATACAATAGTCCGATCGTATAGTACACATCATAACTGTGTAGTACATACCTAGGTGCCTATTAAAATTTGTTCTTAAACACTGTAAGTAGGTATACCAGTCATTAGTTAGCACTGACTGGCACCTAAATAGGTAGGGTAGTTTCGCCAGTTCGCGGACTGTCGCCAGTTTCCGACTTTTTTATCGACCTGTTTTACTAATCGGTATAAAATAGGAATATTAACAAGATCACAAAGTAAATAAAAATACTGTGACAACCCCAAATAGTTCGGTTGAACGCACACACAGACAAAATGCATGTTTGTAAACAGAGTACGGAACAAAAATGATTCGCAATGAACACGTCACAACGCGTACTTCATTGCGGAAAAAATAGTGAGGAGCCCCACAGTTTATGATAAGTTTCTAAGTGTAATTATTTGTTTGTTATTTGTATTGTTAGACAATGAATTTAACTATTTATTAAAAATAAGTGCTATTCTATTTTTTGTTGGAAAAAGTATAAAAATGAATAGTCGGTAACTGGATACGTCATTTTCATAGAATACCCAGTTCTCGACCGCTGCGGTCGAAAGTTGCATCTTTTTCGACATATTATTAAAGACCAGAATTTTGTCAGTCAGTTTTCGACCGGATTATTTCAAATGTCTTAAAGATAACAAGCGTCAACTTTATTGGTCGAAAAAGGGGTATGTAATAACTATATGCCATATTCAGACTACCATATCCGAATTAATAGACAGTTTAATGCCTTTTTGTGTTTTTGTACAAGAATCTCATCAAATTCATCACACAATGTATTTTGTGTCGAAATCTCCTTAGCTGATAAAAGTAGCGTTAGTAAAAAAATAGACTTTAATTTTTATAATTAGAAATATTAATAAATAAAAGATTGACCTATTTACGTGCTTTATTGTCATAATGTTATAATTATTGTAACAAAGAACGGGTTTTTATTACATAACGAATTTATAATACTTACCTATTAGAGTTCTTCATGTATTTTTCGTCAAATACCAGTCGAGAACTGGCGAATACAAAGTCGAAAACTGGAAATTTCGGTCGAAAACTGGTAAAACTGGCATTTTCAGCTTTATTGTTTTTTGATTAATTATTTATAGGTCTTACTGGATAATTAATGGCATTAAATGAAAGTAGACTATATTCACTATAAGCTTTATTTTTTTCAATTATTTATTCACATCAATTATTTTTTTATCTTTCTGAATTTGAGAACTCCACTAATCGGTCGCGAACTGGCGAAACTACCCTACTTGTCACAGTGGCAAGCAAGCGGAAACTATGAATTTGAAAAAGATTGAATGGTGCTTAAGTAGGTAGGTATTTGATGGTCAAGGGAATCATACAGATAATAATAATAACCTACATAATTAAAGTCACGTAGGTAGGTATGTTATTGATTTTATCGTCGTAACTAAGTATAAGGCATGTAGCGTATGATTCAATAACTAATAACATTTCTTAGAGCCGTGTTACCGTCGCGCTGCTGGATTTATGCTAATGTCGCTTTTAATGGCAATCAAAATTCGCGTCACTTAACTATTCGGTTCGGTGGCATGATGACCATGACTAAGAACTATCGAATAAAGTATTTGAATCGATCGCTGTGTGCGTCAGATATACTTTCGCCACCTTTCGTCGTAAGGACAGTCTTAGCTATGACAGCGCTGGCAGCGACTGCGCTCGGCTTCAAAATAACAGTCATTCATCAGCTCGCTCCGCCAAGGTCACTCCGCTGTTGATCAGCTTTGTGACGGGTAGGTTTCGATAGCAATGCCATAATAAATTGATACTCTAACAGCGTCACTGTTGTTTTACAACTAAACACGAGTCGTCGCGTCACAATAGCGACTCGCTCGCGCTATTGTTATGGTTTAACATGTGGCCACGGACGATCGGAGCGGTTTCGCCATGAGCGGCACACGGCAGTGGCCTGCTGCGCCGGGGCGAACAGCTGTTTCGCTGGCCGGCCAGCCGCCGCCGCCGCCGCACGCCGCAGGCGCCCGCGCGGCCCGACCCCGCCACACTTACTTGCAGAGGATCCGCCAGAAACATCCAAAACTGCTGCCGTTCGGCACCTCACCGGCGTAAGACACAGTCATGTTGTATTCAACTTAACACACTACGATTATTAAAACACACGTTTTGTTGGCGCGAGCTTGCAACGAACGACACACACAGAAAATTAAATACGTTTTAGAAAGTAATAAAAAAGTTTGTTGACTTTAGTTACTAGGGAAGGCGAAGGGAAGTTATCAGCTAAAGAGTGCGGTGCGCGGTTGTTTGGTCACATTCTGGTGATGTGTTGTGTACTCGACCTTCCCCGAATTGTTGGTGAGCATGGGCGAGGGCGCGCGACACCACCGGTCGCGGATTAGCGTCAGCGGTGACTGATGTATAGAGGCTGGCTGGCGCGGCGTGTTACTCGCGGCCCGCTCATGCGTGTAACGAGCGAGCCTGCTCGCGCTGCGCGGGCGTCGCTCTGTTCCACGTCATCTCCGGCGCCGCTAGATGGCGCTCCGAGCTCTAGGAATCTAACTACGTACTTTACTTACCTAGTTAGTAAACTGCATGGAGGCTGCATTGTATGCACAATCGGGTGCTTGACGCGATAGTGCAGCCGCGATTATGTAGTTAAGACGAGGTCAGCGAAACCTATTGTTTGACGCGATGTCCGTCAGCTTACTGTTAAGGGTCTCGTTAAACGATGGGGCGGGGATCAAGTCCTATTTTTTAAAATTCTACTTCGTAATGATTTGAGGTCACTTTGGCACCTACACTCGAGTTCTCGAATAACTATTTAAATACAATCAGCCATAGCATTAGCTTGTCATTTACTCAATGTGAAAAGGTAAGTACTTTAGTAAGTAAACACTTTATTGTACTAAAAAAACAGGATACAAACACAATTTACAAAAAAAGAAACAAATTAAAGTACAAAGGCGGGCTTATCCCTATAAGGGATCTCTACCAGCCAACCTTAGAGTGATGGAAAGGAATAGCTTATTAGGGACCGACAATAAGTGTCTTAAAAATTACAAATAGTGAAAGCCATAGTACATTATAATATATAAATTAGTACAAAAGTCTACCATATTACAACACACTTACTGCTAGACACATAAACAAAATAAATAAATAAATATATACATATAGATCGACATATAATACATATAATAAATAACAGACACAATATAAAAGGAGAGTTCCTAAAAATTTAAGGAGAAGGAGCGAGCCACATCTTCTTCAACGTTTCCTTGAACGAATACACGGAGGAAGATTGCCTAATGGAGGTCGGTCACCGGTTCCACAGCCTAGCAGCGTACACAGAGAAAGATTTGGAGTACGTCCTGGAGGAGGTAGGATGAGATGCTAGAAGGAGATTGGTACTAGACCGCAAACGGTGCCCGCTGCCAGCAGCTAAATAGCTGAAGCACTCGAAGAGGTATGGAGGAGCGGAAGGATTAAAGAGGATATTGAAAAGCAATGGCAGAATGTGGACGTTAGGCAACCATTTCAGCTGCGCGCGAAAGTGTGACACGTGATCGTATTTACGGAGTCCAAAAATATGTCGAATACATACATTCTGAAGGCGATCGAGTTTATCAAGTAGCCCCTCAGTAAGATCCAGGTACCCAATATCACCATAGTCAAGTAGCGGTAGCAAAAGGGTTTGAGCTAGCGTGATTTTGGTTTGGAGCGGCAGAAAGTTCTGTAAGCGTCTGAGCGAGTGAAGCGAGGCAAAGAGCTTTCGACTGACTTCAGCGACCTGAGCTGACCAGGAGAACGTCTGGTTCATGATGATCCCCAGATTTCTGACGGTAGGTGAGAAAGGAATAATTGTACCATCAAAATACAAATGTGGAACTACCATGTAAGAAATCTGAGAAATAAAATGTGGACTGCCAATTACAATCGCCTGAGTCTTCTTTAGCATTCACCTTGAGACCAAAGCTCGCCGCCTGATCGCGAATGGTGATGAGATCAGCGTTAATGCGATCAATCAGTTGAGGAAAATCGTCAAGAGCAGCAGCAGAATATATTTGTAAATCGTCAGCATACAGGTGGAAGGAGATTTAAAGAAGCGGTGATACCGTTAATGAAAATAGAAAAAAGGAGAGGAGAAAGTACAGCGCCCTGAGGGACACCAGCGGTAAGATCGCACCAGGCTGAAAAACCGTCGTCAATCCTGACTCGCTGTCGTCTCCTGCAGAGGTAAGAACGGAACCAAGATAATGCAGGCGAAGATACATTCAGAGTGTTGAGTATGCCAAGAAGGATGTCGAAATCAACGGTATTAAATGCACTACTGAAATCAAGTAGAACCAGAACCGCTAGCTTTCTTTGCTCAATATTGAGACGAATGTCATCAGTGACTTTAACCAGTGCTGTGACGGTGCTGTGCCCAGGACGGAAACCTGATTGGAAAGGATTAAGGAGATTGTGTGCATGGAGATGATAGGAGAGACGTCTATTAACGAAATGTTCAACTATTTTGGATAAAATTGGTAGTATAGAAATGGGACGATATTCAGAAATTGAATTTGGTTTCGACGTTTTAGGAAGAGGGATTACATGAGCGCGTTTCCACAACTAGGGAAAGCAGCCCGAGGAAAAAGAAAAATTTATGATATGGGATGAAGTAGGAGCAATGACTTCCGCCTCAAGCATACGCATGTACAAGCCCAAGTCGTCCTCATCAACAGCCTTTGTCCGGATAGATTTAAGAATATTTAGAATATCTCGCGGAGCTATGCTACTGAGATCAAAAGGGGGAACGTCGGGGTGTTGAGTATTGGCAAGAAAAGACAGAGTGTGCTGCTTTGTTGCAGTATCCAATTGTACCGGCGACGTACTGAAATGTTTATTGAGGCCATTGAGGTCAGTCAAGGTAGAAGAGTTTTGTTGAGACTTGCCCACCCCAAGAGACTTAAGGAACTTCCATAATTTGGTAGGAGGGCAGTTATCAATCGACTGATAAATGTATCGTCGCTTTGCATCCGTACAAACCTTATTGCAACGATTTCGCAGGTTTCGTATGATACAGAATTTTCGGGTCATTAAGTATGTAATTACCTATTAGATCACACTTAAATTAAATTAAAAGAGCCGTGCACTACAGAACCATTTATTTGCAAGAGCCAGTTCCACCAATTACCCAAAATATTGGAAAAATTCAATTCAAAATTGTTTCGGACATACATATTATGATTTCAATTCACTGTCAAATTTTAATTAGAAAGAAAGAAAGAAATTAATTTAAAAGAAATAAATTAGGAAAGTACATCTCGTGCGTAAGTGCATTTCGTACAATATCATTGAACATGCTTAATTATGCGCCGTACCCAGAGTCTTCAGGTAAGTTAAACAGATACTATTAAGTCATATGATTTTTTGTGGAAAATCGATGATATTACACCGTGTAGGTAGAATCGAAGAAATTAATTCCTGACCCACCAAAGAACACTTTCATAGTAAACGTCATAACGAATTTCCTTGTCAAGCTACGCGATGTCACTATGACGTTTACTGTGAAAAGGTTCCATGGTGGGTCAGGAATTAATTTCCTCGACCGTACATACTATTAAAATATTATTTGAAGTCTCTGAGTGCGACAGTTACATACGGTGATTTTTAATCAATGATCGGGCGGGAGTTGAATTTTTTTAATAACCAGTTAGGTACTAGTTATATAATTGAACTCAATAGGCGAGGTATCAAACAATTACCATGATTAATTATTAAAAAAAAAACGTTATTGTTAAAAACGACATCCATCCTCTAAATGCATGATCAATCATCATACATAGTAAAAAAAACCTGCCAAGTGCGAGTCTGACTCGGGCACCGAGGGTTCCTTACAAATTTCTAGGCAAGTTAAAAGTTCGTTTGCCTCGGGAATCGAGCCTCGAAGGTTTTAAGTTGTCCAGTGCTAGCTGAGCCCTGCTCCTAAGCAACATGTACGCAGTGGGGTCATTTTATATTACTCATTCACTTAAACAGACATAAAAAAAACATTTTGAGATTTTTTTCATTAGTTGTTCTGTAAGAGCGACCTTCACACCAAATTTCAAGTTTCTAGGACAACTGCAACTGCAACTGCAACTCTATAGGTTTTGATTCCACGGCTATTTGTATTGAAAAACCCTTTTTAATGACTATCTTTTGATTGCGTTGGCTTAGAAGTTTGAGTTTATTACAGCTTCAAGGGATAGCAGGTCTCGGTATTTGATATTAATTTTAGCTTGCTACCTCCACGCGTTACAGAGAAAAAGGTTCTTGACAGACAGATAGAAGGACAACCAAGTGATGAAGTGATCCGATCAGGATTCCTTTTTTTTTGAGCTACGGAACCCCGAAAACACATATTTAAATATAATAAGATATGCAAGGATTTTTAATGGCTACGGAACCCTATCCTGGACGTGTCCGACACGTTCTTGACCTGTTTTAATACTTTAAGGTCGGTTGACAATACCTTTGGGGTAACTTTGTCCACAATAAAATCCTTTTTTGAAGTCGGTTGAAAAGACATGGTAACGTATTTTTTTTTAAGTTACAGATATAAAAATAAGGCGGACAATGTCACCCCGCTTTACGATACCAATTGAAGGGTACACGGAAAGAACATGTCGAAGTCACTTTTTTTTTCAAGCGAGATTTTAATCTCAACGATGGAGCTATACTTCTCTAAAAATTTAATTGATTTTAATCTCAAAAGCCCGCAATAGACTAGCTAGAAGTTACCACTCAGTTACAGATACAAATATTTATGTAACTCGTCTTTTTTGTAACTTTAAATACGAAAATTATATGGATCATTCCAAACTTTCAAATCGCGATAACTCAAAAAGTTGCCAAGGTAAACTAGACATTAATTTCCGTGTACCCTTCGATTATTGTTCAATTGGGGAATAAACAATTTAGAAACACTAACTTTGTACCAAACTAGGCTTTGATGAGCATTAAAACTTAGACCTCAAGGTCGGAATCACAACTCAGTAAATTGAACTTATAACACCTCTCTTTTTCGTAGGGGGTTAAAACAGCATCTTCCTGTCTTAAAAAAATCCTTAAGTTAAACCCCAATTTAAAAATATTCCTAGCATTGATATACAAAAATAGACAGATACGCCAACGCTTCACCGCGCGCGGACAAGCAATTACAGGTGATTAGGTGACTTAGTATCCCTTGATGGTTGACATTATGTCAGTCTAATGAAATGAGTGAGGGCCGCATTTTGTCAGCGCTGAACAGGTGCATGGCCTATCTTTAATGATTTATATATCGATAATTCCTAGCTACATTTGCTTATGCTTAGTTGTGTTCTAAAAAAGAAAAGAAGTTGTAATGCGTAAAATTAACATACGTAATGTTTTGCATTGGCAGCAACAATTAAGTAAGTAGGTAGACATTCGATCATTTTAAATATCCAAGACGTATCTCGTCCATGAATTCGATGTCAACTGCTGACTTGAAGATATTTTGTTTTAGCGCGTTTCATATTGTCAAAGAAATGTAGTTTGAATTGTCATACATATCTAACTGACAATTGTAAAAATGGTGAAATAGGGGCCAGATGACAACATTTCATATTTTTGAGACTATAATTTGATTAATTGTCTGCAATCTACTTTGAAAGAGGAGCAAACCTACGATTTAAAATTTTCATTAAGATTTGTAATACAAGAGCGCGAAGCTTAAAAAATAAAAAAAATGTAATTAATTTATCAAAAGGTACTTATTCCAAAAGGACGTAACTCCGAAACTACGCTAGGATGGATCAATTGCCTTTGTCTTGTCACGATCAAAAAACAAAACCCAAGATGTCAAATCTGACATTGTCAAACATAATATGTGTCACGTCAAATTATTGTTGTGCTTGTGGTTTGTTTGAAAAAGGCAAGGTATTCTTGCGTAATTTTGGTAGATTTGGTAATTTTATTTTATTCTCTTGTATTAAAAAAAATAAGTAATATTAAATTTTCATAAACATAGTGGTATGTTCAGGAGGCAAAGCCCTTTCGATACCTACATTAATTTCCAGGTGTGAAAAATATGAAAGTTGTCAGTTGTAACCTCTGGTTAATACTAAAGTACCTATATTGTTCCACGGAGGACATGTGACTCGGCGCATTTTCTCGAAACAATGAGAGCTATTGCAAATCAAAAATCCGCTAGGATCGCTAATGTAGAGTGAGGTCTATCTGTCATTCTCCACCATAAAGCAGACAGACGGGAGGCGCCTTTGGCTTATCTACGCACTACAATTTTTCTGCCACCTTTTTAGGGGGACGAGGAACACACACGTACAGCACACGTCTGCGCTCATGTCAAAATTTGTTACGTTCCTACAAACTCACACTGTCACACAAATGTCAAAAACACGCACACAATCAACAGACCCTGCCACCCCACGACGAAGTGCAAAATTCGAACTTCGTATCGTGCCGTCCCTCTCAAGCTAATATTATTTAACACGAGAGTGAGCGGGACGATACGATACGAACTTCGATTTTCGAATTTAGTAGTTTAGGGGCTGATCATTTTGGGTTTTCTCCATTACTTTCCTGCTCTAAGTTCTCCACCAATGAGAGACAAGCTACTGGCCTATGATTGGTGGAAATTGACAGATAGACTTCACTCGATACTATTTCCACTCTTGCCTTTAAGGTACAGTACTCTTCAAAATTAATGCGCCGTTGTTGACACCGTGGGAGGGGGACCGCGGTCTTGCTCCTACATTCCCTTTGGCCACTGTGCGTCTCGCTTTCCCTAGAATTGATTGACTTTACTCTAGGCACATTTAAGTTTGACACAATTTGATTCCTGACCCGCCGTAGATCGTTCCTACAGTATCACAATCATAATAATTTTCCTGGTCAAGCAATGCGTTTGCCATAAAGACATTTTCTGTGAAAAGGTTCCACAGTGGGTCAAGATTCCCTTCTAACCCCTTCCACTTGCATCCACCCAGGGGGTACATACATACAGGGCGTTTGAGAAAATTGAGATTTCCCTTGAACCACTCGTAAAATTTTACACTTAATTATCCATCAAAGATAAGTGACATCTTTGGGTGCGGCATTACGGGACTGGTTAAATCAAGCATTGCAGTAGCATTAAAGGCAACTTCATGCCGAGTCGTCATTAACTAATAAGTACACATTAAAAAGCAGATTCATAGAGAACACTGTCCTTTATTTTAAATAAGTGATACCTTAGTTTTAACATTTGAACTAGACCCGTGAATAGCCAATAAACCAATCCGTTTATAACTTTTTAACCACAGAACTATATTGCGATAGAAGGAAAGATTTTATAGATTCGTATGCGAACCGAGCGTCTAACATTTCCCATAGATATTTAATGTTTAAGACTAAGAGCACTTACCTACCTAATTTTTTTGGTGGTATTATGGTGATGTGTAAACAGTTAATTATCGAACAAAAAGTAATTTTGTTTTTACAATCCGACGTCGAACGCGGAAAACGGTTGGGAACGGACTGGAGTTCATTTTGGTACGCGAGGTACATAAACTATTTCCTTCTATCTCGATATAGTTCTGTGTTTTTAACCGCCGACGGTGCGACAGTATAGAGCAGATATTACAAGATGGCGCCACTTTTTATTTTTAAGACAAGTGCTTGGACAAGGCAACAATATTGTATATGAACTAATTTATTTATTACCAGTTTTCTACTCTTAGGTCGACTTGCACCGCCCTGGTTTGGCCACTGATCCGGATTGGCGCCTAACGCAGGTCAGCGAAAGTCAGCCTTATTGTCGTATAGACAAAGCCCGCAGTATAATAGCAACCTTAATGCACGCTTCGACACACAAAGGTTGATTTGTTCTTTTAATCACATTTATAATTATTGACATCGAGTATTTAAGTAAATGATGCACGTAATAAAGACAATCAATTCATTATTTTAAATTATCCGTTCATTTCGACTTAAGTCGGAAAATAACATGGCTAGGTACTCAACAATAAACAACATTAGTATATGATCTGTGTAAGGAAATGTACAATAGTGCCGTGCATATTATGGAAATAAAACAATATTTTTATTATCTTTGACCAAAATTCAAAATGGCGAAAGGTGAGAAACCGACACAAAAATTAATGGACACTCACAAAATAGGAATAACAATAAAATAAAAAAGTAATAAGCAAATTGATTATCAGATTATCAATTATCACGCATATGATATGACTAAAGATGTCTTAAATATACGTAGAAGAAAGTAGGAGGCAGACCAAATAGGAGATGGATAGATTGTGTTGAAGAAAATATCGTCAGCAGGGGGGCTAGCGCGAGCGCCATTTTGTAGCTTGTCGCTCAGTGCGTCCTTCACTGATTCCATCACTATGAAAGGGACGCACTGCGCGACAAGCGACAAAATGGCGCACGTGCTAAACTAGCTGTAGTGTAATTCTCTAATCCAGCTTCACTCACGGCCCCGGAAGGGTGACAAGCGATTTGACAGTTCAACGCTGTAAAAGCCACCTTAAGCCGGGTCCACATTTGTATCATTTTGTCGTATCGTATCTCCGTCGCGTTGCACCGACGCGTATCAAGATCATTAGTGTCGACGCAAAAACAGCGCGATCATGCGGCGCGCCGTATCTGGCCTTCACAAAATTCGAACTTCGTGTCGTGGCATCCCGCTCACGCTAATATTATTCAAAACGAGAGTAAGCGGGACGATACGATACGAACTTCGATTTTCGTAGTAGTCCCCCTGGCCCCTATTTCACCAAATTCATCGTCAATTACTTTTACTTGAAGAGCTTTTTTTAGCGCGCTTCATACCCATTGGGAAAGAAATGTAGTTCGAATTGTCATTGTAAACTGACAATTGTAAAGTTGGTGGAATAGAGGCCTGATCGCTCGGGATCGATGTTGACACGCGGTTTTAATATAACCCGCACACTCGCGATCGGATACGCGAATCAAGATCGGTAAGTATGGACGTGTTTTGATACTGTATCTCGATACGAAGTTATGATTTGATACGCGATACGCCGTGATCGCTCTCGAGACGGTTTTTCCCCGATCATCAAAGGGGATACGAATGAGCGTCCACACTTAATGACACGGCGTTATGATACGATACGCTGCTACGCTACGGTTAGCATGGACGCATTTTTTCACGCGACGATTCTACTGATACAATGTGCCCGAAGTGAGCGTCCATACTTAGGATACGCCAGCTCGATACGATATGCGTGATCGTGATCGGCAAAATGGTACAAGTGTGAACCCAGCTTTATAGAATAACACCCTTGACAGCAACAGTGAGATATTTTATGCTTAGCTTGTGTGAAACTCATACAAACACATATTGCTTTCAGCTGGCGACGTTATAAAGAAAGGAGTGGCTGTAGAAATGACTACTGATACAGACAAATTGTGGAAAAACATAATGCACCGATATACTAATTGGGATAACGGCAAAACAATGAAGGCTGCAACAGAGTAGTGAAATGATACAATTAGGAAAAAGTAGCAAATCTCACATGGAATTTTTAATTATTTCCTCGTATATAATTATCTATGTACAATAGAATGTAATATTTAGTTCAAAGGAGTATAAACATTTTGCAGAGAAGTATTTTCTTTAGTACCATTTTATTTTTATCCAACGGAAATTAGACATTATTGTCCAATTTTGTACATAATTAATGGTGGGTCGGAGAATGAGCCAGAAACAAGGTGACATCGCAATCATTTGCTACCTCAATTAAGGAAATGGTAATAATAAAGTTTAAAATTATGAAGTATAAAAAAAATATTGTGACGAATTGAGAACCTCCTCCTTTTTTGAATTCGGTTAAAAATACGCTGACGCAGAGTAACTTTAGCTGTCGTAATAGTGATGAATTGATGATGTCTAGTCAGTTGGTCAAATTAGCAACTTTTTTTTAATTGTCAAAACGATAGGTTAGTTATAAGTTTGTATTGATATTACAGCACTATGACGTCATAATTTTCAATGATCAAACTGCCTCCTTTTATTATTATATTAAGATTTGGTTAAATTAAAAAATCGACATAATTGCAGTAATAAGCGAGGCATCACTTTTTTATGACTATTTTCGGAAGCTTGACTACGTATAAATCAATTACCATAAAACCAAGAGGACGGCCTGTGCTAGTGTCTATACGATGTCGCGTTCCTTTGAAATAATAAGCCTGCTGTAGCTAGTTTTACTACGGCGGGGTTTCTGTACCATTATTTGGTATGACATTTAGACCTCTGGCTAACACAATAGCGTCATTTAAATTCTTTTTTCTTTCAGTTCATAGATGGCGCTATTGTGTTAGCCAGAGGTCTAAGTGTCATACAAAATTAATGGTACAGTGACCTCTCTATAGTGAAACAAGCTACAGCAGGCTCATTATTTCACAGGAACGCGACATTGTATAGCCATTGGCAGTCCTCTTGGTTTTATCGTCCTTGGTATAAATATAAAACGATTTTATTTTGACACCAGTCCATAATAACGAAAACACGGCGTGCATGGCGTTCTTAATATTATAGGCGTCAAAACGCTACGCATTAAAGGGGTCACAGCGGAAACGCTGCGTCGGAGTATTTTAGCGGTATGGTCGTCCCTTACACTAAACTGAGAGCGTTGTCACCATGCCTGGCCTTGTACTACGAGGTGCAAAATGCGAACTTCGTATCGTGCCGTCCCGCTCACGCTAATATTATTTAATACGAGAGTGAGCGGGACGATACGACACGAATTTCGATTTTCTAATTTCGTAGTAGTCCCCCTGATTATTTCGTCTGTCACGTTATTATGTGCTAATTCTTGTTGTTTTCCAAAAATATCCACATTATCAGTAAAATCTGTCTCACAGCACTCGAGAAATCTGTCTGTATTTTTTTATAACCCGACCACTAGTGTAGTTAATGAAATGGAAAATTTTCGAGTAGCTTCGCGAGCCAACAGCAGTGATTTCATCTTCTAACTATCTGCCTATTTCATGCAAGAACTTTATGTATACAGTCAGTCTCAAAAGTAGCTAAACATCAGCACTTTGTAGATACCGTGATAGTTGGAAATGCGTGAAATGTGAAATAGTGACAATGCACTAGCGTACAGCTAAAATTGAGTCTGAATTAATATTAAATCACACAGTCATACAGTTCACGTAGAATTTAAATCTGAAACGGATCTTATAACTGTGCAACGCCGGTACACTATAGCTCTATCATTAACAGACAGCACGAGCCCAAAAGAAAAGTGTCATTCAAATTACTTAACCGAATGCTTAGCATTATAAAAAATGTTACTTGTGAATTTAATTGTTACTATACCGCTTAACTAGCTAAATATTTGCTCCGTTGCCCGTTCGAGGTTCCAGTCATACGTGGAGAGTGCTACTCTGGCCTGATCCTCGTTTATGCCCATGTCTAGAAGTACTTGTATTTTTTGGTTGCAGTCAAGGATGACAGTAGGGCCGCCGGCGTAGATGTTTGTCCAATGCCTCGCCGTTACATTGAAGAGGTGTGGGTTGTCTATGTATTGTTTAGCGACGACAGCGTCCTGTAAACGAAAATAGAAGTAAAGATATAGGGTACCGTTGGTCGCCGGGAACGTACGCATGTCGATGATGATGTATGGGACGCCCGGCTGTATCAGTCGATCGATCGATCGTCTTGTACGCCCAATTCGCTTTCGCAACGTACGCATACTATGTGATCCATTTTTTACAATCCCCCCCCCCCCCCCCCCCCAACCCCCGCTCGGCGACCATCCGCAGTATATACGCGAAGACCGGTACTCCCCTTCTAGTTTTCACGTTGTTATTCTTAAATATGATTACCCGTCGTATTTTTTAATGCATAATTGATACGTCCCGATGCCAAATTTTTGCTATAAAGGACGAAGTTGCGGGTGGTAGGACCTTGTGCGAGGTCCGTCCGGATCGCTACCTCCTATCCTACTGTGGTAGCTTACTCGCTAATCCTGCCGTTAATCCTGCTTGCACAGTTGTGTTCCAGTGTGGAGAGCAAGACAGCCGATGTAATTACTGGCACAAGAGGCATTTCATTTTAGCCCTCTAGGTTGGCAACACATCTGCAAACCCCTGGGGCTGCGGGTGTCTTTGGGCAGTGGTGATCACTTACCATCTAGATTCCCGTTTCTCGAAGCTTATAGACTAATAATATTTGTGTTTCGTTTTATATTTTCATGTATTTTACGAGACAAACGACAAATTTATAATAAATTTCGAGAAACGGGAGCCAGGTGATCCCCACTTTTTCGTTTGCCTTCTTTATTGTATAAAAAAAAAGTATACCTGTGGGTCGTTGGGTTCCGCCGCAGACAGAAGCACCTGGATGGAGAGCAGAACAGTGCGAAGCGTCAGCGCCGCCGCCCACTGGTCCTTGAGGATGTCTAGACATATCGCTCCGGTCACTGACGACACGTTCGGATGCCAGATTTTTGTTATGAAGCGGATCTGGAAATAATAATTTGTCTGATTTAATAATGGTACAGATACCGTTAGATTAGCTGGAACAGAAAAGGCGAACTAACTGAACTGGAAAATAAGAAGTGCAAGAGTTGTTGCTAAAAGTTTTGAAAATAATTGAATGCGGTTTTTTTTTTACTTCTACATCTACAAAATCATATAAATTGCAGTAACAATTGTCGCCTTAGTTTTTTGCGAGTACTTTCGAAATCTTGCCTAAGTGATAGTTAAAATCACTGCTTAAATATTTAAACATAAGGAAACTCCTACCTAATTTGCCCACCTAACACTAACACTGAGTAGCTCGTTTCGCTCGCTTCGGCTGATAATGTACAACAAGCAAAATGTACCTACACTACACGCAATATGTAACAACTAGTAAAATGTACAAATCGCAAAATGTACACTAAATACGTACACAGAATGTACAAAACAGTGTACGTATTTAGTGTACATTTTAAGATTGGTCCATTTTGCGAATGTACTTTTTGCTTTGTGTACCTACGTTCCGCGTGTTTCACAGTATGTGTTGTGTACATAGTGTGTGTTGTTGATTTTGCCATTGGTTACATTTTGCGTGTTGTGTACATTTTGCGTTTTGCATTTTGCTCCTAAGGGGTTTCGCTCGTGCAACGAATTATATGCTTAACCTTTTTAACGCCAAGGCCGCTTAAAAGCGTCATGAGCTGACGTGCCTACGACGCCGCCAACGCTTATTGGCGTCCGGCTGCACAGTGCAAATGGGACCTACGAACGTATGCTTCAGTTTTAAGTCCGCGTTGACATGCCAACTTGGCGTGTGAATGACAACTTTTGTATGCGTCGTTGGCGTTGAAAGGGTTATTAGTTACCTTCGGCGGGTTAAAAGGGTACGTCTCCGGCACTTTGATTTCTAGATGGAAGGTTCCGCCCTCGTAAGGAGTCTCATGCGGGCCAGCTATCGTGCCGTGCAGCTCTGTCCAACTGTTGTTCACCAGTTCGAGTGTTATCGCGCCTCCTGCTACCTGCAAGTTAATTCATTCGTACATACGTTCAGTAATTAGAGAAGTTGATTGATGAATGCTCAGCGAAGACACGGCGTGGTAAGCAATGGTGGTTCCTTGCAAGTTATGAAATCCATTTCACCGCGACTGACTCTGAATTCGCGAAAGCAGAAAAAGTTTG
This sequence comes from Clepsis dumicolana, assembly GCA_963691665.1. Classification (NCBI taxonomy): domain Eukaryota; kingdom Metazoa; phylum Arthropoda; class Insecta; order Lepidoptera; family Tortricidae; genus Clepsis; species Clepsis dumicolana. The sequence goes on along the minus strand of OY829505.1, from coordinate 6,185,047 downwards.
TAAATTATTAAATGAAACGGCTTTAATTTCATACTTCTTTTTATACCTACGACAAAAAAGGCAAACGAGCAAATGGGTCACCTGATGGTACCTAAGTGATCACCACTGCCCATAGACACTCGCAACTACGGAGGATTTGCAGATGCGTTGCCAACCTAGAGAGCTAAGATGAAATGCCTCTTGTGCCCGTTATTACACCGGCTGTCTTACTCTCCACGCCGGAACACAACAGTGCAAGCACTGCTGCTTAGCGGCAGTATTAGCGAGTAAGATGGTGGTAGCGATCCGGATGGACCTCGCACAAGGTACAAGGTCCTACCACCCGCAGATACTAGCAAAAAATGCAAAAGTTAGCGTTAGCTATGTTTCACAACCTTTAAAAGGCTCCTTTAAGCAACTTTAACCAAAAATTGCCCTTATGCCAAATACCAATAGGTAGGTATTTCAATAGCTGCCAAGACTGCCTTTCAAATCAGAGTGCATGTTATTTTCTTTGTAGTTTTCACTTTTGGCTCTGTGCCATCTGGAGAGAGTAGCAAACAAAGCCATTCGCATAGAGCTAAAATAAAAATATGAAACGTCATCGTGATTCGTTTAAAATTACAAAAATACGGAGGACAAGCTTTGAAAAAAAAAAAAACTTTAAAAAATGTTTTTTTTTGGAGTACATCTTTCGCTGAAAGGTGTATGCTTAGATGACATATAAGGAACACATATTATTATTATTTAAGGCATTTATTTTTCCCTGGCTAGAAATTTCTGAGTCTACCCATATTGATTTTAAAATCTATAAATACCTACTATTTTGCCAAGTGAAATAAGTTTAATGCTGGTACAGTGATTGAGTGACAAAATGTGCATGACAATAATCTTTATATGAATTTCAATCTAGTTTCAGGTCAGATTAAGTAACTCTACAGTAATAGAATGTGAAACTCAAGCCATGTGGCCTACCACCATTGAAGAAAGTACATCTCATGGGTAACTAGAAAGCATATCTTTGATAGAGTATGGCGTGTCTGAAAGTTCTAACTTAGAATACATTTTGTACACATTGATTGAATAAAACGAAATACTTATTATAATTTTATTGTTCACATCAGGGTATTTACGTGTTAATTACGTATTACAAGGCCATGTTTGAGGTCGCTCAAGATGTCATTACAATACTGAAGTTGTCACAATGGATAGTGCATTAAAATGATGACTAACACATTTGGCAAAACCTTGGTTAACAAAACATTATTGGCTAAATAACAGATGTCATTTTACTTGTTTTATTAGTCACTTTTTCTCCACTCGTCACTTCTCTTAATATTTCTGTCACGCCTGCATACATATAATTTTGCAAGATTGACAGAGCAAAAAGTTGTGTCATCCAAGTACATGCAAATCTTAATTTTTTTTACTCAAGATGACTTCATGCAGCAATTTATGATTCAGATAATTAAGTTTTGAAGTTGTTGGAACCAGTTGTCAAATTTTAAAACCTGTTTAAACTTTTTTTTAGCTTTAGCAAACCTTTCTTCAATAGTCACTTAGGCATACAACACTGCTACTTATAGGTAGGGTAAGTAAGGATATTAATAATCTAAACATCTCTATTTACTACTTATGGTATTTTACTATGTAACAAAAGTATATTGGGTGTTGGTACCCTGGGGTTGAGTAAGACTCGGACAGGCTAACAAGGAAAGGTACCAAACTGTCCAGCTCCAGTTTGATTTATATTTGTACATGTTAGAGAGTAGTCTAAAATAATGGACACATATATTTTTTTAGATGCCCAAACATCCTATTTGGAGAAATTGTCCTTCAATTAAATTTTTTACAATTTTTTTTTCATTTTATGCCAAAATTGAGAACTACTTAACAATAAGTTTAAAGTTGATAAGTACAGTCTGACTTGCTTCAGGTGCAAAGGGCAGTGCTAGAAACAGTGAGTACTAGAACATGAAATGTCAACTGAACAAACCTTGCATTAACAGAACAGAGATGTTTCTTTGAATGATTTAGTCCAAACTAATAGACTTATACATATTAAAGAACTTTCTTATTAGTAATCTGTATAGTTATATTTCTTATTCATAGTCTTGTGATCCCTTAATACACAGAAAACTGCAATTTCATAGCCTTCATGTAGTTATTCTAGACTTATTGAATAAGTGATTAAGTTAAGAAGATCTCATAATGTTGTATAGTAGTAAATGCAATAAATCATGGATAGAATATCTAAAAAAAGGAAAACCTAATTTAAAATAAAACGGTATTAGTGCCTATTGATAAGACGCAAAAAATAAGTTGAGACTTAACTCTTATATCGAACTTTTTGACAATATTTGGTAGGTAGATGTAAAAATGCGTAATAGGAATATTATGAATACGCAGAAAGCTTAAGCGGTCAGCAAATAGCGCGAGTGCTTAGGTAACAATTAGAGAAACATTCGCAGTACATTAGTAATAACTCTGAAGTCTGATAACTAATTATTTTTACCAAAATATGACATTCACAAAACTGCAAGTAATTGCTTCCATGAGGTTACATGCTTATAATGAATTAATGATAATAAACAATAACCAACTTACCTCTTCACTTTTGATGATTTCCTTGAATTCTCTTTTAATTCGTTTTGCTGATATATTGGCCATTATCGAAATTTATTAAGGTGTTTGAAAGACAACAAAATAGGATAGGGTATCAGCTTAGGGTTGCCAACAAACTCCCCTTTCTCCCAACTCCCCAGAAGAACTCCTATCTACGCAATAAAGTTACAAAGTTGCTATATTATTAATGTTATAATGAATTATTAAATGAACTCAATGAATACGGTATTAATCAATAATTTATAGATGTTGTTTGCCAATTACGATCAAGGGCAATATTTGATTTAAATTTTCCCCGTTCTTATTCTTACAGCCATAGAAAATAGTAGCAATGGAAAACAATGTTGCTGCGCTACGACTCTGTGTTTTATTCGTTTTTAAAAGAGGAACTGATAATCAATAAAAAAAAGCGTCCAAAATACGAATTATTCAAATCCAGGGGAATCTGAGAATGGAATGGACTTTTTCTGGAATCCATATCCGGCTATAGACAATAATTTGATGCTGACTTTGTTCGGACTTGCGCTCTCCGTCTCCGACTAATTTTTTTCGTCTTAAGTCAACCATAGACAATACTCTCATCAGTCTTCAGAAACGCACGCAAAGGCTTTATGCTATGGTCGATTGAAATTGGATGGAGGTGCTAAATATTTCATTCCGTGAATCTTTATTTCGAAGATTTATTAATAAAAGTTAACGTGAAATGGTGTTTTACGGTTGACAGTAACTCATAGAGACCGTTTGGTGTTGATATTACCGAGTTATGGCCAGTGATTTGGACGGTGGAAGGACAAAGTTATGTTAATTTACTCCTCATGTCACCGGGGTCCACCTATGTACCTGGCATTCGAAGGTGCGTTACTTGACTTTTATTTACTATTTATTTGGTATGAGGTTTGTGACCACAAACCACAAGGGGATAGTAGTTGGTTTGTTTTAATTCATAATGTAGCCTTTGTTTGAATTAGCTCTTGGTGTAACATAAATAAATTAAAGTGAACCCCTTGTTCGGCGCTCGCACTGCTATTGCTCATCTGACGATGCATTCATTAGCTTTTTCTTGGATGGATTAATTATTATCTATTACTGGGTGAATCTGATTATAATTTATTCTCAATGTGTTAAATTTTCTTATTTTTAAGTTGTTTACTGTGGTTTGTTTCGTAAGAATCGTGATTGTTTATTTGTTTAGAATCTGCAGATTTTTGTTATTGTTATTTCACACCCAAAAGCTTTTTTAGTGCAAGCCCTGAAACATTATTTTTGTTACTTCATTTCTGTATAAAAACATCATTAATCTAATCCTATTGGTTTTCATCAGGGACTTGATGGGTAAAAATATCTAGAAATCGTCTACCTATTTCTGTTATTTTTTTTATGACTTTTGGTAAAGAGTGACTTAAAGCTTTCCTACAGCTGTTTCGTTTCATACATAAAGAGTTCTATTTCACAAACTTCCTCAAATACCCATATAACTATTATGAGTTTGAACTTTCCATTCCCTAGTTCTGGTGTTCTTAATTTACAATCACAATTGGGTATCTAATTTGTCACTTCTTAAAGTGGAGAGTCATAATTTTGTGCTTAAAAGACAAACAAAGATACCAATTTAGTTTATTAGCAGAGCTCGGACGGGTCATAGCAAAATAATTGCAACATGGTAATAGAACAATATTAATAGAGTCGCATTATGTACAGTATTATTTAATTATGTTTTTCAATTTCATTATAATAGACTTTGGGGTAGTTCTCAATCCATTTATTAATCGTTTTTATTTTCACCATATTTAAAATATTTAGAAATAACCTTATGTAAATAATTTTACTAATTTAAATTGTCACCACACAACTGTTTCAAGAATGCCACTTTTACAAAACCATGACAGATATGCAAGTAAATAATTTTTAATGTTAAATTACGATAATATCCTCTTTAGATAATTATAATCTTAAGTATCGACTCTATTGAGTATTGTTCTATTTCCATATCTGTTTTTGCTATGACCTGTCCGAGCTCTGTTTATTAGACCTCAAACATAAGATACCTATGTGGTAAGTTTTGTGCCCAAAATTCTCTATATTTGATGTAGTTTATGAATTATGAAATCCTACTAGAATAATTGGTAAGGTTTGTGATTAAAAACATGTACATGCATATATGCAAAAGCCTTAAAATATCTTGCAGCAAATATTGCTTTCTTTAGTTATCCACTTTAAAATAAATTATTATTGCACTTAGATGATCTTGCGGCATTTAGTACAGACATACTTTTTTTTGGCTTTTGTTAAGACCATTGACATGTTAACAAAATTTCCGGTAAGTATTAATATAATAAATACTATACTTATTTTTAATTTCCTCTGAATTTGTTAGTAACTTGCAAGTGTTACATGCTACAAAATTACCCATGTGTAATTATTGTAAAGACTGAAGTTAATTAAAAATAGTAAATTGAAAAGATGAAATATACCTAACTCTGATATATACTATGTACAATAGATACCTACCTATCTTTATCAATAGGCAAGTCATAGAGAAATAAACATCACACTTATATTCAATATACACACTTCTATATACCTACCTAATCCTATTTTTTTATTTTTTATTCTTTTATTATACTCCTAATTATATAGATAGGTATCTGCCGTAACTGGGGACCAAACTCTGAAGTTGAAGCATATTGAAATAAAACAGATTACTCATGTATATACCTAAGTCGAGTTTAGCCCAACATGTTTGTGATTAAGTCTCACAGTAGCATCATGTTAAAAAAGTCTGAAGCCGAAGCTTTATGTACCTACCTAGTTACGTTCTCAACCATTTGTTGTGAGAGCTATCTGGTTAATAAAAATAATGATACTATGTATGATGTGCTAGTTGATTGAAAGTGTTTGTACAGGAACAGTGTATGCAAACAATTTTTATAGGACCATATAAACAAGCAACCAAGTTTATTAGACTCAAGATCTACAGATTGCTGACTACTCTGTGAATCTGTCAATTACTATACATGTATTGATATTATTTTCATACTCGGCGGTCGCTAATTATTTGTGCGGTCGAGACGACACCACACACACTGTGGCAATACTTTTTTTCAAAGCAGTGCTTGGCCGTGTTCGTAAGGGGGTGACCCTCGCTCCGGGTCATTTCTGGTGCAACGGCTGTCCAACGTTGTTGAACGTGGTAATGCGGCAAGTGTGTTGGGCACTTTTGCGCGTAGAATGACGCAAGACGGATTATTTTTCAGATTGTGTATTTTTTTAATTGTATTGTATTTTCGTAATCATATTTCTCCGCAAACATTTACTTTTCTGCCTAATTACGATGGACTGGTTGACCATCCATTCTCTTCAATTTTTTGAGCAGCATCTAGAGTCTAGCAAATAGAGTTTAAAAATAGCTTGTAAAACCTAACCAACTTAGAAAAGTTGAAAAACCCCGACTTCGTTAATTCAAAGTTCAATATTTCAAAAACGGGTGAACCGATTTTAATGGAACTGGCTAAGAATCACCTCGATAAAACTAGCTTTCGATTAAAAAAACCGCATCGAAATCGGTCTATCCGTTTGGGAGCTACGATGCCACAGACAGATACACGGGCCAACTTATAACACCCCTCTTTTTCGTCGGGGGTTAAAAAAAAAACAATACCTTGCAGTCATGCATTCATAATATTACGGCTGCTTTACTTGAAGTTAAATCTCACATGATATTTTTATATAAATGAAACCAGTGAGTCTTAACACTTGGAGAACAATAGGCCCTTGATTGCTATCACTTAGCTGGATTGTAGTTGTCTTATTACATTATAATGTGAATCAGAGTCCATTGTGCTTGTTTTATCCACATGTTTATTATTTCTGGGTAGCTGCTTGCGTATGTAAGTGTTATGCTATTCTAATCTTCATAAAAAAACAATTTGTCGTAGGTATATTATTGGTAACAGCTAGTGGCTTATTGTCTACCGCGCGCGTCGTCACAATCGCATTCACCTGCTTTCGACCACCAGTGCCCTAAGCACGACTTGTGAAATCCTGCGTTACGTTACAGTAATCGTATCGAGATCGAGAAATCTCATACTAAATTTTAGTTCCAAATACGCTCACGGGCGGGCGCTGTTCCTATTAACGTCATACAAACTCGTTATAGTTTACTATTCGATTTTACGTGACGCAGGATTCGACAAGTCGTGCTTAGGGCACTGCTTCCTTTTGACAGAAAGAATGGTGATTGTGATAGCAATGGTGGGTTCGTTAGGCCTACAGTTGAGTGGGCTTTACCAGTGTACCGGCGCCTCATATTATCTGATAGCATTGCGTATAGGAAGGCCAGTAGCGTCTTTGCAGGTGACTATTACTGTATTTTGAGACATGAATGCACCCACTGCGCACACATTGCCGTAAACTTGTAGGTATGTAGTGACCGCCAATCGCCTACGAGGTGCTTATTTTTTAGTATCGCGGCGCCAGAAATACTGACAGCCATTGCCTGTAAAGTGGCACTTGATTATAACCTAACCAACTTAGAGAAGTTGAAAAACTCCGACATTGTCATTTTAAAGTCCAATATTTCGAAAACGGGCGACCGATTTTAATGATTCTTAGCTAAGAACCATCTCGATTAAATTAGCTTTCGATGAAAAAAAACGCATCGAAATCTGTACGTTTGGGAGCTATGATGCCACAGACAGATACACAGACACACAGTTACATAGATACACAGATACACAGGTCGAACTTATAACACACCTCTTTTTTGTCGGGGGTTAAAAAGAAGATTCCCAACTCACCTGATGTTCCTGCTCAACTATTACGATTATTATTTTCTTCCTCTTCAAGTGTCTTTCCAGCTCGTCGGCTACTAGCTTTTGGAATACATGCCTATCTTCAGCGAGGCGAAACAATTCGATTGCGCCCGTTATTCTGGTCTACTCCGATTGACTCCTCACCTCACTTGCCAGCAATCTTGCCCATCATAATAAGCAAAGGCACGTGACCGAAATATGTGGTTTTCCGCCTTTTGATGACAGACGAAAGCTCGATTATGACTTGGTGCCTCCAGCTTGTTCTCAAAATATGGCTCTATATGCCCAAAGATAAAAAAAAACTTCACGTTTCTGGTTAAAGAGAGAGATCATTTTGTTCGGCTTTACGGTAAAATTATGTATTGCAATAAAAATTCAATAGGTTTCTTTCTATGAAATATCTATGACACGATACGTCGTACGGCTCACGACTTGTTCCGCTTCCTTTCGATCGGATATCGCGAAGGCACGATCACGAAATGGTAATGAGCAGCGACAAAATTAATACAATAAGTATATCTATTGTTTGAAGTTTTACGTCCATTGGCTTGGCAGGTAATAGAGGATGTAGACTATGTAGAGCGTTTGAAAAGCAATTAGTCTTCAAAGTACTTTTTTCAAGGTACCTACCTATTCCTATCTCCCGTTCCGTCAACGCCACAGTCTAAACTCGGTAGCCAATCTATAAACTATTGCATTTTAACCAGTGCGCGATGTCCTTATGCAGTCACTACATAAATTCTCGGGAGAATTCATCCGGGCGAACGGTCCAAAGTAAATTGCGGACTGCGGTCGATTTTGCATACAGTCTCACCACGTTAGAGATTGATCTCGAAGACACCGAGGGTTAGAGTTCTCTGTGTAGCGGGCTGCCGCACTTTTGCCAATGCAAATTCGGCGCGTTGTTTGTAAATTAGTTACGGTTTTATTTATACTGTGTAGAAATTGATCTGTACGTTCTGATTTGAATCTTACTGTATCTTCTCGGAAAGTCTGATAATCCAACTTGGGAAGATACCCTGCCACATCATAACTGTTTAGCCTTAGAATACTATAAAACTAACATGGTAATACTAAAACGTTTCTATTCTGATGAAAAGCCTCTACCTACGACGGTGCATAAGTCATCCATGAATTTCATTATAGAATTATTGCAACTTGCTTGAATTATTTCAAACAATAGAATAGTATTATTTTAAACCTAAACGTAATTTCTAGATTAGTCTCATGAGGCTGGAAAGTCAATTAATTTCGTACATTTAATATATAAATATGTAAAATGTTAAAACAAACTCTGCGCTACTCTAATTTTGAAGTGACATCGTCAAAGCCGCACACTCGAAAAAACCCCCAATTAAGGTGCTCCATATCGCGGCCTTGTATGCTCGAAAACAACGTGTCGTCTTTCTTTCTCTGGTCATTCAAGAAAGGGATGGCGAGCGTGTGTTTTTAAGCGTGTGTACCTCCTACGGCCCGACCACTTGTAACGAGTGCACCTCGTATGGGATTAACAATACCCAAGACCTTGGCACAACAATGTCGTACGTAGTTAGAGAATACTGACACTTCTTTACTTTCCCTTGTTACTTGTGCTGTTGCCGGTGCGGCACTTAAAAGTATCAAGTATTGAGTTGGCGCTGAGGAGTCAACAAGACCCCTTATAGTTTCACTGTCCGTCCGTCGTCTGTCCGCGGCATCGCTCTGAGCTAGACAGTCTTGGTACTAGTAAGCTGAAATTTGGCATGCATTATACATATTGAACACGCCAGCAAAGTGGTAGAATAAAATCTCGAAATTTACACGTGGGGGGTTTTTTATTTTTCTTATCTACCCCATGGTGTACGGTGTCGTTGTACAGGTTTTTCAAAAATGATGAGAGTGTGTATGTATATGCCATTTTTAACAGACTTCAAAAAAAGGACGTTCAGGTATTTGGAAATAATTATGATACAAAAAAAACGGCAGTAGTGCATATAGTGAATTTAAAAGGAAAACTATGGCAGCTAAGTAGGCTTTACAGGTTAGAGAGTATTAGTTAAATATTGGATCAACTTATGAAAATTACTTAGGTACATAGAAAAAAAAAACACCTATTAAAATTTGATATGCAAGAACTTTTTCGTATCGGCTACGGAACCCTATTCTGAGCGTGTCCGGCAAGCTCTTTGTCGGTTTTTGTAATCGTTATTGCAAAAAAACATATCTAATTCGCTGTTAAGTATTCTTCTGAATCCATCTTAGAATATGTGTTACTTACAATATAATATGTGTGTAAAATAAAGTAATATATGCAACTCTACATAATTAGGCCTTATATAATAACAGTTGCATAAACTACTATTGTGGCTAAGCAAATGCTGATTGTGATAACCGATGAAGGATCTTTAAAAAAAGATAATTTGAATTGTCTCGTTGATTGTCTCGCTCACATTGTAACTAGGCCAGTCAATGAAAAGGTATAGAGGGAAATGCATGGAACACAATTTTGGACTTCGTAACTTTGTTTGGACTAGTTAGGAGCTGAACATATCAAAAGTCCCCGCTCGTAGCCCTTGAGCCGGGGGGAGGGGGGGGCTTCGAAGGTCCAAGTTTTCGGTTTTTTGCTTAATTCTCGGAAACTATGCGTCCTAGCGACATGACCACTATATACAAAAGAAAGCTGATTAAATTTGCTACAAGTTTTACTCGGTCAAGTGTTTCGATATCTTCTATACCTATAAAACCATACCGTGATTGACTGACTTGCTGAGTGACTGACTGACAGACAACGCACAGCCTAAACCATTGGACCTAGAGACTTGAAGTTTGGCAAACATATGTATCATAGAGGTGCACTAAGAAGGGATTTTTCGAAATTCTTACGGGATAGGGAATAAATGCGATCTATATTTTAGAATCAATGTGGCTCTATCTCCATAACTATAATTAATTAAGATTTCAAATTTGGCGTGCAAGTGGGTAATAATAACAGCTAAAAACCGTTTCCAGGATTTTCTTAACTCCAACGGGATAAAGAACAAACATGTTATTTTCATAATAATTGACTAGCGGCTGACTAGCTAATTTTACAGATATATTGCTTGATCTTTGATGCTCTGCTACTTTCGTGGTTGAGGTTGATGAGAAATCCGTCAAAGACTATAGTACATCTCCTTCCGTGGCAGTTTTTCGTGATAAAGTGGATGTAGCGGGCGGTGATAAAGCGGGCGGGGACTTTTGATATGTTCAATTTCAGCTCTTCAGCTGTTCTGCTTATATAGCATTTTGCAGGAGATGTTAGCTGGTATTATTACCTACTTGCACGCCTAATTTGAAATTTTAATTAATTATGGTTATGGAGATGGAGCCACTTTGATTCGAAAATATAAATCCCACTTATTCCCTTTCCCGTGAGAATTTCGAAAAATCCCTTCTTAATACACCTCTATGATACATAAGGTATATATGTGCCAAATTTCAAGTCTCTAGGTCTCTAGGTCCAATCGTTTAGGCTGTGCGTTGTCTGTCAGTCAGTCATTCAGCAAGTCAGTCAATCAAGGTATTGTTTTATAAGTATAGATATCGAAAAACTTGACCGAGTCAAACTTGTAGCAAATTTAATCAGCTTTCTTTTGTACATAGTGGTCATGTCGCTAGGACGCATAGTTTCCGAGAATTAAGCGAAAAACTGAAAACTTGGACCTTCGAAGCCCCCCCTCCCCCCCGGCTCAAGGGGTACGAGCGGGGACTTTTGATATGTTCACCTCCTAACTAGTCCAAACAAAGTTACAAAGTCCAAAATTGTGTTCCAAGAATTTCCCTCTGTACATTTGTTAGCGCATTCAATGCCTGGCCTAAACGCTCATCAGAAAATAATTAAATATTTTATTTTATGACGCTTATAAATACTGCAAAATAATGATCTTGTTAAGTATAGACCGGTTTAACTAGCAATAGTGGGTGCCATTTATTTTAGGCTACACAATTAGTGTACCGTTAAAGGAAGAGCGAGTCCTCCTAACACAGGTGTATAATACGCCTACTGGGAGGCCTCCACATTTTGTCACACTATCAAATGTTGTGTTGAATGAAATAAAGCTTTTTTTTCTACCCTGATGTATTTCTGTGGCTTCTACGATTTGTTATAAAGCTAAACTAACCTGCAGCGCTCCCGTGTCGTTTTCATTAGTCAGTTCCAGGCTTTGAGACCTCTCGCGCGCCGCTCTTGTCTCGCGTTAACTGTAACTCGGTACGACCGTGAATCTGAACTGAAGTTGCTACATCGGCGCACCGCCGGAGCTTGTAGCGGCATCTGAACTAATTTTACACTTAATTTGCCTGATTTAAGCTTTTAGTTTATTTCTTATTTTAAAGTTTTCAATAGTTATCTTCTTTTTTTTCAATCGCTTTGCTCTTTACTTGTCTTATAATTACGCTAAGTGGATGCGACAAGCGCCGCGAAATCACAAGTGACGACTATTTAACATGTAAATATTTTAACTATCCGAACGTTGTTATTAGGTATGAGAAGTAGCAAGCAAGCTTTTAATACTAATTAAATAATTCTAGTCGCGAGTTTCTGTGATTGGCTTCAATGTTACAATAGAAATAACCTACTCTGCCATTTATATGTAGCTGTTGGTCTCTGAAAATAAATAAATATGATACTTATAAAGATAAATAGATACTTAATTACATATCAAACATCCAAGACCCGAGAACAAACATTCGTATTCATCATACAAACTTGTGCCCCGACCGGAGATCGAACCCGGGACCTCAAGCTTCATAGTAACCACCACTAACCACTGGGCTATTCGGTCGTCTAAATAATTACTCACAAGATAGTGTATGTAATTACATTGATATTTAGTACGACGAAAATTCTGCTTCCTTACTGGCCCCTATTTTCACCAACTTTACAATTGACAGTTTTCAATGACAATTCGGTGTCAACTGCTGACTTAAACAGCTTTTGTTTTAGCGCACTTCATATTGTCAAATAGAAGTAGATCGAGTTGTCATATAAAACTGACAGTAAAGATGGCGAAATAGGGGCCTGGCAGTGCTAGCACTGTTGTATTTCGTTGGGGAGGGTGAGGCGTAGGTTTCAATGGGCAGTGGTGATGGTGACCACTTATAGTCTGGCTGGTGACCCTCTTACTCAGTGCCCACTGCCCATCCCCGTATTATAATAAAAAAATGCTGTTGTATCATTGCCAGCCTTCCACGAAATGAGGTCTCGCTATAATTCATCGAAATCGCCAGAGTAAATTAAGGTATTAATATCTTAAAAAGGATAACGAAGGTTTCTCTGGCATTAAAATTAAGACCGTCTTTTTCTGTAAGGCGATTATTATGAGCAGTATTTTCTTTCTGAAAATTATTTCTACGTGAAAAGTAGACGCTCGTTTGAAGTACCCTTGGAAACTTGTTGTAGCTGTACTTATTTCTGCAGTCTTTGCTGAATAAAGAAGTAAAAAAAAAAACTTTGAGCCATAATACTCAGGCTTAAAAGAAACACTTAGTACTTTTGGAACTGATCTTGAATAAAGTATAAACGAGCAAGATTTCAGATAGGCCAAATCACATCCCCACCCCAAAAAAGGTGCAATGTCATTTACATACCTTAAAGTTGTAGGTCTATTTTTGCCTGTCAGTGTGGCAGATTTAGCTTCATTGAAGCTCACATTAACTAGAGATTAGTGTAAAAATTAAGACACCTGTCCTATTGGTTTCCTGAATAAAATAATTAATATCGTATGTGAAACTAGTCTTTAATATTGTTAGTGTAATTATTGTGAATATTTGTTGCAGATATGCGGCGTAGGTAGAGATGGTGAAGTGAGCGCGGCGAGATGGTGCCGTGTGTGGCTTCACTGCTGCTGGTGGCAGTAACGTGTTCGCACGCTCTAGACATATGTAAGTACCAGACACATTTGCATCTGCCCTGGGACACAGGATCTCACAACTTTCCGCTGTTCGCCAGACGCACGTACGGCCATTTATGTGCATTTGCCCGACCTTGGATCACGGTGTTCAAAACTGTCATTAGCCATTATGGTACTCGTCGCGCGGTGTTTTCAACTAAGCTTTACTTTGTCCTGCTATTGGAATTCTCAGAGTAGCAAAAGTTTTAACAATCATGTGTGTAATAAACGAGTTTAGCCTGAAGCCCTGTCCGCGCGGGACGATAGCTTTCTGGAGAACAATATCATTTGTAACGTTCTGTATTACAGGCATACAGTTTTATTTGAAAATGTAATGGAGTTAGACACTTTTCGCAATATTTATCGACTATGAAAGTTTGACTGAACTTATTAGTTCACCTGGGCTCTGCTCGTTGCGTCGCGCGTAAAACATCAAGTTAAACAGTATTATGTACTATCAAAAAGTTAAGCTAGTGGCACGTTCCCGCCTCGATGTCTGCATGGACCGCTTTAATATTTAATTAGAAACTTCGCAGTTCGCTTTGGTGCTCCAGCAACGGCGAAGTTATATAGGAACACCAAATACTTTAAGAGCCACGTTGCGCCGTCATATTTCAATGGAACTTGTAATGGAAACTTCTCGAATCATTACTAATGCCGAACCCGGACACTTGGCGCGAAGTGTATGAGTTGCAATTCAATTGTTTTCAAAGTGAACTAGGATGGTGGTCCGTTTGATGAACGTTTAAGGCTTCTGTTTACTCAATTAACTATGTCTCTGGTGTTTGTGTCGCACGCTTACTCACTTACTCGGACTATATTCAGTCGGGCTCCATGAATTACATCACACTTATGACAGGGATCGCTCATAGACTCAGTCTGTTGCTCCATTGCAACCTAAGAAAGCCAGCAAACCAACAAACACTTTTTTCATATAACCATTGATTACTTAGGCTATTATCCTACATGCTAATACAAATAAGAGCATTTGTAATGCTAGTAATTGATTGTAGCGGCGCCAAACCGTATTCATATTCAAACAGTTTCAGTATCATTGTGAAGCTAATAGACTTGTCAACGATCAACTCGTTTTTCAATTTTCCATCGCTGACCACGACTTTGTTAGTTCTCTAATCTCAATGTAAAATAGAGTAGGTACCTATAGAGATATCCATTGATATAAACATCAGGATATGCCTTTGGAATATTTTGAACACAGGAACCGAACGCGTTGCGAGTCCGCCGGCTTCGGCCGCGGCCGACGGTACTCTTGCGGACTTGCGCGCGGCTCATAATATAGTGCCACTAATTTAGTACCACAAAATTCGCAACGAAAATGCGGTACCGATGGGCCCGTCAATACGCTGTATACCTAAGTCTATGACTTTTATCTTATACGACAAGTAGCAACGAGCAAGTGGGTCACTTGATGGTAAATGATCACCACTGCCCATAGACACTCGCGACCCCGGGGGGTTTGCAGATGCGTTGCCAACCTAGAGAGCTAAGATGGAATGCCTCTTGTGCCCGTAATTACACCAGCTGTCTTACTCTCCACACCGGAACACAACAGTGCAAGCACTGCTGCTTAGTGGCAGGATTAGCGAGTACGATGGTGGTAGACCTCGCACAAGGTCCTACCACCCGCGTACATCACTATACAGTGATGTAGTTCACAATTTTGGCATATTAGTCATCTGTCCGTGTTAGTATTCTCTGCCGCGGCGTCCGCGGCGCGTGTTCTAACACAGTACACGTCCGCGACCGGCGTTTGTGACAATAGCGAAACGTCACGGGCGGTGGTTTGAAGAAGTCCGAAACGGAAGCTCGAGCCGCACCTTTGGTCGGACGACGGCCATAGAAACTGACAAAGGCTATAAGTTCGAATGTTGGAGTAGAGGATAAAATTAGAACGAATACATTATAGTTTTTCGCGCATACCTAAATACAGAACGGAGCGAGCGAGCAGCCATTGTCTATCTATACTAGATCTAGCACAACGCACAGTTAGCGATGGGCGAGTTGAGTTGTCTGATTGGAATCACTCGAATCAGACACTATGCGAGTTGATTCGCATCAAGTTCCTTCGCAACTCGAATCAACTCGACTTGCCGGCTCCACTCGGCGGTTCGAATCGCGCAACCGCAACGCGCACCGAACTTGATCGACTCGGCTTGATACGAACGCGAGTTATGCGAGTCGCCAACTCGGCGACTCGTATACGCCAACTCGAATACGCCGAACTCGACTCGACTCGCCGACTCGCGGACTGGGCGAACGCCATCCGGTTGATCCGAGTCGAGTCAACTCGTATTCTGTTTCGAATCAACGTTCCGAATCAACTCGAGTTATCCGAGTTGGAAAACGGTTGACTCGTAATATCGCTACGCACAGTGCGACTTCTATCTCGCGCGAGAACCTTGCCGTCCTTTTCTATCACTCAGAATGCGGCGGGACGGGTAATATAATCTCGCGCGCGCGGCAAACAAAGTCGCGGCCAGTCGTGCTAGCCCACCCCACGCTTATGCGATAAAGTACATATTGTTTATAAGATATTTTGCTGAATGAAAACTGATTTTATTTATTAAAAGTAAGTTATACTTTTTACTGCATACAAATATTTAAAAAAAATTAAATGAGATATTAGTATGAACATTGTCAGTGAGACATTATAATAAAATAACTCTAATGTGAAATCTTAAGACATTATGTTATTGGAAATTATTAGATCGAATAAATAATATCTAATTCTAACTCACTACAGCGAAATTACATAATCGACGCCGATTACCACTTTTATAAATTTCAAACTATCGTGCAAACTGGCTGCGTGGCCTTAGTCTTAGAATACTAATCAAACGAAACATAATATCAAGTAAATTTAAAGAGGTTCTATAATGTGTGAGGCTGTTTAGCCTTTTTAGACGTTAGATTTTACTTTATGCATTAGAGCATAAAAATCTATGTTATGCAGCCTCTACACAGCATTAATGCGAACCTTAAGAGCATGTGAAGTGAACACAGAATTCATTATTTGTCTTGAATGCCACCGTATCGCAAAAATGCTGATAATTTATACAGAGGAGAGTAGTACATCCCGTCCGATTGAAAACAGTTGAAATATTTCGATACTCTTTTTATACGGTCTCTACCTACTGATGAAAGATGAGTAAAATGTAATCGAATGTAGAGGGTGTACAACATCAAGCCGATTTAAGACCTTGTAAAGTTCCAATTGATTGAATAGAGAGTAATATGTTTATGATTGCTTTCTTTGTTCGCATAATGTCGTTTCTGAAACGATTGACTGGTAATGACGCTTAATTAAATCTACTAAGGCTCCTACAAGCATAAGCCTTG
Source organism: Clepsis dumicolana (assembly GCA_963691665.1). NCBI lineage: Eukaryota > Metazoa > Arthropoda > Insecta > Lepidoptera > Tortricidae > Clepsis > Clepsis dumicolana. The sequence continues at coordinate 6,168,363 of OY829505.1, read as the reverse complement.
CTCGTTACTTGGCTTGAGTCACACTGGTACCCAGCGAACTAACTTGTACGAGACGTCGTTTGCTTGTAAGACCCATCTCGCATTTCTCGCAGCATTATGCTGAGTGTGGCCCATTGCCGTTGTTCTAAGCCGTTCTGTTACTTGTGGTATGCTTATTATCTTATCGTTAAAGATTTTAACGCTAAAGTTGACGTTGTAGTGTTTCGCGTAATTCACACATCGGAAGGGGGTATATTGACTCCTCGTGGGCTCCATCGGCGTTTTGTCGTTTCTAATTTGACTCAGGTAGAGTTTTACTGCCGCTCCCAGAATATTCAATTAACTATACAGTACAGTATACCTACTTAATGGACCCTGATTGTATTTCATTAAAATTTAAACCTCGTATCTCTAACAGCCTTTTATCACACTGGCGATTTGCGAGCGAGTTTTGTATTGAGGCGATCACGCAACTGTTCGCCGCGAGCGACATTAGTATGAAGCACTCGCTCGCAAATCGCTAGTGTAATAAGTCTCTTCTAAGTAGATTCTTAGTAGAGGTCTTCAGATGTAAGCATTTATTTACACTTGATAAGAAAAATCTAATTTACTTTGCTATCCATGCTAACCAAATATTGTTATCAGTCATATACTCAAAATTTGATGTAAAGCCTGATCATTTATTTGTTAGCTGAGGCCATGATGAGGAAATTCAATGGAACTAATTTATTACACTGGTATCACTTTTCCGCGGCTGACAATGTCAAATGTCATCCCACGATTTGTTTAGTTGTCATTATTGATAAAGTCTAGAAGTTTTTTGCTGAAAGAACACGTGCTAAAATCGTAACTCTTTTGCTAAATGATGACAAAATGGAACTGACAGCTAGTGACAAGACGTCCGTCGATTCTCTTATTAATCGAATGTTAGAAACATCTCAAATCTTCATCTGGCATCTCAAAATCAAGACAGACCTCGATACCACCAGAATCAGGGCCAACGTCAGCGTTGGTGATTTGAGGGTTACTGTATTAGTTAATCACAAAAATAGCGCCCTCTAGCCAGACCTCACAAAATACTGGTCCGGCTATTAAGATAAAGGCAAAGAACTAAAACTGCGAGTGTTATTAAACAAAAGGCGTCACAAAACGACACGGAGTCACTGATTCCTTGCAGTAAAACGGCGGTCATTGGTCTCTATCTTGACCAAAGACAAATATACTTTTAGGTATGTATCGGCCACCAAAGGCGGTCATAAACTTTTAATTACTTTACTATAAGAGCGATAGATTCTAGTTGTCCAACTCTAACGCATTTATACATTAGGTATGCATGTGTTAGTGTGTCTGGTCTGGAGCATTCTGGCTGGAGTGGATACATACGAGTATATACATGCAAATAGACTTAGGTACGTAGATATGATACTCGTACAGTCGTAATGGCATCGCATGTAAAGTAAACTGCGTGCCAAGACTAAGTACGTTAAAAATGTATGGATATTTTTTTGTAACAAAACCTACAATGTAAAACAAACTTGCCCAACAACCCAGCCTACCAAAACCTACCTATCCGTGCAATCAATAATCGAAGTATATTTATGTCCTTTCAAAATTAAACATAATTGCCCAAATTACAATTAAATGCCAGCAGGCATTACGACTATCGCGACGTCGAACAATCCCATTATTTCAACGTTTGAATTAGACTTTATTGCGCTGGCACAAAAGCTTTCCAAATAGCACAATATGCTATTGTTTAGTGAGCTCTTGGCCTGTTTTTATCGATCTTTCAACATTGAACATGTAATTATACCTATCCCCCTACACTCTAACAGTCACATCTGTACATCGAATAGTTTGAAAAGCGATTAAGGTTAAGCCACAGTAGGTACAGCCGTAATGGCTATCGAAATGTGGCTTTACACATTTGTCGTCAATACTGCTGTACCTGTAAAATGTAAAGGGGAAAATAGAAAGCAATATGCTAACGACTCCTTGTAAAATGGAAGTAATTAAAATAATAGTCCCAACGATATCACGCGAAGTGTTTTTGTCCCAGAAAAAACCCTGGTACTTACGTGCGGAGTGGGTAATGGGTAGCTCCGGTATCTAGGTAACCGGGGCGCCCGCCGCTCCAGCGATACACTGAAATTTATACGTGGCAAAGCCAATATTGTAAGCGGTTTAAGTTGACACTCAATCGTTTTATGTAAAAAAGAATATGTATGCCTTTCGTGGATGGATATGAATGAGTAGCGAGTCGCCACTGCTGTTTATTATTCATTAGATGACTACATGTCACGCAAGAGCATAAGCACGCACAAGCTCAAAGCTTCTGAAACTTTCCCCACTCGACATTTATTTTTCGCTCGAACAAATTACTCGAATGTTGCTTTACTACGGTTTCCTAAATAAGTATTAGGCGGTAAATTTGGTCGTAAAATAATTATATTTCAATCGGGGAGACGTCAGAAGCATGCGCACTTTGCGAACCGCCCTGTTAGCGAAACGGTCGCGTAAACCGTGATCGTTTATTCCTGTTTATTAATATTCAAAACTGGCTTTATGACGTTTGCAATTTGTTCTCAAGCGCTGAGCAACAAGAGACCTTCGCTTGAATTAACGAGACACGCAACAAGCAAATTCTATTTGCATTTGACCTATAGACGATTGTCTTTTGTTCGTTCAAGGGGGCACACGGTATAAGGCCACAATGGAGTCCCATTCCGCTAGAAAAATGAAGACATTTTGTCATTTAGTAATGCGATGGCAACCGGAAAATCCTTGGAGCCGGTAGACATAGACAGTCTGAGGAGCCATTGTACGATCGCACGCCTGATTGATTACTTTATTACTTTACCGAGCGAGGCCCAACAAAACGAATAAGCGCGCAGCTTGCATAGCATAGTTTATAAAATATTCCGTTCATTGAATATGGACTATTTTGATCGATGCCTATGCCAACTTGCGACGTGAATAATAATCATGGAGACTATACGAACAGCTCCCTTTGCGACGCAAGAAAACGTTAGAGTGATCATACATTACGCGAATTTATATTCCAGTATGCGGCGAATTAAGCTAATACTACTAATAAGAACCCTCATTAAAATTGTACACAATGCGACTTGAACGATAAAAGGTGTCGGGGAAGGCAGGGCCACGCCGTACCTAATACTCCGGCCCGTTCTCTAGAACTTTTGTTTGTGTTGTGATAGCGGGAGTGATAATTGTATGATATTTCACGCCGTATGCTCCCATTTATGTCTGTAATAGCTTCGTGCGGTTGTGCAACAGTTTTAAATTAAATTTTCGTCTATAGGCGTGCATCGCACCGTACTTGAATGGAATGATTGATCGCCATTGTACATTAACGCGAGGGGTCAAAAAACGAGCGCACGGCGGGGTGGGGACGGCTACTAAATAAATTGAGTTTTTATTACACAAAATATGTTTCCAAGCGCTTTTTACTGCTAATTTAATGTAACAAACGAAAGAGCACAATGCATAAACTATTAACTTAAATATATACGACTTGATCGCCTCAAGGCACATAATTATCTAACAGGATCAAAATAAATAAGCATTTATTTATGCAACCGAATTCAGCATATTAGCCGAAAGCGACGCATCTTCCACTTCTCTAATAAACAACACTCTTAATTCAAGGTTCGTTGACCTCTTCGGCTGCGCGGGAAAATGTGTCACGTTAGAGGAAGAAACAAGTACTTTTTCACTTAAAAAATTTCAATAATAGTATTTATGAATATTATTTATATAATATTTTTATTAGCTATGGATTTTTTTTTTTTTAAATGAAATTATTTAATTATACGTCTTACCAAACCTAGTCAACAAAGTATAAGCTCTACCTAATTAATATCCGGAATCAAAGCGAGCAGTGAACTTTCATGTACATACCTACCTTGTCGCTGTTAGTGTAACGTAAACCTAACATGATTGCAAGCGAAAATTAATATAAACTGCTTTTGTTCGGAGTCGAGTCACAGAATAACTAGAGTTAGTAGGGCTCACTCGCGATTGCCTTCTCTTTCTACCGTTACCTGCTTGCATGCGAAATTGAAACTTATTGTGTGACACGAGCGTTCAAGTTCATATTCCGTTGGTCACTGCTGACTCGAAACCTGTTTGTCGGAAGGAGCACCACTCGCCGATATAAATATTGAAATGAATAAATATTGATAACATTAATTCAGTAAAACTACATTCGGTAGGTTAGTAAAAACATTTTAACCGAAATAATTTTCCATTCCATGTTCTTCTCTTTATTTAGACACCTGTAAACACAACAGAATCTTTTATACGGACTATAAGATCGTTTAGAAGTAATTGTTCGTTGTCGTTGCGTTGCAAAATCACAGAATTCAGGCGCGATGCGGCCAGCGTGCGAGCCTAGCTGCAACCCTACTGTCCTATGCCTATCGGATGGGCGCGAAAGCTGAACGTACCTAAACTGCGGAGTGACACCTCTCTGGTCAAGAAAGCTTTAATATTTGAAAGTAATGACTAGTCCGCGCGTCGCTTGTGCCTTGCATCAACATTCCTATTGGCGACAGTCAGAAGTTATCAAACCGTGGCAACTAATTAAATGACGCGCAACACATACACACATATCATGCATGTATATGAATAACACGTATGTTTGCGTACCTACCGCACGCGAGAACCTTTTCGTAATTGACTAATAAGGCCCCACCGGGAATGCCGCGCACGCTCGCTGAGAAATAAGCCTGTCAACTTGTAGCTTACATTAATTTGCTCTGCATTTATTACAATAACATCTTGCGCTAATGCGAAAGCTATGCGAATTGCTCTACGCTGAGCTGGTTTAAGTTAAACATGTGCTCTGGGCCCGTTCGCTCAAATGGATTTAAACAAATTCATTGGTCTGTTCGGTGGTGATGAGTCAACGTGATTGGTTTTCTGTGAGTAAATTGAACAGATTTATGTAACTTTACTCAAGGATGATAAAGGCAAACTGCAAAAGCACAGTAAAATCTGTATAAAAAAAATATGCTTTTAAAAACTTTAATTAAAATGCAGAAAGAAAGCATAAGAATCGTCACTATGAAATAGCAGATCTCATCCTCATGTTCAAAGGAAGGTTTTTGTTCATGGTTGTTTTGTTCATGCTCAAAGTCATTTCAAATAAAGGCCCGGGATTGTATAACGAGCTTTGTTGCTTCGTAACAAAGATAAGATAAAGTTCAAAAACATTTCACTGCATTTTATTTCAGTGCGCTGAGAACTATGAAGTCCTATGTAACAAGAGTCAGTGAATACAAACAGTACATATTTAGCTTATGCTATATTCAAATAGACTGTGTCAAAGTAAAAAAGACAATAAAATCAAGTCTGACCCGTGTCACAGCTTCATCTTTCGAAACTGGACGGCTTATTTCACTAGCTTTGCTTGCCCGAACTAACGTTGCCGGCTTAGTTAAATCTAACAGTTACCACGCCAGCCATTCCATTACTAAATAACGAATATATTACGGTTAGCAGTCGGGCTTCGGGCTTGACTAGAATTCCCAGTAGCAACCTTTGTTAATAAATTTATACGCAGCGAGTGCCCGGGTCACTCGTCGTATCTAAAATTAATATTTGAATCCAATGTGCCTACAGTCCAAAGGGTTGCCTAATAAGGGCAAGTATCTAATAAAATTAGACGCCCAGTCCGTTATGTAAATAAGTCGCTTTAAGTGGGTACTCTAAGCATTTCAAGAACGGATTGGACCGACTTTGGGCGAATTAAAACTTGAGAGAACCTATTATTGTTTAACTGACTTGAGTTGAGAGTTCGCGATTTATGAAATATAGTATTTATAAAATGAGCTTTGCGAAATAATTAACTGCACTCTGAGGAATTTCACGCGATCTTAACTATACTTACAGCTATCTTTAAGCATGGCATGGTTTTTTTTTTGTGTTTTCGTTTTTGTCGACGGCGGTGCAACTGATGGTAGCAGCCAAGCACTGCCTCGGACAACAAAACCTCGGAAAACAGGATTTAATTATTGTTCTGTAAATGACATTATTTCGATAATATACATTAGTTTAGTTTTACACACTATAGCCAACTGTCGAAATTTGTAGATAGTACCATTTACGAGGCTACAATTACTACCATTAGTCTACATTTCGATAATTTGTTATAAAAAAATATAAACTAAAGTGAGGCGGGAGAATTACGTGATATCTTTGAGAATAGGTATTCAGTTTCTTATTTTCGGGTTATATTTAGGTATCCGTACGACCTCCTTCAGACAGATCACAGATCTCCTTCGAAGAAAAAATAGGCGAAGCTATTCACTTACAGACTTATTAATATTAGCAAGATTACGATTAAGCTCGGAAAAAATCTCATACACTTGTACCTACGCCTTGTAAGTTATAAGTGTGCTCTCAAATCAAACCTCACTCGAGTCAGTCGCTCGCACTCGACGAAAATCTGTCGACGACTCCATGTAGGGTTGTCGACCTTTCCATATGATATGATACAGTCACAATCTCATCTATACATACCTGTGAAACAGTATCGCGACACTGACAGTAGTAAGAGACTAAACAGCTGGAACTAGACTGGAGACTTGATATTTTGCAGACATTAATATTTTAGGTGTCATAGAGGTGCACTAAGAAGACATTTTTAGAAATTTCCATGGTATAGGGAACTAAACACTGGTTTTATATTTACACGGTGTTCAAGTTCAAGCTACACCGGCATAGCTAAGCTAGTACTCGGGTAGATTTCGTCTAATCTACTACTCCGCCCTATTTATGTATGTATATTGTCTTGTCTAATAGGTACACTATGCGCCAGTAAGTATACCCTATTAGCTGGAATATACCTGTATATGTACGTAAAATTTTACAATCAATTTTGTTCTAATTTCAAAAGCACCAAGTCCAAACTTTTATAAGTCAAGTTAAATTGATTTAGGTGTACTTAAAGCACTGGGAACACCACAAAACTCCGAACAGTCATAATTCCAAAAGTCCTATCATTACCATCACTAGTCCGAGTTTTCATGATTCCTAAGCCTATTTTCTGCTGAACGAAAACTTTAGTGTACTTACATGAAATTTGAAAATATCGGTAGATTAGGTTAAAGGTTTGTTTTATTAAAAAAAAAATGACTACAGCGGAACTTAGCGTTCGGAATACTGAAAATTGGGGCATTGAAATTAGGTTGCAAATTCTTCGGGCTAAGGGAGGGAAGAGGGGAACCAAGCATACCATACATATAAATCGTGAAATATTTGACGTACTTGAACATGCTGATATACGTATTATATAGTTATTTGTATTAAGTATAATAAATTGGTAACCCTAACTGGATGTGTGCGTCTGTCGCGGAGCACGCCCTAATCATAATTAATAATTAGCGGGTTTATTCGAGAATGCTAAATATGGAGTTTCGTTTCCGCCCAGAGATATTGTGTTAACTACACAGTGCCTTGCAATGAAATAGTTGTTAAAAGCTCTTTGAATGCAGCTTCTGGCTTTATGCTTCTTCGTTGGATTCTTGTATCGTAAGTGCTTGTATTTGTCTTACGTGAGTCCATTGTGTTTCTGGGTGGTCGTTGAACCGAGTAATCCTAAGCCTTTGAGTGTGATGTTATTAATTTGTAACTTGTAACGCTGAACAATCAATGACAGACATAATATGTCACCACTTTTTCTCCTTATTCTATTGTCCTCTTCTTTTAGTTTGCCGAGGGGTTATAGACCTGCCTTTCAAACAATGTAGGGGTTCATATCTGGGCCGATGACTTGTTGAGATTATTGTACCTACTTGACAAAATAACATCTTTCCTAGAAAGTACTTTTGACTCTATAATTTGAATCCAGCCTTTTGAGTCTGAATCTGTATAAATAATATCGAAATGCGTCTTGCTTTAGTATTCCCTAAGCGAAGGTATAAATTATGACGTAACACAACGCCACAGGCCTTGTCTTATTTATTCCAGGCCCATAGATCTTAAAGATGAATATCTTTCTGTTACCCTCTTAACTTTTGCCGTACAAGGGATACGATACAAGGGATTGATTTAACGACTTCCTTGAAATGTAACATTCACTTAAAATTTCTCAATGAAGAGTACTGATTTAAAGCAAAATTGTCATAGTGGTCCCAAATAAGGTGAAACGTTTTGGCCTGTTTCGTCTAGAGCAGGAAGTCATGGATTCAAGCAGGCTGACTCTGTCCCTCGATTTTTAACCCCCGACGAAAAAGAGGGGTGTTATAAGTTTGACCTGTGTACCTGTGTGTCTGTGTATCTGTATATCTGTCTGTGGCATCACAGCAACCAAAAGGATTGATGAAAGCTATTTAGTTTAATCGAGGTGGTTCTTAGTTAACTTTAATTAAAAACGGTTCACCCGTTTTTGAAATATTGAACATTGAAATGACAATGTCGGGTTTTTTACAGAGTAATTATGAAAAATCCGTTCCGTGTTCAATTTAAAATTTACAAAGAATTTTCGGATTAGGTCCTACTTCGTGTGGGTTACGACCAATTACGTGAGATCGCCCTGTGCCCAGCGACAGTGACGTGAATTAGGCTGGCTCGTTATTACATTACGGTGAAGATAACAAAGTTATATTCCCGAGCAACATACCTAATACACCTTGCTTTGAGACTCGGGTCGCTCTAATGTCGAGCGGGGGCTACTGTTATTATTAACTGGCTTGTTAGGTATAGGCACCAGGGCACCACTAAACATTGAGTGAAATGTAGACAGGCATTCGTATCAAAGAGTAGTCTAAGTACGGCCTAGCCTTTCACGCTCTGAATACGCTAAAAAGGCCGCTGTCCAGAAACGGAACGGGGGATGGAAGCGCACGGACACAGACCTAATTAAAATTACTACACGCGATAGACAGCCGATGTCACCATCTCTTTCTTGCCCCATCAAACGCCCAACGGGTGAACGAGAAGGCTGATGTGTAAAAGGCGAGCTGGTTTGCGAGTCTGAATTATATAAGATGCCATTCGGCCAACGTTGGCCAGTGCCCTAAGCACGACTTGTCGAATCCTGCGTCACGTAAAATCGAATAGTAAACTATAACGAGTTTGTATGACGTTTGGAACAGCGCCCGCCCGTGAGCGTATTTGGAACTAGTTTAAAATTTAGTATGAGACTTCTCGATCTCGATACGATAACCGTAACGTAACGCAGGATTCGACAAGTCGTGCTTAGGGCACTTTTCATAGCGAGAAACAATGCGCTTCGCCATCCGTCCTGACAATACATGCTTTGACGGCCCCGCCGATAAACGAACGGAACGGGTGCAAAATGCGACTTTTGTAACCAATATTTTTAAGTAGACTGTAACATTTTGATTTTCTATTTTAGCAAAGTGTTTCCTTAATGTGACGTTCAATAGCTTCGCCAAAGTCAGACGGAGGGAGGTGTAGGAGCTATGATTCGCGGAGTACCGTACCGAGTAGGTTTACTTCTAGTTTTGAAAGTTTATTGGTAGCTAGTTACGGGTTTATGTATTTATGTAAGAGATATACAGTTATTCACCCTCTCTTTTATACAACAATTCAACATAAGCTGTTACCATGAAGTTACACGCACGATAAGAGTTCCGTACCGCCCTTAAGTATTTAACACTACATAATAATATTAATTCTTTTTTTAAATGTTTGGAGACCCCCCTCTAATTTTTTCATGTTATTACTAGCTTTTTCCCCGCGGCTTTGCCCCGTGAAATATTTCACAATGAGCTAGTTCCCTATCCCTTGGGAATTTCGAAATATCCTTTCTTAGTGCACCTCTAAGATACTCATGGTATATGTTTGCCAAACAAGTCTCTAGGTACAGCGGTTTAGGCTGTGCATTGTCTGTCAGTCAGTCAGTCACGGTACTGTTTTATAGGTAGGTATAACATTTGTGTTATTGTAACCATAACCAGTAATACACGCTATGTGTAAATTTCATGCCATTATACAATCGGCGGAAAACGAAAAAAAATTAAATACGTTTCTTGGATGGTAATCTTTAACTTAATTGAATTTTTATTCTTTTATGTTTTATAATGAACACAGTTACACATTCTGTGAAAATTTCATGTAGCTATTACGGTTTCAAAGTTTTGCCCTTTGAAGGGCGGACAGGCGGACGGACGGACTTCGGAGGCTTAGTAATAGGGTCTCTTAGTACCCTTCGGGTACGGAACCCTAAAAAGATCAGTACGACAGCGTAGGGTCAAGGGTAAATAAATAAATAAATATCATGGGACAAAATGACACCAATCGACCTAGTCCCAAACTAGGCAAAGCCTGTACTATGGGAACTAGACAACGGATAAACATACTTATTATAGATAAATACATACTTATGTTCATATTTAACATCCTAGACCCGAGAACAAACATTCGTATTCATCATACAAACATCTGCCCCGACCGGGATTCGAACCCAGGACCTCAAGCTTCATAGTCAGGGTCTCTAACCACTAGGCTATTCGGTCGTCCAAATGTTTCTAATATCGAGCTAACAAGTTAATCCGTCAAGTTATGTACCTCACTATACACTATACGAAACGACATCGAATACAGTGCCCTTAGTGTAATCAAAAAGCATAAAATACGCCTCGATCGCGTTTGCGTTAAAGTGTCAAATAGTATGAGAATTGTTAAACGCGAACGCGATCGAGACGTATTTCTTGACCTCATCGGCGATTACACTAGGCGCTCAGGTTTTGCCTGCAGTTTAGTTCACGTAGATGGGTGATGTGATAAGAATTCTACGAGTATTTATTTATGTATAATGTATATTTATTTTATTTATTTTTTTATAACCCGCGACGAATATTCAAAATAGCATAGCTCCCTTTGACAGTGGCATTGATTGAAGTTTGGTCTAGCTTGCCATATTATTGTTACAGATTATACATAAAGTTGAATAATTTCTCTTACGTCTGTTTGATAAGTACCCGTTTATGGAAAAAAAAACTTTTATTTTGTATACATGCATTTATTTTCTACGTAGTCATCTTTTAACTCTATACATTTGTTCCACCTATACTCAAGCTTCAATAAACCATCCAAAAAGTATGATTTTGGAAAGTCATTAAAATAGGCCTCTGTGGCGGCAATGACTTCGTCATTTGATCCAAATCGCTTGCCACCGAGCCATTTTTTTTGGTTGGGAAACAAAAAGAAATCGCATGGGGCCAAATCTGGAGAATACGGTGGGTGAGACAATAGTTCGTAGCGTAACTGTGCTAATTTAGCCGTGACAACTCTGGACGAATGAGCCGGGGCGTTGTCGTGATGAAACAGTATTTTTTTCTTTTTTAAATGGGGTCGTTTGTCCTTCAACACGGCGTCAAATTCATCCAATAAATTGGCATAGTACTGCCCTGTTATTGTTTTTCCCTGTTCCAAATAGTCAATATGCATAATACCCTGCGAATCCCAAAAAACGGTCGCCATGACCTTTCCAGCCGATGGGACGGTTTTTGCTTTCTTTGGAGCAGGTTCACCCGGTAAAATCCACTGCTTCGACTGCTCTTTCATTTCCGGGGTGTAGTGGTGGACCCACGTTTCGTCCACGGTCACGAAACGACGCAGAAACTCCTTCGGGTTACGTTTAAACACGGCCAAACACTGCTCCGAAATAGTCAGTCGGTTCCGTTTTTGCTCCTCCGTGAGTAAACGCGGCACCCACCTCGCCGATACTTTCTTCATACCCAATTTTTCTTCTAATATGTGTTATACCCTCTCGATTGAAACGTTTACAGCATCAACGATTTCTCGAAGTTTAATTCGGCGGTCGGCTAAAACGATATTTTCAATTTACTTAACCATATCGTCTGTAGTCACCTCAACTGGCCGGCCTGGGCGATCCTCATCAAAGACGGTTGTTCTCCCCCGCTTAAACTCGTTATACCAATATCTGACGGTTGTCATAGAAGGAGCACATTCATGGTAAACCGCTTGCATTCTTACTTTTATTTCATCACATGTTTTTCCTTCCAAAAATAAGAATCTAATTACAGACCGATACTGTTCTTTCTCCATTTTAACAATTTTAAGTTCACGCCTTCACTGAATCGTTGTCAAATGAGAAAAAAAACAAAAGAATGCCATTTTTTTTTTCATTTTCCCGCCTCTGTAAAATGGCTTAAAAAGGTGGTATACTTATTTGCGGCCAGTGATATTAATATATTTAGAAAACGGGTACTTATCAAACAGCCCTCGTAAACATCTTCGCAGCTCCAGCATTCATTAGAAGCCGTGTATCGAAAAGCCGTTGCAGGATAAGGAAACATTTTGTGCCGGTCTGATTTTTTTTCTCATGATGTTTCGCATCATTAGTATTTGTCCAAAAATAAGAATCCCAATATTACCAATACTGCCTCGGTGCTTTTCACCCATGTTTTAAAAGGCGAATACCTACTTAATAATTATTTCCCGTTGCATATATCAATTACAACTTACAATTGTAACCTACCTATCTTATTTAAAACCTCTCAGTGCATTTCCCATTTCATCGATGGAATGTCCGTCGAACGTACCATTATCAAAAATCTCCCGGAATCCTATATGCACTTACCTAACCAATCTACGTACCGCAGTGTCCTCTATCTCGGTAAATGATTTACGTGCCACTGGAGCCGCCGCTGAAATGCCATCAAAGTTCCCGTGCCCCAAGCAAATTGTTTATGGAATATGTGCTTTGGCACAGTTTCTCCGCGCTACCTTTACCTGGTTAATTAGATACATATAGTTAAGTGAAACGCCGTTTACGATCCGCTCTTAAGATGCTCTTGCTTTGCGCAGCAGGAACAGCTTCTTGGAATTGATTGATAGATTTCCCTCCCACATATTTACATAAAAAAAAAACCAAGCTGACATAATGTGTGGTCGTTTCCTAAAGCGAGATTATAGACAAGCAGCAGCCAATTTAACCTAAGTTTTATTCGCTCTTTACCATTTTTACAAGAATGCTGAAGCACCACACCACACCACGAATCAGTCAGTGAGAAAACAAAAGGCAGGGCTAGACTATATTATATGTCTACTTTATATGCCTACCGTTTGTTCGTACCTACCACTCGGACGAGGACATTAAGTAATTCCCGTGTCTAACTTTACGAAAGCACTATTGACAACTTCCAAGTACATTTATAATATACTAAGTAGTTCATAAGTAATTGCACGTTGAGACAAAGCACTAGCACAGTCTACTTAGCATCGCTCCGCAAAAAAATCCAACGATGCTTTTCACTCCGCCGTGCTGGAGCTTTTAGCAACAGCTCTTATAAGCCATGAGGCCTAGAACTAAATTTGCAGACAGGTAGCACTCTCCCAAAGTGCTTTAAGAAGCTTGACGACTGCTACTGCTCCTCGGGGACTACCCGTTATACCTGTGAATTTACTCTCACTCATAAAGCTACTTACGGCTAGCACTATTTTTCACGCCGTGAATGAGATGATCATTTCACAAACCCGAACGACTAAAAAATGTATCAACCGAAAAGTGGTTTATCTCGGCGAGTTAATTTATTCCAACCCCACCGGTGAGTGACGAAGTCTGAGCATTGTCGGGGAACTCCTTGTCTCGGCTAGCGTATTAACAATTTAGTCTCCCGACTCGAAACTCGTCTGGCGAGTGAATTCTAAATTTTGAACAGTAATTTTAGGATCGAAATCGCTCCATGTCAGCTTAACGGCGATGTTTCTTTGTGTACACTTTAAAGCTCAAGTTGCGAAGCTTTGTGAAGATTAAATAACGTCTGAATCTATGAGTTATGTCTTGGGGATTTAGAAGTGTAAGACGGATATTAGACTGTTTTTACTCTTACAAGATATAAGATAGGTGTAGAAGATGGATACTGTATGTTTTTTTTTACTGAAAGTTCTTATCCACGACCTACCTGAATCTAACCATAGTAACGTTAATAATATTAAGTATATAAGATTTCGTAATTCTAGAGCACACCTAACGGCACCCGGCGTTCTGTAAAGAGCCCAAGCCAAATGGATTCCGCAAGAGATGCCAAGTACATTTACCTCAATAATGGAATATTATTAAACACCGTATAATCTAATTTTGGCAATGTTTTAGTAAATAAATTAGTTCCACGTGAATGATGGTATCCTTGTTTGCAGCTCAATGCATCGCGCCACTGGGTATGCAAAGCGGCCTGATCCCCGACAAGGATTTAAGCGCCAGTTCGTCGTTCAACGATGGCAACGTGGGACCACAAAATGGAAGGTAAGCCTCTGCATATACGTGCTAATACTGTTAGGGAATGTGTCAATGTGCCACGCGCTTTACCTCTGAGCCGTGGCGGAAGTTTCACGTCGGACGCAGGTCATTCAGACTTGGTTCAATTTTGATGCGATCGATTGCTGATAGGCTCGTCGGATGCTTTACACGTCGATTGAATTAACACTAGGTATCGAATTAACGTAATTTTAACGTTTCTGCATGACACCAGCAGGGTAATTGCGTAACTATTTTGACAACCGTCCGCTCGGCGTCGGATTGAAATGTCAGTTTTTGTACTACTGTGTCAGCTAGTTGTTTCTGATACCAATTCATTGTCAGTCCATACATAATGAACACGATGGCGATTACGAGCGCGTTAGAAAATATATAAGCATGCCAAATAGACGCTTATTTAATTTAGATGCATTGCAATTCTGGTTTGGGTAGCCGGAAATTATTTACTTAAATAATGTTATTGTGCAACGAGTGCATAATTTTCGAGTCAAAAATTACAAACTCTAATCCACATTCTTGGAGCCATAAATTATATCAAATCTGAGCTTATCGTAACCAAATTACATGAAATCGACACCCATTACCATTTTTGTTAATAAAAATTTCAAACTGTTATCCGCCATCTTGGATAAAAAAAACGATATTAAATTCGAGTTCATCGAAGCCAAAATACATGAATTCGACACCCCCAACCAATTTTATTCATAGCAGGTAGTCTTTGCTTTGTTTTTATCGATTGCCTGCTAATCTCGACTCGACTTGAGTACTTTACTTACGTCATGAACAAGGAAGTATTTTTTTAGAAATATCCAGAAATAAATTTCGAATATTGCAAAAGCCGTTAAAAAACACGAGTTGTATTGGATGAAATAGTACAGAAGACACACGATGCACAGCACAATGCAACGGTTGATAGAGTTCATTGCATGCATTGGGGCTTCGGTTAGTGAAGCCTACAAAAGTCTTCAAATTAAATGCAATTTGATGACTTTGATTCAATTGATTGGACATTTGGACATTGATATTTGTACGTACCTACTACCTAATATTTTCCATTCACTAGGTTTTAGTTTGGTTTTAGTTGAACTTGGGTTTAGCATGCTTTGCGATTCAATACAAACGCACGTTACAACTTTTGCCTATGTAGGTACCTATATTTCTTACTACAGCAATTTATTACAATTTCCAAATACTTCTATTTTTTTTCTTCTAAAACGTTTTAATGGAACTGAACGGGTAAATGTCAACATGTTCATGTTAAATAACGACAACTCTTGTATCTGATTCAGACACACTTGGCAAGAGAATTCAGGTTAAAAATATACTTTAGTTAAAAACATGTTTTTATCGTAATAATAATTAGATGATGATGGTTGATGTATGATGACTGGTGTCAAAACAAAATAATTTTACGTTTTCACATAAACAAATAAAAAACCGATGCCTCACTTATTACTGCTATTAATAAGGCGATGAATAAGTTAAAAAAACTAATAAAAGGGAGCAGTTGAAAACTATGACAGCTTAGTTCAGTAATTCAGTACAAACTGCATTCATACTGACCGATCGTTTTGACATTTCAATAAAAGCGCTGATTTGACCAATCATTATCCCTATTCCTGTTATTTCTGTCGTTGTAGTCAAACATTTAAACTACATTGTGAGCAAATCAATACCGTGATCGAGCAGGTAGAACCGAATCAAATGTTGTTTTCATTAGCCGACCACAAATTCTAACGTATTCGCAACCTTCCATTGAATGTTCGAGTCATTTAGACCAGGGAGGCGCGGAATAAATGTGCAAATCAAATGCAAAGTTAAGCGGTGGCGAGTGATATCGCCTGGCGGGTCCGGGTTCGATTCAGGCCTCTGAATCTTAAGTTTCTGACACGCCTTAAATACAGTTAGCACAGAATACACAATAGTACCTACAAGTACAGAAGTCCGACTCCGCAAAATTATTTAAATAAATAGCGACTCTTGCTACGACACAATAAAGCGCAATTCAGGTCGCACGGAGCTAATTGCGTACAGTTATATTCACCTACAAGTTGCCTCTCTTTCTATCGTGTATCTCTTATCTCTTCTGACTACTTTAGGGTTGCCTTCTTTTTAAAATAATTAATCTGAATATTTAATTATAAGTCGTATCACAGAATACAAACAAATAGTACAAGGTTACATACATGCCTATTACTCTAATTTTACTATTACTCTAAAAATGTTACCTAAGCGTGGAATTGGACCGCCCTGCAGTTAGTAAGGATTTATTGCACAAACATTATTTAACTATTATTTTAAAGACACATCCCTATTCTAAGGATGGAACACTTTTAGTAAGTCACGCAGTCTGTCCATCCGTGTCTCATACACATACGTACTTCTTTAGTGCTCTACATGATTATATTTTGAATCGTATCAAGTAAAACTGTTTATCGGAATAGTATATCTTTTATTTAATTTGACTTTATAAGTATCGGCCTTCTTCAACTCTAGTTATAATATTGATAACCTATCTTTTAGAATTCCACAATAATTTAGCTGTCAAGTCATCAAAGTACGCGCTCTGTTACCCATGTAAAAAAAATGTTACCCAGTAACAACCGATAATTCTAAAACATGTACTTCGATAAACACCTTACAAAGGCTTTAATAAAAATTCGAATGCATACATTTTTCTTTTCCAATATGGAGCGCAAAATTATTCTGTGGTTTACTTTTACTGTTATAAAACTGAAAGTTGATTGCGCGGTGCGTTGCTAGTATAGTTTAATGTCGTCGTCAATGCTATCAAAGCAGTTAACCTATTTATTACGGAGTACGGTCACATCTGGTGACATGCGAACCTTCCATCCGCAAACCGTAGTATAAGAAGTTAAAGTTTGTCCTATTTACTTACAATGTTATCGAGGTAAAGGAAGTGTATTAAGTGGGTTCTTTTGTTGTGAGGCGATTTATTCGGCATAGAACTTTTATGCGATATGACATGATAAAATTTGGGTGGTTTATTATTGATTTTTACAGGTTCTCTACACAAAGGACTACTAAGCCTTCTCAGACTGTCGGGCCGTTTGTTTCAAATCACATCAGATTAGAGCTTATTCTGACCGATTGTTTAATAGTACTCGTAAGTAGATAGAAAGATGCAACGCACTTACATATACTCGCCGCGCCGGCGCAATTATTCACCCAGCTTTTTACTATTCATTGATTAAATAACAGTTTTTACAATAATAAGGGGAATTAGGGCGGGCGGTTGATTGTGGCGGTGAATATAGGTTTAGGTTCGATAATTATATGGTTTTTGTATACTTAATCTTCATAATGATTAAGCACCAGACTCATCTATCGGCCAAAAGAAAGTCCATAGTACTCGTTGGGCCTCTAACATCAATCGACATTAGATTGTAAGTGACAAGCCAACCGATGTTGGACATTGGGTATTTGACATCTGTCGTGCCGTTTTGATCACGATTTTGTGTCTCGTCACGCCACGTTTTGTTAATGATAGCTTCTATTTCATTTTAATGACCAGCAAGTGAAGTAGGTTTTCATGTTGGTCCTTCTCTAATATTTCAGTTATCGACATGAATAAATTAAATACTGTCTAGATGTTATGATTGTGAAGTGAATTATTTAGTGGTTTATGGCATATTTATTTGAAAGTGTCGCTTTGGTGATTCCATCGACGTTTTGATTGACTAATATTAAATGTCAAATTATGTTTAAAAATAAATACACAGTATAAATGAGCGCTACACGCAAATACAGTTCCAACCAGGAGATAACTTATAGAGAGTTTTTCCCCCCAAAATTCGAGTCTTAGCCTAATATAAAGTACGGATAAAGTGTAGAAGAGACGATCTTGATCAAAAACCTTGACCAAACTCCATGTGCCCGCAAAACATCGTTTCTAAAGCGCGACATAGATCTGCGTCAAATGTAGCAGCGCTCGAGGCAAATATTGACTGCGATGTTATCAATTGCGAGACGGCTGACGCCTGACGACCGCGTCAATGAGAGCTAATGACGGCCCTCCCGTTTGATTGGCTGAAACGATTACCGCGAGAACACTTACAATAGCGTTATTAACACTGATTGGAAATGACTATGATACGATGATAAATGCCCTTTAAATGCCGACTCAGATTAACACCGCATTCCGATGCGATGCAGCGCTTCGCTTGTTAGTCTTAGTCACTTGCAGCGCGGCGTTAAGACATGATGATTCAGATAAGACATGGTGGTAAATTTTCTCTGTAAATTATAAACTCCTACTTGTTGACCGAGTGAGCGCGAAGCATTATTTTATATGTCCGTCCGCGGCGTCTGTCCGGCTGTTCTCTACAGGTCGCATTCCTCAACCGATTTTCGTGAAAAATTGTAAGCAGGTTCGGTAATTATGTAGATTGTCAGACTATAAAAAAATTTGAAAAAAAAAAAGAAAAATGGCCAAGAATGAGCTCGCGAGGTCTACAACTCACAGAATCGCACTAATAAATAGTTGTGGTAACATAAGTAACAATGATAAAATAGTCTAACGTGGTCGTCTTTTAAATTCATAAACAGCAATTTACATATTTACGCGTATTTGAGCAGTGTACATCTAACAAATATTTTTACAATATATATTAAGCACCTAACAACTAGGTATGTACTTAAATTTATCAACCATATCCAATTATCCATAGCCTAACTAGAGTATAGCCGGTGGTATTGAGCTGGACTGTAGGGGTGAATTTGGAGGTCCTTTAGGGACTATGTCCCGCCGCAGTGTTCAACAGAGTGTGTGCGTAGTATAGCAGTACATTCGCCCTCTCTGGGAGTCACGATGGTGCAGAGTAGACCGTGCCTCTACACATATAGGGTATATAAGGCTAAAGGGCCCTCATACGTATGGTTTAACCCTTAAAGGAAATCATAGGCGTGGGCTGACGCCCCGCACGCTAAACTGCGAATGTAAACTTGACATACCTATATGGAAAGATTTATAGTTAAAGTCATATGTCTCGGGGTCACTTTCTTATGATGAGGGATCGGACGGAGTGGCGTCATTGCTCGCAATAATGTGGACATGACACAAAAAATTATTAATTGATCAGTCACTATTATCGATCAATTAATTAATTTCTTCAAATTAGATTTGAATTCCTGGAGATAACAATTTGACTACACAATACATGCTTTCAAAATAATTAAATATAAATAAAATTTGCAATACAAAACTTAATAAACGATTTGCTTATTTATATTGAATGCTAATTTTATTAATATTTTATTGCGGTAATTATTTTGAAAGCATGTATAAATTGTTATCTCCAGGAATTCAAATCCAATTTCAAGAAATTAATTAATTGAATAATTTTGGAGTCATGTCCACATTATTGCGAGCAATGACGCCACTCCATCCGATCCCTCCATAAGTTATGATTATGTTGCTAAAGTATAGTGTCAGAGATAAGTAGAATCTTCGCCACATAACGTAACTTTCCAACCAGTAATGATAAGACGTAGAACTAGCTGGCGATTGAAAAAAACCGCATCAAAATCGGGACCCGTTTGGGAGGTATGATACCACAGACAGATACACATGTCAAACTTATAACACCTCTCTTTTTTGTCGGGGGTTAAAAAATAGTATGACCTATTTGCAGTCCCCTGGCAGCGGCACGTCGCCCCCAGGCTGTTACAGCGCAGTTAACTTGCCGTTGATGGTTCCGATGTTCCTGTTTTCGATTTCGCCCGCCGTGCTGGGCCGCGATACTGTACAATCTACAGAGCGCTTATTCGGGAGTTGCCTTGAGTTTATCTTTACTCTACATATTTCATATTTTCTGCCACTTTTCGAGTGGGGTGAGGTACACAACACGTCTGCGCTCATTGACCGACCGAGCGTGAAATGTCTCCGTTTCAGCTTGGGCTGACTGCTTTCGTATGTCTGGATGTCTGGCTGGCTGTGCTTACTCTACAGGTCGCATTTCTCAACCGATTCTCGTAAAATTTTGTGAGCACTGGCTACTGCGAAAATCGAAATTCGTATCGTACCGTCCCGCTCGCTCTGGTACTGAATAATATTAGCGTGAGCGGGACGGCACGATGCGAAGTAGTATAAGGCCAGTTTCAGTAATTGCATGGTTTTTTTTTGGTCGATTCAGTTTTTGGAATAAGAAAAATAAATAAACGAGAAATGTTCAAAAAAGTTAAATTTTTATCAACTTAAAGATTATACAAAATGCCAAGACACTCGGCAATAAATTTGTCCTCTGGACTAACTGGTAAAAAGTCCGCGTTACCTCTCCTGTCGAAAGTTCTTTGTGGTACAATCGATACAGTTACGGGGTGAATTATGGAACTTATGGAATATCGAAGGAATGTGCATTGCGAAAGATGCTTGGTTAATGTGGCGGTATGTTTGAACGGCGGCCTTCTGGTTTAGATAAGGGCGCCTATTACTTTTTAATTTATGTGCGCTCAGGCTATTTTGTTGCGCGATTACAAGCGTAAAATAAATAGCAAGCATCAAAATGTATATGTATGCAAAACGCGTTTCTTTATTGTTTTGACTCCAAAGTTTGTCTCGGCAGTACGTTTTAAAGGACAGGTTTACGTTCGATTTTTTTGTGTACGAATCGAAGGATTGAGACGGAAAAGACGTTAGGATTTAATTGAAACTTTAATTAATAGGTACACCCCTCCTTTTTTTTGTCCTTATTGATTGATTAAATATTCAGTCAACTTAGTCATAGTATAGCCCGACTATGTTTGTGACTAATTCGTACTACTTCCGCTGGGAGCACACGCTTCGGTGGCAGCGAAGTGAAACCAAAAACTCCAGATTAGTCAGAAACATTCGATCTGTACTCGACTGATATATGTGAGTTATACATTTATTTCACTATGATTGAACCTCGCGGTTAGTTTCATGTTAAAAGCGACTAAATATTGATTAACGTTGCTAGGTATAACAATTATATATTCAAGTTAAAGTCGTAAAATAGGTGCCACGCCCAGAGTTCAGAGCATTAATATGAACATCAGGATATGCCCTTTTGTACATTTTGAAATAGGAACGGTTTTGCCGAGCCCGCGCTGCTCGCGGCTTGTAGTGTCACAAAATTGTCAACAAACAAGGAGTACCGAAATTCCGTCGTCCATACGCTATATAATGTATTGGTTCAGAGACAACATTCTCCTCCTGGCCTTATACTATGAAGTGCAAAATTGGAACTTCGAGTCGTGCCGTCCCGCTCACGCTAATATTATTTTATACGAGAGTAAGCGGTACGATACGATACGAACTTCGATTTTCGTAGTAGTCCCTCTGATAATAAAGGCAGAGACTGTGTCATTGCTCCTAAGCGTGCCATATGTTTATCCATCGCCACAACTGCTCATTTCTTCTCTACCACACTGCACACTTGACTCATTCATCTAATCCCCAGGTTGAACCAAGAGAAGAAGAGCGGCGCCTGGTGTCCCAAGTCCCAGATCACGACTGAGAGCACCGAGTGGCTGGAGATAGACCTGCGGACGGTGCACGTGGTGACCGGCGTCGGCACGCAGGGGCGCTTCGGCAACGGCCAAGGCGCCGAGTACGCGGAGGCCTACGTCATCGAGTACTGGCGCCCGAAGCTCGGCAAGTGGGTGCGGTACCGAGGCGCCGATGAGAAGGAGGTAAGACGCTGCATAATGTAATTGGCTATCGTGAGCCAAAAGTGCCGAAAGTGCGTCAGAATCGCTAGTGGCGAGTGTGATCTAACTGTCGATTTCCACCAATCGTAGGCCAGTAGCTTGTTTCTCATTGGTGGAGAATGACAGCTAGATCTAGTGGATTTTTGACTTGCGATAGTAAGTATATATTTATCTATATAAGTATGTTTATCCCTTGTGTAGTACCCATAGTACAGGCTTTGCCTAGTTTGGGACTAGGTCAATTGGTGTCAATTGCCCCATGATATTTATTTATTTATTTAATTTGCTTTTGAGATACGCAGCTAACTACGTGGCTCCACTTTATCACGGTCTGTGAAAAAGGACTGTTTATTATCAAAATTTTCTTAAAATTCGGTGCCATTTATAAAAGATTATATAAATGGCACCGAAGATTTAGAGGCAAAGGCTTTCACCGCAGCCTTTGGCATCCACGAAACACCATTGTTCTGTCCATCTTTTCCATTTTTAGATTGCAGTTTAGCTCGTTAATTTCCGTGTCCATAGCCAGTGTGATAAAATCTACCTGTCTGCGAGTCCCGATTGTGTCGCAACGCCCCAGGAAATTAAGAGTCGTATTGGGATGGGCATCTGTCAGAATGGAATACTGTCGGAAAATGAAGTACCTACATATTTAAACTGACTTATAGGTCGCGCGGCGAATTAAGATCGCTTATGAAAAGTGGAAGGGGGATGCGCAGAAGTCAATTCTTAGGTCTATTTGGTTGCGCAGAGGGGTGAGGGGAGGGTGCGCGCTGGCGCCGACACGTTATTGGTAGATCAAGTCGTTCTTCCCCTCCCTCGCTTCGTTCACGCGTCACGTGTCTCTTGAGTACTGTTGCGCACGGATTGTTTTACTGTATTAGTAGTAAGTACGTTATGATGTCGTAGTTAGTGAAAAAAATGCCCAAATATAAAGTTTGAACATGGTAAGCCAGAAAAATGGTTTACGACGTGAATTGTTATGTTAAAAAGGAAACGAATTAAATCATGGGTAATTAAAAGCACGTAAAAAATACTACCAAGATTCTGAATAAACATACTAGCAAATTAAGTCACAAGCAAAAACGAATGTTATATGTTAGGTGACTAAAGGTACAAAAAATGCGAAATAAGAAAAATATATTTCAAAGAAATACACTCAGAACTTAACAATTTTGTGTGCAATTGTACAGATGCGCCAAATTGCCCCCACCAGTTTCGCCGAGCGATCTTAATCCATCGCGCGGCCTATATCTTGATTTTAGTAGCAGAAGTAAGTACGGCACTCTTGTCCTATGAACATCTTTTGCAGTTCTTCTGTTGATAGTTTATTAAAGTGCTGACTTTCCGTACGCTGTCTCCCAGGAAGTGCTTTACTCTGGCAAGGTCTTTGTCTTATTGTAAAATGCCTTTTTACTGTGTCTCAAAAAGAAATTATGAACAACGCCTACTCCTGCTTAGAAATGTTACGAATGCTGATACTTGCCTAGGCCTTTCACGCGTGATTAAATACGCAATACAGTACATTACGGTATAATAAACAGTTAGTGTCAATTGTGACACGTCAACTGGTGCGACTATTCCACACATGATATTAAAGAAAAAATGTAACATTTTCCTCTCAATATAATTCTTTCGCAAAATAAAGCTAACAGAATGATTTCTGGGCGCAAAATTATTTACGGTGCGGAAACCACCCTTCATATAAAACATTTGCTAAAAACTTGATTTAGAATCAAGTTAGTAAGGTAGGGGGATATATGGAAAGGTACAGGGTCTGATACTCGTTTCTAAAATCCATCTTTCTTCTCAAAATCATTACTCATTTGATGGTCGCTTCGCAGTTAATGGCCGGCAATACCAACACGTATTTGGAGAAGAAGAACCATCTGGAGCCGCCGATATGGGCGTCGAAGATCCGCGTGATACCATACAGCTTTCACCGGCGCACCGTCTGCATGAGGGTCGAGCTGTACGGGTGCTATTGGAGCGGTGAGTTCATATTCATGTATACGATTTAGAATACTAATTGGCATTGGTCTCAAAAAAACTTTTTTTTTTATAAAATATGCTAATTGAAGACATCAGTATGAAGGATTTTGGTTTTAGTTGGGTTTTAAATTTTTTATCCTATTTTTAAGTTATCGGAAAATTATAGCTAACCATAGTTGTGTTGACTTTAAACACTACGTTTATCTTTGCCCGTCACAATTATTTAAAAAATCGTAGTGTCATTTGTCACCTGTCAGTGTTAGGATTAGGCGGGCGGCTTTTTTTCTTATTGCAAAGAATTTCAAAGTTAATGCTTCGCTGAAGGTCAAACAAAGGTCAAACTTTATTTTGCTAATATACACACGATCTTTTCGTATTTTTTTACTAAAATGTTATAAAATGATTCAATAAACCTATTCCTCTGAATGGTTTTGGAATTAGGCCACATTGTAAAAAAGTGATCAATGCCGATTGGGGTATTACTCAGACTACAGAAGTACACATCAATTCACTCTTAACTTCAAAGTATGTACTCGTACTTACGCATCCATCCCATTTCGTGGCAGAGTAGCGGGGTAGCTAATTCGTTTTAGTTAATTGATATGTTACAGACTCGGTACCGGTCGATTTTATGTGAACATGAGTTACACTGTTATACCTATTTAGCCTGCTTGTGGTGACACTAGTGTGTGGAAGGAGTTTACCTACTTTATTTCTCAAATCAATCATAATCATAAATATTGTCTGTTTTCTGCACAAGTAGCACGGCGCGCCATTTTGTCGCTTGTCGCGCAGTGCGTCCCTTTCATAGTGACTGACACACTGAGCGACAAGCGGCAAAATGGCGCGCGTGCTAGCCCCCCTCATATACTCTATACATTAAGTCGGTTAATTATAAACACCACAAGATTTAGAAAACAAATATTACTCTTTTTCAAATATTTTTTTATGACAAAAGTCAAGACCAATTGGACGAATCTCATCGTCACAAATCTGCCACCAAGTCCAAATGAACCACCAAGACCAAATGACATTCCTAGACTGGCATTATTATTGACTTATTATTATTACGCGTTCGCGGATGAGCAAACAATTTTAATTACATCCACATTAATGGGCGTCAACCTTTGAGTATCGCAGACTGTAATAATTGGGTTGAGTGAGGCGTCAAACGACACTGTAATATCACCTCTATATTATTTGAAACGGTCTGTTTTAGCGCCTTCCAAGTATTCGAAGCTCACGTTTTCCGTCGCTGCTTATCTTCTTAGGCTAGGATTATTATTTAAGTAGTCCAGATCCCAGAGCGGTTAAAAGACACAAACCTCGGATTCGAAAAAAATCTGAAAAATCGTAAAAAGTTTCATAACTCCTAAAGTATCAAAAAATCGTAGAACGTATATTATGGGGGTGACTTTGATAGGTCTTGAGACGAGGCATCTTACTTTTAATGCCTTAGCAATAGATCCGACTAGAAAAAGTCTGTCACTAACTGTGATTACTAATATTTTCGTCAAATCAACAAGCGGCATTATCATTTTCACGAAACAAAAGATAAACTTAATTAACTTAGAGAAATTGACAATTAAACACGCAAATGTGTATGTGGGTTTTGTGTGAAATTAAGACATCTCGACACGTGCTTACGATAAGTCCTCATTATCTTGTAAGTGTAAAGGTACAACATCATTATCCTCTTGTGTAACTTAGATTTTCCTGTAATGGATTAGTACCTACTAGCTTAGTACAGAAGTATATAAATAATAATCTTTGCGTGTTAGAAATAGGTGCTTGCTTTTGCACCGTGTCTCTTTACAGCCAGTTATATCATCTACGTAACGTCATAAGTCATAAACATAAATGATCGACAAACGTGTTGTTGTGACAAGAAGTTCCTGAGAATCATTACTTTGTTTTTGTGCTAGTATGGTTTCAGCCAGCTAAAAGGTTCAAAATGATATAGTTGTTTTATATTCTCCCGTTTTCATTGAACCAAACTTTTGTCTTTAAAAAGGACAGGATGTTTCTAAAAAGATTCTACTTTAATAAGGCAACATATATAAAGTTCTGAATTCTGAATAAGGGTAACTGCTTTTTTTTAAATTTTCGTTTATGACTTTCAGTACCTATGACCATAAAAAGTACAGTTTTTCTTATTGAATTCTGCCCTGGTGGCTTTGGAACATCGAACTAAAATAACGGTAATTTTTTGCCCGTTAAAATATGCATTATTTAATAAAAACCAGTAAATTTATAACTGCTACTATTTTATTACATACGAGGGCTGTTTGGTAAGTACCCGTTTATGGAAAAAAAAACCCATTTTTTTTTGTATATATGCATTTATTTTTCTACGTAGTCACCTTTTAACTCTATACATTTGTTCCACCTATACTCAAGCTTCAATAAACCATCCAAAAAGTATGATTTTGGAAAGTCATTAAAATAGGCCTCTGTGGCGGCAATGACTTCGTCATTTGATCCAAATCGCTTGCCACCGAGCCATTTTTTTAGGTTGGGAAACAAAAAGAAATCGCATGGGGCCAAATCTGGAGAGTACGGGGGGTGAGACAATAGTTCGTAGCGTAACTGTGCTAATTTAGCCGTCACAACTCTGGACGAATGAGCCGGGGCGTTGTCGTGATGAAACAGTACTTTTCCTTTTTTAAATGGGGTCGTTTGTCCTTCAACACGGCGTCAAATTCATCCAATAAATTGGCATAGTATTGCCCTGTTATTGTTTTTCCCTTTTCTAAATAGTCAATATGTATAATACCCTGCGAATCCCAAAAAACGGTCGCCATGACCTTTCCAGCCGATGGGACGGTTTTTGCTTTCTTTGGAGCAGGATCACCCGGTAAAGTCCACTGCTTCGACTTCTCTTTCATTTCCGGGGTGTAGTGGTGGACCCACGTTTCGTCCACGGTCACGAAACGACGCAGAAACTCCTTCGGGTTACGTTTGAACACGGCCAAACACTGCTCCGAAGTAGTCAGTCGGTTCCGTTTTTGCTCCTCCGTGAGTAAACGCGGCACCCACCTCGTCGATACTTTCTTCATACCCAATTTTTCTTCTAATATGTGTTGTACCCTCTTGATTGAAACGTTTACAGCATCAACGATTTCTCGAAGTTTAATTCGGCGGTCGGCTAAAACGATATTTTCAATTTTCTTCACCATATCGTCTGTAGTCACCTCAACTGGCCGGCCTGGGCGATGCTCATCAAAGACGGTTGTTCTCCCCCGCTTAAATTCGTTATACCAATATCTGACGGTTGTCATAGAAGGAGCACATTCATAGTAAACCCCTTGCATTCTTACTTTTATTTCATCACATGTTTTTCCTTCCAAAAATAACAATTTAATTACAGACCGATACTGTTCTTTCTCCATTTTAACAATTTTAAGTTCACGCCTTCACTGAATCGTTGTCAAATGAGAAAAAAAAACAAAAGAATGCCATTTTTTTTCCCGCCTCTGAAAAATGGCTTAATAAGGTGGTATACTTATTTGCGGCCAGTGATATTAATATATTTAGAAAACCGGTACTTATCAAACAGCCCTCGTAAACGTGGCTTGGAATATTAAATCGCTCACAATAACAGTCCCATAGACACGTGCTTTATTATTCACAAGCGCGACAGCATACCTTTTTTATTATTAGAAACCGGAAAAAATAAAAGAAAAATCCATTTAACGTTCTTAGTACACAAACGTCAAACGGTTTGAACGGAATAAATTAAAAGTGGAATTTGCAGCCAGTACTTAGCAGTTATTCCTTGAAATAAGTTATCGCGTCTAGCGCATGCGAGGGGTCATTAACAAAAACCGGTCAAGAGCGATCCGGACTCTAGCACCGTGGGTTCCGACCCGTCATCTAATAATATTTGTGCTACTTCACTTACACTCCGCTCAATGCAGGATAGACAAATGTATTTGTAGTACTAAAATAAATTAAGGGTACACGGAAAGATCATGTCTAGACACCTTAGCAACTTTGTGAGTTATCGCGGTTTGAAAGTTTATAACTATGTAATTATCTTTCTCTCTGCAAAGTTAAATCTCAAAATATTTAGGTAAGCATCTTCTAAAACTATTCCAAACTTCAAATCGATAACGCTGGCAATTCCTTAGATAGCCAGCTGTGACGGACAGACCGAGTTACACCAGAAGGGTTCCTGTTTACCATTTCGGTGCGGATCCCTAAAATAGTTAGAGTTAAAAGTAATCACACGTCTGGGGCACATTGTGGTTGGCTTAACACGATTTAGAGTATGACGCGGTGACGGACTGGGCGAGTGCTTTTCGCTCGCGCTGTTATTATTATGGTGTATAACTACTTTCCTATGTATACATTACATGAACATTTTGTGTTTTATTTTTATTTGAACGTAGGTACCCGACTGTACATTTCTTTGCCCTGATATTGCTATGATTCTAATTTGGTCTTTTGATAAAAAAATTATTTCAGGATGATTAACGGGCTATTTTGGGACGAAATGGCTTAGATTAGATTATATAGATGTAAATGGTCTTCGCATAAAAAAGTACCAATAGCCAGTATAGACTTATGCATTATATCTTATGGACGGGTACTTTGGTACTCCGTTTAGCCAATTTTGTGGCAATAATTAGTGCCAGTGATGTGAGCCGTGCACACGACGCATGGGTGACGACGGCCGCGCGCCGCTTGCCGCCGGCGGGCTCGCTTCGCCGTTCCGTGTTGAAAATATTCCAAAGGGCATATCCTATAGACCCATAGTTTGGGAAATGTTGGATGAGATACTTTAAATACAATATGTACACACCTTTCATCGTGCAGTTGGTTATGTAAAATGAGACATTAACCATTATGATTATGACTAGTGCATTATGATTAGTGCGATATAAAACTGGCTATTTTTAACATTTCATCATTTCATATACTATCATGATCAAAATCAATACTAAAAACTGTTGTTTCCGAGCAGTTTATTTAAAATTGTGTATGTATTGCCTTCGTGACTAACGCGGCTAACGTAAGAAATTGATTAGAGACACTTTTTTTTTAAAGCAAATATATATTTTGTTATGAAAATAGAATAATTTGCGATATGTCCACTGCATCGTGGGAAATCAAGCAAACAGGACCCATTTAAGTATGGGAATGTCGCCTATTATGTTATGAAATGATACGTTTTTTAACTTCTTTTCCAGCACCGATGTGCCTAGATTATGTATTGATCGTAATCAACGTGCAATTTTCGTAGCTACCTACGGTTGGCAAAAAAAGGAATACTCAAGTATTTTATAACATAACATGATTTATATATTGAAAGGAATATGACATAAAAGAATGATTCAGATTAAACGAAATACTTGAGACAAACTTCACCTTATAACACATTTACCTTTAGTACACTTTTTATCTCGGAAATTTACATAGTTCCCGTGGTAGTAACGAATTCTACGCAGACAAAGTCGGCGGTAACAATTATATGTCTAATAATCCTGTATTTATTTTCTAGTGGCTCTGTAAGCTGTAGACCTCGTGAGCTCATTTATGTGTTTTTTTTTTAAAGATTTACGTAAACAAATTCTTACATTTCGGTTGAGGAATGCGACCAGCCAGTGTCGTACAACTGAACAGCTGGACATACGAAAGCATTTTTGCCCGAGCTGAAACGGAGACGATTCGCGTTTGCTCGGTCAATAATAGAAAATATTATCTATTATTTCAATGTTTTGCTTTTTATACTAACAGTATCAGAGGTTATAAAAATTGCACATTGATTACGATCACTTTATTAAATTAAAAATTAATTGACATTCTGAAGTACGTCTAACTCTCTAACTTTAAACGTCTTCAATAGCCAGGGAAAGAAAAGGTCATGTTTTTTTTAATTTGTATTATGACACTGACAGTCACTACAGGTTTCACAAATTCGATTGAAACTTCGTAAGAGAATTAGTTCCAGAAGGTGCTAAAGATTATATGATTTGAAAAGGGAATGACCAAAAACTGGAAAACATATGAAATAGAAGTTAGTTATTAATTCATCGCCATCCGTTGTTTCGAATATCAATTTCTAAGCGGTGACGTGTGGTCTATAGAAGTGCACAAGTTGTAGTGTAACTTACATTATTTATTATTATTTAGTGTTATTAGTACATTGTTTAAAAGTTTCGCCTTTCTCACTTATACTTGTAATATTTCGGGTTTTTATCACGACATGACGTGCGTCTTTGTTGTTTGTTTTTAGCTTATAGGATTCGTTATTTCTTCATATTATTATGGTATCATTTAAACGGTACGAAATTATATTTAGAAGGTTGAAGTTTAATCTTTGGCCACACAGCGAGAATGTTCAGCCAAATTGTTCTTATTCGGCATGCCAGCATTTGCCATGTGCGGCAGCTATTAAAATGTTTTGTAGCAATCTGCCGTCTGTAGTAAGCGAAATAATATTTTATCTTTTATCGATTTGCATGACAAATATTTGTATATATATGTAACTTCTTTGTACAGGCGAGTACTCAAATTACACTCAGATCTTATTTATCTTCAGTTACTTAGGTAACTGTTGAGATATTTATTAATGGGTCTAAAAATCTGGCCTATATTTTTTTTACTTTCTAGTGGCCTTAAGTTCTTAAATCCAATTTAATTGGTTGTAATTTTTTAAATCCTGAGGTTTGGAGTTCACACCTTTTGTAGCTGGCTTAGTCAAACCCTTGTCATAATATTAAGTACCTAAGACATGATAAATTCAAATTCAAATTCAAAATTTTATTCAGCAAATAGGCAGTTGAATGCTCTTTTACACGTCATTTTTTTGAGTCTTCCAGCGCTTTCGGAAAGACCATGATTGCCAAGAAGAAAGCGCCGCAAGAAACTTGGCACAACGTCATTTTTTCTAAAAACAAGTTACATTAGCTCTTACAATACGTAACCACAGACAAATTACACAAATAAACCTCACTCTGTCATTAAAAGATTAAGAGAGAAAAAAAAACAAGTGTAAAAAGTAATTATTAGAACAGCAAAACCAGAACACTACTTTACTGGCACGTTTTAATTGAGCAGGAGATGTATAGGGTCTCCAGGTCAAATATCTGTGAAAATTTAAATTACAAAGGGATATATAGGGTCCCAGAATTAATACTATAATATAATACTTAATCTAAATGGCTTAGAGATGTATAGTCTCTAGGGTCAATTTAAACTAAATTTAAAATCAGCAGAGGTGTAAAACGCCTCCACGGTCACGATAGAAATAACAATGTCTTTGCAATGGTCCTATTACAGTAACAATGTAAATAAAAACTACTTACGGGCACCCTTTGTCTAATACAGAAAGTATTAAAGGTCAGGCAAGTTATATTTTTGTAACGATAACGTAAGACTATTATTGGGCAGCAATAATGGGATGTTTAGTTAAACGAATCAAAACACGACTTGGTTGTGCAAGAATTCATGCCAGGTGTTAAGTTATGTGTGTCGAATATAAATAAAACGTATTGAATTGCACTCACATTGGAACGTATGAAATACGCGTTGTGTTATTAAGGGGACAAAGTAATGCAAGATTTCTGATAGGTAACTAGATTGTGAAAGCAGTTTTCGAAAGGTGATTGAAGTTTACCAAGCATCTCAGATTTGAATAACATTAAGATGCTACAGAGATCTAAAGCTAAATATAGAAAAAGTGACGTCCACTATTATAGAGAGATTTAGCGTTTTTTAACCTTAATTTTAACACAACCTCAAACCGATCCTGTGTGAAAAGGTTCTTAGCTATTATAGGCTGACCTCTGAACGGATAGCAAAGTGATCGTACCTATAAGGTTTTCGTGTTTCTCTGTCGAAGCACGGAACCTTAAGAGACGATTAATATTTGTGTAAGCGCAATGGCATTTGATCCTCTCACCACGCCTGCGGTTCCCGTGATATTTTTATCCCTCCTATAGTGATTCCGAGTAAGTTGTGATCGCAACACCGATAAACAAAGCTGCCAAGACCGAGTCGCGGCTAAGCACGTCTTTTGTGTTGTTAAATATCGATTTGTTCACGGTGCACTGGAATCACTAATGGGGCTCGCTACATTGCATTGTAACAAAATGCACTTTCTACGGTACGCATTTGTTGTAAAAACTTTGTAGTTCTAAATGTAGATATGATGACAATAGTCGGTGGATTTATGCGGGCGTTATCTTTGCCTAGGTTCAACTGAGTTTTGGAGCTTGTTAATACCTATTTAACATCTGTCTAACAGATTGTTCCAAGCCGTGCATTATTTTTTGCACGCAATGTTTCGGTATTATTATATATTTTTCGTCAGTAGTCCATGTTGATATGCGCTATTCAATTATCAAGATTTGGGTAATTTATTAACCTCTTACAGTACCTATGCGTCAAACTTAAATACTACTACTACTTTAGGTTTTCTTTCTTTCTTAAATGTTCCTATGAAGTTGTTCAGGCCGTGGGAGGAGGTTTCGCGGTACCGCTCCCACTTTCCCGTTAGTCTCTGTGCGTCTCGCTTCCATTACAAGTGTTTGACTTCACTCCAAGCGCATTTAAGTTTGACACAAACTGTACACTATAAGACTCTTATCGGACCTGTAAAAGTTTACAAGAATTGTGTTATATACTCGTAGTAAGGCTGTGGGTATTATGTCAACACACATACGGCTCACTACACTAAATAAAGTCTACTTTTTATACTTATTGAAACAATAACAATTTTGACTTTATGGCGTATGAATGGTTATTTTACCTCGGCTTTTATTAACACGATAAACTCTTATTTCTGTTATACCAATATTTCCAACGTGTGAATATTGAGGAAGTTATCTTCCGCACATTTTCCTTATGGTTATAGGTAATCGATCGTCTTTCACACATAAGACATTGCAACTGTGACTCGCCTCCCGAATCAACCGCATGGAGTCGTGTTTGGCTTTAAACACGTACTATAACTCACCCAGCCACTCTTCTAATAATAATAATAATCATCATCATCATGCCAGCCGAAAGACGTCCACTGCTGGACATAGGCCTCCCCCAAGGCGCTCCACTCAGACCGGTCTTGTGCTATCCGCATCCACCGCGATCCCGCGATATCGCGATCCTCACCAGAGCGGCTAGCACGCGCGCCATTTTGTCGCTTATCGCTCAGTGCGTCCTTCACTGATTCCATCACTATGAAAGGGACGCACTGCGCGACAAGCGACGAAATGGCGCGCGTGCAACATGTGCAGGTCGTCGCTCCATCTCGTTGTCCAGCCTGTATTCCTCCAATAGAGAATATGAATGCAACGTTACACATTTTGTCCACAGTCG
Source organism: Clepsis dumicolana (assembly GCA_963691665.1). Classification (NCBI taxonomy): domain Eukaryota; kingdom Metazoa; phylum Arthropoda; class Insecta; order Lepidoptera; family Tortricidae; genus Clepsis; species Clepsis dumicolana. Next base: position 6,135,101 of record OY829505.1, on the reverse strand, counting down.
GCATCGTATCCTACTCAATGCCGAAAGGCGACAAGCGCAGCAACGGCGTCGAGCTGACAGACATGATATACGACGGCCAGTGGGGCGACGAGTTGCGAGGCGGCCTCGGACAACTGGTCGACGGCCAATTCGGAGGCGACGAGATACGGGAAGCCTCGCAGAACTCGGCATGGGTCGGATGGCGGAACGACACGAGGCCCATCCCGCCCGTCATCATATTCGAGTTCGACAAAGTGCGGGAGTTTAGCGCCGTGCATCTGTACTGCAACAACAAGTTCATGAGGGAGGTTCAGGTTAGTTTTTTTTTAGAAGGCGAACCAGCAAGTGCGTTGTCTGATGGTAAATGATCACCACTGCCCCATAGACACCCGCGCAACCCCGGAGGGGGGAAGGGGGGGGGGGGGGGTTGCAGATGGTTGCCAACCTAGACAGCTAACATGTAACGGCTCTTGTGCCCGTAATTACATCGGCTGTTTTATTCTCCACACCGGAACACACCAGTGGAAGCACTACTGCTTAGCGGCAGGATTAGCGAGTAAGGTGGTGGTAGCGACCCGCCCAATGATTCGCGCATACATGAGACATTAAACACGGGATATTGACCGCGATGAGCTTACTAGGTTTTGAAGAGTTGGTGAAGTAAGCGTATTCAATATCCCTTTCATCACACTTGCACGTAAAGCGTCGTATTGTACGCAGGCATACTGAAGGACAACGGCCTAAATTATTCCTACGGGAGTAATAGGTAATTTGTAATTTTCCCAAGGGAGTAATGACTTTAGTTTTAAAAAATATGGCGTTCACTCGTAGGTAAGTAGGTATAATATGTCATTCCACACTAAGGAGGTTTTAAATCAAACATGGTTTTTTACGTTTTCTACAAATAAGTATTACTTAATTTAAACGTTATTATTGTGTTTTAAAACTATTTGAGTTTACTTTGCAATTATTTCGGTGAATTTTATTTTGAAAACGAAAAAAACTGGCTGTATGTATGGGCTTTCGTCTTTCCAGTTTCTAAACGCGTTTTTTATCATTATCTGTGGAAGTATGAACTAAAAAACAATTACTTTGCTCACCCGCGACCACTAATGACAAATAGTTATATCTGTGCGGCAAATGTATGTTTCCATGCAACACCTCCACCTCCACTGCTACACGAATCAACACATGCCACACAGACCCAACTATCACCACCACCACTATACTAAACGCTGACGCGTTTCGGCACTCTCCACGAGGCCATTTACGAAGCACAACAACAACCGCTCAACATGCCACCACTTCCACTACTGACATATGTAAACCATGTACTGAACTTAGTTAATGACAAAACCAACGTACCCACTAATATTTTATAAATTCCAAACTACCCTTTTATGTAAGTCCTAAACTACCCTTTTTTAAGAAATGAATTCCAAACTACCCTTTTTATTTTTATTTTTAATCTACGCCAGGTACCCCGTTATTTTTAACCGAGTACGGTAAAAAGAGAAGTCATGTTCTCATTATTACTATGACACATTATTAAAATTAGAACCAAGTCGTAACAAAGGCGAAGAAACCAAATTAACTTGTTCATTAATAATAGACCCCATGTTGTTGTACCTAATTATTTCCAATTGTTCTAAAACCGATAGCCGCAAACCCTTATCACAATAATGTAAAATTTCGTACGTATCTGAGTCTAACAACGAATGATTCGTTTCTAATAAATGCTTGGCAAAGTTTGATTTCTCTGGATGATCATGCCTATATGACGAGACATGCTCTTTAAATCTAGTATCAAAGCTTCGACCGGTTTGTCCAATGTATACTTGACTACAGTCGCCACAAGTGAGTTTATATACGCCCGACCTGTTCCCTTTATCCACCTTTTCTTTGTTATTACAAAGTCTAGAACGTAAAGAATTAGTAGTCTTAAAGGCAACATTGATGTTATTTGATTTTAAAATATTATAAATCTTGTCAGACAACCGGCCA